>JAPKLY010000133.1:129317-279667 GCA_026898435.1 Prunella vulgaris | reverse complement strand
TAATTATATATATATATATATATATATATATATATATATATTCTTTGAGTGTGTGTTTCCTTATGTTTAAATTAATATTAAAAATATTTTGGGATTATAATTTAGTGTCTATCAAAATATCTTTATTATTTTTACATGTTAAAAATAATAAATATAAATAATATATTTCAAATTTAAATTAAGTAATGGACCATTTTGGCCCGGTGGCCCGCATAGGGCCAAGCTGGGCCGATAAAATGTAGGCCCGATTGGTACCGGGCCGGGCCCAGCTCGGCCCGTAAAATACCAGCAGCCCGGTGGGCCAGTGCCGGCCCGGCCCATTTGCCACCCCTAAATGTAACAAGTAAAAGAATATTAATTGGACATCAACATCATATATATGATTAGTTGAGATTTCGCATCAGATGTTACTATCACTGATCCATCCTTAAGAGAGGCGTGCGTGTCATGTCCAATTTCTTTTAAGGAAAATTACAAAATAATTCATAAAATTGATATTAATTAAAAATTGATTCTGTGAAGAAGAAAAATGTGTTTCTGTGCAAAAAAAAAAAAATATGCTTCTGTGCAAATTTTATGAACCAATTTATAAATATAGTGACTTTTTTGAACCAATATGTAAATCACACTTTCTTTTATACTTATATACACGAGCAGTTGGGATGATGATTGCAAAAAAATATTAATAATAAATTTTTTAAAACAAATAATAATTTTGAATAATAATGATAATTGACAAATAAATTAGCATATATATCAGCATCGATCAACTTCACAGTTTTGTCACAGTAGTTTTCCTGGACCACAAATAATTTGATTCCAGAATAAATTGTGATTAATTTGTGCAACTAAGCCACTATATTTCTTTTTGTGAATATTAATTAAAAGTGTACGATTCAAATACATTAATTATCTTTCTTCAACTACTAAACTCCGTGAATGATTCTTCTACTCCTTTTTATTTAAAAAATAATAAAATTAATTTCCTTTTTCTTTTGGAGGGACTCATTTATAAGCATTGAGGAACGAATAAATTCTCAAATTAAAGCACGCAATCAAGTTAAAACTGATTTGGAACTGAAGTTAAATAACGCATAACCTTTGACCCTACTTTGATCAGGGCATCTCCAACAATTTTTTCCATTTTGGAGTATTTTATTCTTCATTATAAAATATAGAGTATTCTATATAAAAAATCTTCTCCAACAATAACACTCTATATTATTATATTTTCTATTTTTTTTCTTTCTTTTAATTAACTTAATACGTTTAAATAATTAATAATTTATGTAATGTATTATTAAATTAATTTTTTCAACTCAATTAAATGGTATTGAGATATTTTTTAAAATAATTTTTATATGTTTAAAATTAAATTGTGTTATGTAAACGTGATATTTGTAATGTTAAAAATAATTAATTAAATTTTTAATAAAGATTTCATGTAATACATCATTTAATAATATAATGAGCAAATAATAGAACTATAAAGAAAAAAAAAATGACAATATTGTAATTAAAATTATCAAATTTAGCTTTTAATGATGTTATGAATCTGATTTAGTTCATTTACTAGAATTATAAATAGCAAAACCTGATGATTTGATCATTGGCCATGGAACACCGTGTTACATATTTCCACATTCCTAATTTTCACATAGTTATCAATATTTTTTTTGTTTTTTTCACACACACATATATACATATTTCCACATTCCTAATTTTCACATAGTTATCAATATTTTTTTTGTTTTTTTCACACACACACATATATATATATATATACAAATTCTTGAATGCAATATTGCATCATAACCTGATCCTTGCAATATAACCAGATAAAAATTCGCGAATTCTTAGCCGGTCAAATGGAATTTTTAAGAAAAAATTACGTCAGTCCCAGAATGTGTTACTATATTAACATATGTGTGTTAACGTAAGACAACATGTGTGTTACTACTTCCTTAAAAAAAATTATTTTTTGTACTTTTAAAACAACTATAAGGATAATATGTATTTTTAATGTAATAAATATGTGTTTCTTAATTTATTTTTCATTCTTTTTATTAATTTATGTTGATAATATGTTGTTAATATAATAATACATCTTTTAATATCTTATATGTATTACTATAAGAACAATATATATTTTTCTAAGAAAAATAAATATTTATACATACAGTAACACATATTTACTTTAATAGGAACACACATTTTGCTCCCAGTTTGTGTTACTATATGGGCAATTATGTGTTACTGTAAGGATAAAATTTATTTTATATAAGAATAAATATGTGTTTCTTAATTTATTCATCATTCCTTTAAATTTAGGTATATTGTTTCATGTAGTAACACACAATTTCTATAAAAATCAATAAATATTTATGTAAAACTAATATTTTTTCTTATAGTAACACACATATTAACTCTTACATTGTATGAAAAAATTTGTTTCTATTAAAACAAATGAATATATGTAAAAAAAAAATTGATCTTACAGTAACACACAACATATAGATTTGCTCATACAGTAATACAAATTGCGAGCGAAAATTCTGAAATTTGAAAATTGTTCAGATCTGATCGGACCCGGTCAAGATATGCTAATTTTCTTATGTTGATCCTGTTGACCCACAAATTTTAAATTTTTTTTAAAAATTAATATTGTATTGTGCAATATTGTATGTTAGACCTACTCATATATATATATATATATATATATATTTATTTATTTATATATTTTTTATTATATTTCATTTAGTCAATTGAAGAATTTTATGCTTCCATGGGAGCCAGTGCAGTGACGGATTTAGAATTTTTAATTAGGGGGGCCCAATTACTAGTAATAAATTTTAGATTTGAATAAACCTTGACACGACAAGATAATAAAAATTATGAATAAAATTGAATTATGGTGAGTCCAATAACAAGGAGAGTGAATAAAGTTTAACAAAATATACCTTTTGAGAATGTGTGTTGACGTGGCTCGTGTTGTTGGTAGCGTAAACCAAATACGGTGAAATTGGGAATGAAACATTATATCCTCTGTTTCCTATTTCTATTCTATGACATAGGAATTAATAGGGTTACTTAGATGAAAGTTGACCTTTCTTTTCATTTAATCAAGCCCAAAATGTTTTCTTCTTTCAATCAAGACCGAAAGTTGGGCCTTCTCAATTCTCATTGCTCATTTTCGTAACAAATATCATTGTTATATTTAACAAATACTTTATTATTTATATATAAGAAATTACCATATTACACCTAAAATTTTACAAAATTTCAAGGGGGCCCAGTGCCCCCTGTACCCCACTTCCCTCCGTCCATGCGCCAGTGTTTAAATATTTGTCATTAATTTTCAGAAAATAAATAAAGTTGTATAAGAACCTGATTCTTGTACCCATTAACGTAATTTAAAAATCATTTATGATATTGCAGGATACTGATTTGTCATGAGTTGGTTTTGTTTTATTAATTTGTATAACTTTCACTAATAATTTTGATATTTTTCTTGTTGTATTACTGATGTAGCAGGAAGTAAGATATAACAGTGTTAATATTTGTTAAAAAATACTTGAATATTAATTAAATACAAATGTGATTAATTTCAATAAATAACACGTGAAAAGGGGTAAAACCCAATATTTTCATATACAACAATAAATCATCAAACATGATTTACAAGCTCCTATAAATACTTAGATAAACTAAGATTTTAATTAATTTAGATGTATAAGCACTAAAAAATTATCCATTAAAATTTTAATAAAATTCTAAAACTACAAAATAAATAAAATAAGTAAATAAAATTTCATCTCTATCAATTATTTGTATAATAGTTTTGATTTAGCACAAACATTTTATATAATAATATAATTATTTTTTAATACAAACTTTTAAGTAAACGAATTGCATGGACTTATGATTTGTGTAACTGGATCCGATAGTACAAGGGTGTGTTTTGTTTGGCAGAAATAATCATGTTTTGTCGAGATTATTATTTTGTTTCTTAAACAAAAACACACCCAAAGATATTCATTCCTTTCTTTTTATGTCTTCATCTCTCGTGTGAGGTCGAGACTTATGTTTTGTTCTTTTTCAATTTTTTATAATTACGGCTTCTTGAAATAATTATTTGGGTGTTTGCTTGGAATCTTCAGCGATAAAGAAAATGAACGATACATAATTATTGTTGGGTAATGAAAATATAGATGATCAATGTCACTAATTCTTTCTCTATATAAAATAATAAAAAATTATTAATTACTCCCTCCATTCCACTATAAGTTGCTTATTTTGTCATTTTCGTCTGTTCCACTATATATTATTTATTTGCTTTTTTATTTTTTTTTTGAAAACTACGTACTATTCATTTCTTTATTATTATTTTCAATACTTTTTACACTAGTTCCATTACTTTTTCACTTTTCTCCATCACATCAACTATACTATATCAATATTTTATACCCTTCTTAATATTTGTGCCAAAAAGTAACGAGCGACTTATAGTGAGACGGAGGGAGTATATATTTTGATTAATTTTTCTTCTTTTACAATCTTTTTCCTCAATCATTTCTTTTGCCCCATATAACAATTTTTTGTTACATTTTCCTTCAAAATTAGATATAAGGCTAATAATGTAACCATTATGTAGATAATATTTTCTCAAATATATCTGAAGGCATCGAAAAAATATAAAGTCATTCACATTTCAATTGAAATATCAGGACCAAGCACCACCTAAAATTTAGTTGAATTAATTGATGGAGGTTTGAAAGTTTAGATCATACAATTACTGATTCCATTACATACATATTGAACTTTTTTGGAGAGTTGCTTATAGAATGAGTTGGAAGTGTGAGGTTTTTATAGATTGGATAGAAAACTCATTACATAATAATAATAATAATTGCAACATGTTGGAAAATTATTGTTTTATATGTCAAAGGATAATACAACTGTAAAAAATAAAAAATAAAAAGGGATACAATTGGGGAAGAAAAAAGTACAAGGAAATAAAAGCAAAATTACAAAAGAAATAAACTTCCGTCTAGTCGAGGAGACCTCTTCCCGCAAAGCGAATATTCCCCGGTGGTGCTCGTCGGTTTGGAATAGCGCTCCCAAAGGTAAAACGACGTTACGCCTTCAAGTGTGCAGCACCGCAGGACTTGAAGTTCCGGCGAACAGAGGGACTAGGACTAAACTGCACCTAAAGGCTATATGCAGAATTTCGGACAGAGAGAAGTGTGTTGTGTGTGTTCCTGAATGAAATTATGACACCTATTTATAGGTAAACCTCCACTCGTAACGGGGGAAAAACGTGTCAGCATTAATGTTGACAGACGGTTTTTTCAGGAAGGTCAGCAATGGGGAATTGATTTGCAATCAATCCGGTTGACCTGCCATAAACAGAACTCTTGCACGTTTTATGCTGATACGAGTCAGAGCTGAGTCAACTTAGGTTCAACGAATCTGTACTCTTACGAAGTCAACTTTCGATATGAGCTTGACCCATTACCGAATTAACTGGGCTGAACCACAAAACTTTTGTGTTCTAAAAACTTAGATGGACACCAGGCCTAAGTACACCCAAAGTCTATCCAAAGTCCAAGTCCACGGGCTCAGCTCAATTCGGCGCGTGCGCGCGTGTGGCCATTTTGATTGTCAATCAATCAACTATAGTTTGATTAGCTTCGTTGACTTCTTACTAATATTATGTATATTAGTCTTCTCGTTTTCCAATGTGGGATGAGTTCTCTCCCTAATTCAAAGTTTTAAACTTTGATTTGTTGACTCAATTTCTCACTCACCATTAATTGGTTTTGTGAGTATTAATACACTAAATTCATCTACTCCGAGAGTAGAACGCACCCGTATCAATTAACTTCCGAGAAATTAATTTTATTCTCTTCAATTTATTGGTCAAACAATACCAATTAATATATTTAATATTAAATAATCCAACACAACATTATAAAAAATTTTAAAGTAAAAGAAAGCCTTGAGTTGACCGATCCTTATGTGAGCTTTAGAGGCTGCCTATGGTGTACAATCCAACAATGTTAACTTTATCTATTTATTGCATAAAGTAGAAAGAATCTCTCAAGAAGAGTTCCTTAGCAAAGGCTGTATAAAATATAATTGAACATATATGGCTCTATATTTTATTACCCTGGTGATCTTCTTGAGTGACTCATCATTTCAGCTATAGGAAAAATAACAGGACATAACTTTTAACTGTTCATCATCACATGAAAGTAAACTTAATTACATTGTTGCAGATATAAGTTTCAAGACAAAATAATGGAAAGTCTAACCTACAAAAGTGATGATATAGGACCCAACAAAAGCAACTAAAATTCAAAAGACACGAAGCCCTACAAATTGCAGACTATCATACCATTTTGGCCAACAATGTATTATAATGACAATACAAATGAACAAGACATCAAGATAAATGAACAACCAAATCAAAGAAATTGTGGGCGATTGACGCAACGAGAAAGCGATACGATCATAAAATATGTTGATTTTGAGAATATTCGGATATTTACGATCTTATGAATATAATTGTTAATCCATTGATCTCTTTACAATGACCCTAACACATCTATTTGTATTACTAAATAAAATCCTAACAAATAATTTAAAGATACTAAAAATCCTATAAATCCTAACAAATCAATTAATTAAAGATACTAAAAATCCTAACAAATAATTTAAAATTCAACAATAAGAAAATATAATCTATAATATAATATTTTATTTTTCGTATCTCCATCATTCTCTCATGCTTTGAAAGATTCGTCCTCGAATCTAGTGGAATCAGTATCTTGAGTAGTAGATTGGAGGCGAAAACACGATCAACATCATCAGGAAAAGTATAAAAATTAAATATCTCATGACATTTCACATCAAAAATATCTGCAGTTCGTATCTTGCCCAAAATCTTGAGATAATATGGAAATAAAATCTTCGGAGAAAAATTAAAATAACTATCATTATTTATATAATAATTATTATTATTAAAATCAAACTCAATCAATTCATCAAATTCAAATGACTCATTCTTTTTTGTTATTGTGGTTGTAACAAGGATGTATGGTGTGAGGGTTGTGTACAGAACTGGTGGTTCTGAAGCATACCATTCGAAGTGAAGAGGGATGGCGGCGGACTCCCACGCCATGCGACCCTTCTGTGACAGTCAGGTTGATGACTGAGGTTACAACTGCTGGTGGCTATGGTGGCGGCCATCTAGGTTGCCAAAATTGGGAACATTGACGATAAGATTGCTGGTGTGTACACGACTCTGAGGGAGTAGCTGTAAAAAATTCCATCGATGGCGGCGTCCAACTGAGACCAAAGGAAATCAAATTCCTCCTCAATATCAATGTAACATGTGTTATCATTGATAACCCACCAGGTCGTGCTGACTTTGATACCTACTGACGCAGCGAGAAAGAGATATGATCATAAAATCCATTGATTCTGAGAATACCCAGATATTGATGATCTTGTGAATATAATTGTTAATCCATTGATTCATAGAATACTGGAAAAACAATAAATAAACACAATAAAAGGGATAAAACTCAATTCTATTCAATTCATTAATTCAACTCCCTTTACAATGACCCTACCACATCTATTTATAATACTAAATAAAATCATAACAAATCAATTAACGATTCTATTCAGTTCATTAATTCAACTCCCTTTACAATGACCCTACCACATCTATTTATAATGAGGAACACTCACGTGAAACGGGTAATTTAAAAAAAAAAAGGCTTGGATCCCAGGCAACTCGCGGGTCAAAGACCGGATCAACCATGAAATCCGAGATTCTTCACCCACAACTCATAAACCCGACTTTCCCAGCAAGAAATCAACTCCAAAAAAAAAAAACGGTGACGCCAGAAGAGAATTACAACGGCGAAAACGACGACATCAAATGCAAGATTCCGATCAACAAACCAACAAAATCATTTAAAGCAAGTCAAGAACAGTAAATCAAGGTAAAAATCAAGGAAAACAAAACGAAGAACACACATAATATGGACGATTATTTCACATATTGCCAAATAATATCAACAACAAATTCTATGGGTTCTACAACAGGTAACAAGAATACATAACACATTGGAAAAACATTACAAAAATATGTGTTACTCAATGTATAAATATATGTTATTAAATGAACATATATATGTTATTATTCAAATTTGTGTTACTAAATGAACATATACATGTTACTTTATTAACATATGTATGTTACTATATAAAATAAATGATGTTACTTTTTTAAAATAGTTAAAAATATGCTACAGAATATAATATATATGCATAGTTAAAAGAACAACACATTGAAAAAACCTTACAAAAAATTATGTTACTCAATGAAGAAGTATATGTTACAAAATATAATATGTGGTGTTACATATTGAAATTCTGTTAATTTTCACAGATATTGTGTTACTAAATGAAAATATGTATGTTACTATTAATTTATATACATGTTATTTATTATAAAATTGTAATTTTAAAAAAATATTATGTTACTAAATGAACATATGTATGTTACAATATAACAAATATTATGTTACTTTCACTGATGGATAAATATATTACAGTTTAAACACCAAATAGGTTAGTGGTGGAAAATATGTTACAAAATGAATGCATATGTGTTACTATATAATATAAATAGTGTTACTTTAACTAAATGCTCATTTGATATAAAATCATAAATTCATTATCTATAGTTCATTTCTATAATACATTAAAATGTTGGATTCTGTACAAAAAAAATTATGTTACTTTTGTCTTGATTCAATGTTATGTTACTTTTTCCTTAAGTTCATGTTACAAGATATAATAAACTGTGTTACTGAAAATTTATGTTACTTTTCCCTTAAGTTCATGTTACAAGATATAATAAACTATGTTACACTAAAATTATTTATTATATAATTGTATAACAACAAAAAATAGGAAAACATGAAGAATAAATAAAGCAGAAGCCCTAGGATTCACTTACCAACAATATCGCCTGAGAAAATAGGAAAAAAACTTAAAATGAAGCTGAAAAAGTAAGAAAAAATATCTCAAACTACAAATATAAGGACGTAAATGAAGAAAACCATCGGTAACCATCGCAATAACCGCCGGCGATCGAGAAAGAAGACGCAAGAACGAGAAGAGCGAGAAGAAAGTCGAGAAACTGAGAATGAAAAATGTGAAAATAAAATTCGAATACACACATTAATTAAATGACCCGTTTTGTTGGCCGACCCGCTTCTAATTAACTCGACCCGATCCGCCTGGTTAATATTTGAACTATTTAACAATATGGTACCGTTTCACACCGTGAACGGTGAAACGTTTCATATAAGTTTTTGTCATTTATAATAATGAATAAAATCCTAACAAATCAATTAAAGATACTAAAAATCCAATAAATCCTAACAAATCAGTTAAAGATATTAAAAATCCAATAAATCCTAATAAATCAATTGAAAATACTAAAAATCCAAACAAATAATTTAAAATTTCAACAATAAGAAAATATAATGTATAATTAATATTTTATTTTATGTATCTCCATTTGTGATCCATTTTGATGTATGAGAAAACTTGTTTGACTAGTAGCATTCTCGACTTCTTTAAATCGACCACAGTTTTCATCGTCCTAGATAATAGCTGCTGCATTGTAGCATCAAGTGTATGTTCCACCCTCCGATATGCTGTTGTTGGAAGCTGTAGAGACTGCCTCTCTACAATGATCATCATGTCAAATGAAAGTTTCGGGTGATTTACATATAGGTTCAAAAAAGTCACTATATTTACAAATAGGTGCTGTGCAGAAAAAAAATGTACTTTTGTGCAGAAAAAAAATATTCTTCTGTGCAAATATTTTGAACTATTTGTAAATATAGTGACTTTCTTGAATATCTATATGTAAATCATCCGAAAGTTTCTTGTGATATTCATCACTTGGGCAAATGTAATAGTTGCTGCCCAGACAAGTGGATTGCAAACCGGCTAAGCAATGAATCATTCTTAGCCGCCACAACAGCATTTTGGAGAAAATTCGATATCCTTAAATGGAGGTATATATATCTGCAATATGCTCAACAAATAACACCGAACAAACTAATTATCCAAAAGCAAATAGAATGTGGGTGACACATGAGATGTGTACATCATTCGATGTGAATTAAAAATCAAATACATGAGTAGTTATATAAATCAATAGATAAATAATGTTCATGGGAACATATAAAATATCTTACCACAAGTGTTCATAGTAAACTGCAATGACATAATAATTAAAATCTGCCCAGATATTCACCTAAGACCTATATATTTTGGTATTCTTGGAACATATTTATGCATGGTTAACTCCTCGAACTTGTGTGTCTACTGGCTCAACGTTGTCGGTTGTCCACATATTTAATATTTTCATCATCTCCAACATTATCTTCATTGAAATTCTTATATGGATCAACAGGCATCATAGACCGAATGTAATTATAGACGTAGGCAACAAGTCATTATTAACCTAGCTTATTTTGATCGGCTAATAAACTAAACTTTTAAGCATTACAAATTATTACTCCCTCCGTCCCAGGGGTATTTGCACCCCTGAGATGACACACGGTTTAAGGAAAATATATTTTTTAAATTAAAGTAGTGGTGTATAGGTAAATATGTGGAAAGTTTTGTCAGTGTGCACACAAATCGATATTTCCCTTTTAAGTAGTGTGCAAATTGGTTTGGGACAACCCAAAATTGAAAGTGTGCAAATTGGTTTGGAACGGAGGGAGTACTTAAATACTCCAAAAACATGTTATGTGATATTTCTTGCCCTAGTATTGACTTTATAGAGGTGAACCTTTTATCTTTAGTTTTAGTGGTTTAATTTCTATGTTTTTGGCTCATTGCTTTGTTATTGAAATGAGTTTTATGTTTTTAGTAATGAGCTAATTATCTTTTGTTTTGAGTGTGAAACTACGTATGAAATTAATGTGTTGATGATTTTATAGCTTTGATTATTCTTATTTCTTGATGTGAATGTTTCTATTAATAGATTTGGTATATATCAATTGATTAATTGCTTTTATTAGCCTCTATATTTAATTTGTGTATTGCAACGAGAGTTAGGATATGTATGATTGTTGAGCAATTTATGTAACCGAAAGATTTATGTGGCTAATTTATACGTAGAAAATCACTCAAACAATAATCTAAAGATGTGATTTGGATTAGCAATAGGAATTATAATTGGAAAGGTAGAGAGAGAAATTGTGTAATCTATTTCTTGTATTCTTGAAAATTAGATCCTTACAAATGAGGTTTTTCCTCTTATTTATACCCCTCTAAGGGTGAGGTGGCATCTTTTTAAGCCAAATGGCTTGTGGGGGTGACAAGTGTCCTCCACTTGTCACCCCCTCCAAGCTTTGCCCCACTAACTCTAGCCTTCAACGATCCGGACCTTTCATACAGGTCCTTTGGACATCTTGTGTCTTCTTTCCCTCGAAGGAGAGACGGACAATGTAGCGAGCAAGGGGGCGAGCAGCCGGGCGAGCAGCATGGGCTTATCTTCTAAACTTGCTGCCTTGTTATATCCAGGCTAAAGACGACCATCTGGGCGAGCAGGTGGGCGAGCATTGGTGCGAGCAACTGGGGAAAGGCCACGTAGGCTCGTTGCTTTGACACCTCTAACCTCGAGCGAGCATGTGGGCGAGCAGCCTGGCGAGCATATAGGCGAGCAGCTTATACCTTATTGTCTGTTTATACTTGGTTCTTCTCTAATCCTCAAGCTTATCTCAAGCTTAGATCCTTTTATCAACAATGATTAACTATTTAGGTGAACATTTTAATTAATTAATTTGAGTTAAATAGTAATTGACTTAATAGAGAGATAGTTGATTGCTAGATTCTCCATTAGTGGACATTAGATGCTTAGATGATCGTCTAGATATTTATTGAAGAGATGAAGCCTAGACATTAGTAACCGTGTTGAAAGTATTTATGTATTCACGATCTTAGGAGCTTATGGGATTTAACTAGCTAGACGTTAGTTAGTCCACGTTGTTCACCTAAACCTCAAAAGAGATTGGTCTACTCACATTTGTGATTGGCTGATCGCTCTTAACACATATTTTGAAAGAGACATTGTTAAGTTATAAATTTGTCACACACTAGTGGAATATATACTGAAAGCACTAGAAGCATATCTCTCATGCACTTTCTTCTTGAAAGTTAGGTTAGTGTTTAATTGCTTTCTAGCTAATTATTGCTTAGTACATTTCTTGTACTTGCTTGCTCGCCACTATAGTACCATTCCGACACATAGTCTAGGGGCTCAATCGTACTCCTAAATTCTTTGGATTCGATAACTACTTGGCCTTTGTCCACTTTTACTACTACGATAATCTCGTACTCTTGCGGGGGAAGTAGGAAATATTCTTACAAAAACTCTGACCAAGTCAACCGCTACGTAGTCTCGCTGAGCACTCTACAGTCTGCAACTGACTATTTTCATCTTGGGAGGACATATATGAATCTCATCTCATGGTCAGTAGATATACAATCCTACCTTGTCAGTAGTAGGGACATGTACATCAATATATGTCATCCAATGCCTTTAGACAATCCTATTATACGGAAAAAAAAAATTGCAAGGTCAAATTGATAATCAAATACTATTACAGAGACATTTTGTATTCATATCAATGATGTTATTGTGTACCTTGAACCATTTCCACTGGGGGCTTGTTGAGTCATCCGGAATGGGAGTAGGAGTTACTAAAAATAGAGAATGGAGTCTCAAGATTGCCCTACGCACTAGTTGAACATAATAAGAATCTGTTTCCTGGACCTTGAGAAGTCAAATTTAACTGTATATTTTTTCTTGTGGTGGACCAAAATTGATATGAACATTGCCACTTGCCCTTTAAAGCACATGTATTTTTTATCTACTAAACCTCTTAACTTACGTATTAAAAAAATATAGGTGTGCAACGATATTACGATACATTTTTAAGTTCTCAATACGTGTAGTCACTGTAAGGGAGTACAATTTATTTAAGTGATTCACTTAATGCAGAGTTCTTTCTATCTGCTGTGGTTCAAGATTAAGTGCCCGACGTTTTACCCTCCTAATGATTTTGCTATGTAAGGACACAATTAAAAAAAAAAAAAAATTAGATGTTGGTACATCATTTCCTCAATCAAAACGATAAACTATAACTCATTTTTCTCAAAGCCGATGACAACATTACAGAACTCCTGAACAACTACTTCAGGCACATTAACAAAGACAATTAACAGAATTTGGATGTACAAGATAAAGGGGAATCGGACAATTGAAAACACAATTTAGTTCAACACTCACAATTGCATACGAAAATGCAAAATTAAATTATAAATAAGAATTTTGTTGGAATAATTACAAAACATGACCACTTTTAATACCATATTTACCAAGTGGAACACTCAAAATTCAATGTTCCCAAGAGGGTCATTTTATTTCATAAAGGAACACTTTTGTAATGATTATAGGACCCACATTCTCTCATCTCACATTCTCTTTTCTCTCTCTCATCTGACTCACTTCCCCATTATCTCTCTCTCCTCACGTCTCTCTCCTCTCATGCACACAAGAAGACTTTTTCTTTCTTTTTTTTTAATTTAAATTTTTCCTTGTTATTTTTTTTAAAATTTTGAATTCAAATTTTATTAAATTAATTTTTTCAATTTTTCAGTTGATTACTATTTCAGTTTTGTTTTTTTGTTTTGATTATTTGAATTCAAAATTTACACGTTTTTAAGTAACAGTGTATATATTTTTTTATTATTTTCTTAATTCAATATTATATATTATTTTTCATTTTTTTAATATTTAATATTATTTTTGCAAAATTTATATATTCATTTTTTCCAGAATTTATATTCTTCTTTTTTTAATATTTAATATTATTTTACAAAATTTATAATTCTTTTCTAATTTTAAATTTATCTTTATGTATTCAAACATTATTTTTATATATGCATTTCTATTCACTTTTAATATACATATATGCAGATTTTAAATTCTGTATATATATTCAAAATATAAATTCTGAATATCAATATTGTAATTCTAATACCACATAAAAAAATGCATACAATTACAAAATTTCTGCATATATTATAAAAAAAAATTCCCAAATTACATTGGATTAACCTAAAAATTACATGAATATCTGGAATACTAAAAAAAAATTAATTAAACACAACCAAAAAAAAACAAAATTGAAATAAAAAATTATGAGCATCCAAATCCCTAAACAATTGCCTGAATGTAATCTCCACAGCTAATCCAAAAAAAAAAAAGCCTGAACAGAAAAGGATGACAGGCGGGTGACGATTAAAACAATCCAAAAAAAAAAAACGCCTGAACAAAAAAAAAACAATTCTGGACATCCAAATCCCAAAAAAACCTCCACAGCTAATCCCAAAATTGAAATAAAATATTCTTGGGCCCAAACTTGGGCTGTCAACTAAAATACAAACTTGCCAAACTAGCTAAGTTTCAATTTACCAGACGGTTTATGGGCTTGGAATTTGACCAATTATTTCAGCGGAGGTTGATTTCAGCGGCGAAGGTGCAGTAGCAGTTTCAGTAGGGCTTCGATCTGGTTTGGATTTGCGACGCAATTCCGGCGCACGACGGCGTTTGGGCATGAGTTGTGGCAGACGCCGGCGAATGTTGCGGCGTGTTTCGATTCCAGGCGTCGACGGCTTTCAGGGCTTCGAAACCTTCACTGCCTCTACTCCTCGCAGATCTGCCATCTCCGTGAATTCGCCAGAAATGCGGCACTAAACTCCGTCCATTTCCTCGCCCGGAAATGCGTTCGTGTGTGTCTGGGAGCAGTGACGGAATGACAGAATTCCGGCGGCTGAGGGGTGTCGTTTTCCGGTGGCGTGAATGCAGGCGTCGGCGGTTGAAAGGGGAGCGGCGCGTCGGTGGTTGCAGGGGAGCGGCGCGTCGTGGTGGTTGCAGGGGAGCGTCGGCGCGTCGGTTGAAGGGGTGTCATTTTCCGGCGGCAGTGGTTTCAGTCGCGGTTGGATGCGATGATGAACGCCATTAATTCCGGCGTGAAGGTTGAAGGACCGCATCCGCTGACGGACTGCCTCTGCTCTTCGCAGATCTGCCATCGCCGGAAACCTTCCGATCGCTACCTTCCGACCGGCGTGAACGTTTCTCCGTTGAGCGGGGTAGATTCCGACAAGCGGGGTGGGGTGGGTGGAGCTCTGAAAATGAGTGATGAAAATCGGAGAGAGAGAGAGTTTAGAGAGAGAACGATGAAAATGAAATTAATTGGGTTTTTTAAATGTGCAGATTTGAAAATGAAAAGGTAGGTAGGGTAGGATAGGGGTAGCGTGAGATATAGGTTTAATGATTTTTGTAGATATTAATTTAAGTGGGACCCACTTTTTGACCCTCCAGGGAAGTTGGAATTTTTTTTGGTCCACTATGAAATAACACTATCTTAAATTACCTTATTTGATACTTACCCAATTTTGTTTTATAGATATTTGTAGGATATGTTTTATAGGTATTTGTAGGTGTTGATCGTGTATGAGATTTAAAAATTAGATTTTAAATCTCAAACTCATATAAGACGGGGAGCGCAAGGTTCTAAAGTGCATCTATGCTAAATTCAAAACAAACACAACCTAAATTCTAAAATCTTGACCTACTCCATTCACTTAAATTCCAAAATAAACGCAACCTATAATAATTTGTGAAATTGATTTAAAGGGCTGAATTTATTAAAGAACCAACTAAAAATAATTTGAGTAGGTTTTATATGAAAATAATTCTTGATAAACTTATCAAAATTTATCATTAAACTGTTTTAAAGTATATCAAATATTTGGTCAAGTGTATCAAAATATCTATTAGGTGTATCAAAAGTTAAGATTAATAAAATCTATATCAATTATAATATAATATCATTGATCTTGATTTTTGATACATCTGATGAAATTTCTGATACTCTTGATTAAATTATCATGAATCATTATCATACAAAAATTTGCCAAATATTTTATTACTATTAGAGTTGGTAATTTCTGCCGGCCCAATGAGCTGGACCGAGCTCAATTTTTATAGTTCCGATTGAAAAACGGGCTGGATCAGCCCCACTCGCGAATATGACTTGGCATGGTGGACCGGGTCGGCCATTTTGCATTTTTATAAACTAGCAATTTTGGCCTGACCGGCTACCCGACATTTGGACTAGCTGGACTCAATTTTTTCAGGTTCGATTGAAAAATGTGCCGACCCAATCCAGCCCATGAATATAATTTGGCTAGATAGTCTGACATGTTTGTCAACTCTAATTATTATCAAACACCAACAAATAGAATATACTCCCTCAATTCCAGTAAGTTGCTCATTTTGCATTTTCGTCTGTCTTACTATATACTTACTCATTTGGTTTTTTACTTTTTTAAGAAACTACTATTCTCTTTTTTATTATTATTTTCAATATTTTTTACACTTTTTTTTTTATTTTTTATTTTTTTTATTATATTATATGTATTATATCAATATTTTTATAGATTTTTAATATTAATACCTACAACTTATGAGCTAACTTGTAAGGGGTAGAGTAAGTAAAATACATTTCAAATCTGTTTGCAGGGCTGTCCTAAGTTTTAGTGGTCATTACCCCAACCCCTACACTCCTGCTGCAAAGAACTGTTGATCATCTGCTCAAAATCCATTTGATTCTGCTCATTCACTTTCTCCTGATCTCTCAACTACCGACCGGCCGCCAAATTACACTATTGCCCACCACACATTTCATTTTCCTCACTCGACTGCTTCACTCTACAAACCTCTTCACCTTTAAGCTGTACAGTTGCGCCTCGTGCAATTCGTGCGGTTCGGCCAGCTAATTGGGAGCAGGGTATTGTATAATCGTGTTGGTGAATGGGGGTCTTGGTTTTAGGGCTTGTTTGGGAGAGCGGGAATTCGGAACGGTGATAGGATGAGCAACCCTGACGTCAGCAGAGCTGGTGGGGCCGTCGAGAGAGACATCGAACAGGTGTATATATATTTCTTCTGTTTGTTGGGATGTAGGTTTGACTTTAAAATACTGAGATTGAGTTGAAGTTAGTTATGATCCTATTTTTTTATTAGTTTTGTGATATTGTTATATGTTTTTCATTTTTACGATTTGACTGCTTGAAATCTTGATCACAGCCCATTAGCAATGTTTGCCCTCTTTATGGATTAGAGCCATTTTATCTTGTTTTGTTTTTTTCTTTTTAACTTGTTTTGTTTTTTTCATTGTATCTTGTTTTGTTTAAGTTATGTTTTTTTTATGGAGGGTCTCCATAAGCATATAGCAAGTTATGGACAACGCATTTTGTGAAGGGCCTCACAGTTTCCCTGTATATAGAATCTGGTTTGATAGTATGGGAATGGGATTTGATGTGTGGTTGGTGCTTATCCTGAATCTTGGATTCGTTTTTCATGTATTCATGCTCTAAGATTTTGCTAGGTTTTCTTATGCAATTAACCAAGTCCTTTTAAGGTTACCATTTCGCGCATTTCTATATGCTGATGGGTTGTGTGCTGGTCCAGATTTATTATATTTGAGCATTTATAATTTTGGCAACTTGGTCTAAAGTATTAAGTTGCAACGAAATCAATATAAAGTATTTACCCATTTATTTATTAAATCTGACCATGAGAAAACTCTTGTTATACATTCTGCAACTGAAACTATAGCATCAGAGTTCATACAGCTTGTTGCTAGCCATAATGTATGCACATTCACTGCTCTTCACCAGTTACAATGTGTCAATCCCATAGCGAAGTTCTTAGTACAGTCTGATTCAGTTTGTTGCTTCAAATCGATATGGTTATCACTGATTTTGTATTTCTTTTTATTTTTCTCAAATGCGTGAACTATTTGTTTTCTTGCTCTCTCTTTGACCATGTTGCTTTAAATCATTAACTGATGTTTTCATGCATAATTCTCATGGATTTAATCTTCACGGGACTGTCATGCTGTAGATCTGCTATCTTTTGATGTAATACGGCATAGGGGAATTTCTAGTGAACATTTAAGTATATTCATACTCTAATGCAATCATTTACAACATATATGTTAGCTTGGTTTTAATTTATGCCCTTATTGGACTTCTTTTCCACAGGCAATTACTGCTCTTAAGAAAGGCGCACATTTACTTAAATATGGAAGAAGAGGAAAGCCTAAATTTTGTCCGTTCCGCCTGGCAAATGTATGCCCCAACTCATATTGTACTTTTACATTGTTCTCTAAAACGTGCCCTGGATGATCACGCAAGTTATCTAATTTTCTTTTCTGAAGTCAAAAAGAATATTAATGTGGCATTTATGATAGGTAACTATTAGTTGAACTCTTGTAATTATATACTCTATCCTAGAATACGTAATACAATAAGCTTCTAATAATAGCAGAAATCAATGTCTCATATCTAGATTGACAACATGTAGCTAGATAGATAAAAGCTTTCATTTTAATATTTTCTCAAAGAATCTTGTACTTTTAATTTTAGTTTTAAATCTGTATCAATAGTTGCTAAATTTTGTAAATTGCGTATAAGACTTGTAGCAGGTTTTGAATAATACTCCTGGTCTTGCATTCGTAAGAAATGGCTTCAAGGTCTTTTCCTGCTGTGCTTTTTATTTTTCCGCCAACTCCATCTGAATTCATAAGCTGTTGAGGATAATAGAATAAGATGTATTATGCCACTTAGCACATTGACTGCGCCTAGGCATGATTGATTTGTGTTTAAGGCTAGTCTCTCATATGTTTGGTTTTGGGGAAAAAAGAGTTGATGGGTAGTTTGTGCCAACATGTTCTATTGTTTCCTGTATCCATTGGTCAGTCCCTTTTCTTAAGAGAAGTCAGCTGACGTAGCTGGCATTAAGCGAGAAGGATCTTATGGTTTACCTGCTGATGATGCAATACCACTACATGTTCATTCATAATTGTGTGATAATTATAATTATATTTTCAGTGGTTCCATATATTTCATAAAACATGTCAGAGTTGGATTTCTCAAGTTACCAAACTAAGCAATTTGTCTGTGAATAGGGAGTACTTTTGCTTCATTCTTGCATGTCAAATCTTGCAACTTCGCTGGAAATGCCTAATAGTAACATGCCCTTGGTTTCAGGATGAGGCTGTTCTAATATGGTTCTCAAATAAAGAAGAGAAACACCTCAAACTTAGTCATGTATCCAGGATTATCTCTGGTCAGCGAACTGTTAAGTTTCCTACTCAATTCTATTTTTTTATGCTGCCATCAATTATCTTTTCTGTGGTAACTTATCTGATGCTAAAACTTTCAAAAGCTTTTCTTTGTTCAAAATTAATCTGCAATGTGTCTTACACCTCTTTATTGTTCAGTTCTCTCACCTGCAATATTTTTTTTCTCATGCAACTTGTATAATACATAGCCTTATGCATACATACTTTTTAAACATATTGATGATAATTAAGCTTTTAGATTGGGTGGTCACTACACAAGCTACCAACCAATGCCCTATGAGGCCCTGGGGTGTAGTTGCCACCTGTGTTTTAGAAAAGCTAGGCATGAAAAATATTTCTTGCTTAAGCCTAGCATCAGAACACAACTTTGAGGCGCTGTGTTATCCCTAACAACAAAATATTTAGTGATGTGGTCATTCGTTGATGCACAAATGATTCAATTGTTTTAGATGGATGGATCTAAGTTGATAGCTAGATTGAGTTTCAAAGTATCGCTGGTCTAGTGGTCCCTAAGTCTAGATCTGATCTCATATGCAGTATTCGCATGTGTTCTCATATATTTTACTAGCCCTGCCATGCTAAAAGCCTAAAATAGATGTCTTCTTTATCCTTCTGGAGTTGCTCCTAATGGAGGAAAGAAAATGGTTTTATACCTACCCAAATTATCATTTTGTTAAACGATCCACTTAAAGAGCTATAAGGCCTTCTAGTGGTTAACTAGATTCTGTTGTGACCTTTTTGGTATGTCCAACTAGTATTGAACATAGTCTTATTTGTTTCTTTCCCTGAACTGTTAGTTGATAAGCAACCTTCTTAAAGAAGAAAATTACTTTGAGCTTGGTTTAGTACCAATTTGTGATTGTAAGAAGATCAGTATTCTAAAAGGTCCTAGGTGCTAGGCGGATGGCAGCCTGGGAATTAGCTCCTTGGGGCCTGGTGAAGGAAAATTGTAACCTCCTGTTTTTCAGGTCTTATAATTTGCTTATGTGTATGTGTATCTTGGAGTACTATCACTGCTTTTTTTAGGTAAGTTATGAGATTATTAAAGCTGAACAATCAAAAGATTGATACACATGCCTCCAATGAATAATTTGTTCTTCATGAAATCAAATGGGTTTGTTGTCTTTAAATCTGCCAAATGGTCATAGACATTAGTTCTTTTAGGTTATGAACAACAATTTTGCAAATTCAATCAACTGTTAGGAACTGCTGTGATTCAATTTAAAACTTGATATAGTTAAGACGATCAAGATAAAGGAAATATGGAAATAAATAGATAAATCCTCAAAAGAGGCCACAAAGATAAATCCCTACCACAACCATAGTTGCCACAATACTAATATTCTTCAGTACTCTTACTGCTGGAGAACTGAATTAAAAATAGACTCTAATATCTAGCCTAACTTAAGCCCTGAGTAACAAAAATTCTATGGGCTATTTATTCTGGAATTTAATTAAACTTGCTCTGGCATAAATTCATCCCACTACTAAAATATTAAATGATAAATATAAGTTGTCTATTAAAACTAAGAATTTTTTATACTTTAAGACAGAAAAGGGTGAATGCCAAACCTCAGCTTTCTAAGGTTTGAGAAAACGAAGAAAAGTAGAAGTCAAAATGCCTCATTAAAACTTTACTCCATAAAACCCTTGGCGCTAGGGAAAAACTGGAGTAAAGAAATAGAGAAACCCAAATAGGAAACGGGCCAAAATACAAGCCCCGAAGGTGTACAAAAAAGTCCAACTGGGAAAAAAAAAGAACAGCTGAAATGCCAAAAGGAAGGATTGAATATAAGCCCAAACATTCTATTTACTAAAATTTTCATGAGCTTGGCTGTGCTCTGCTTGACTAGTTCACTGGTTATAGAAGAAATGATGGTTGATTAATTCTTTTTTTTTCCTGATAAGTCTGCAAAGTGAAATGAAGCTATCCAATTGATTAGAAAATTTTAACTTTATTTGTTTGTGCTTCCAGCCAATTTTTCAAAGGTATCCGCGTCCAGAGAAGGAATATCAGTCCTTCTCTCTAATATACAATGACAGATCACTTGATCTGGTGAGAGTCCTTTTGTAATCTCCAGGTTTCCTTCAGAACAATTGTTTTTTCCTTGTTTGTTTATGCAGAGCTCTTCTTTCACATTAATAATATATGTCCTTCGAATTGATTAGATATGTAAAGACAAGGAAGAAGCAGAGGTGTGGTTTAGTGGGCTTAAGGCATTGATTTCCCGCAGTCATCAGCGCAAGTGGAGAGAAGAATCCAGGAGTGATGGAATTCCTTCTGGAGCTACTAGTCCCAGAACATACACTAGAAGAAGTTCTCCACTGCATTCCCCATTTGGAAGTGGTGATAGCTTGCAGAAGGTGAGTTGCTTTTGTTTTCATCTAGCTTTTTACAAAGCATCTTGCTTTCTTTTTCCGAATATGGGAATTTTTGGTAAGTTTTCTTCTTGAAAATGTCATTTTTACATGTGCAGGATGGTGATCAAATTCACCTCCAGAGTCCTTATGATAGTCCTCCTAAAAATGGTCTGGATAGAGCATTTTCAGATGCCATGCATTCTTTGCCGCCAAAGGGTTTCTTCCTTTCAGATTCTGCCAGTGCTTCTGTCCATTCCCAATCATCTGGAGGTTCAGATGGCATACATGGTCTCATGAAAGGAATGGGGGTGGATGCCTTCAGAATAAGCCTTTCCAGTGCTGTAAGCTCATCAAGTCAGGGTTCTGGTCATGACGACGGTGATGCCTTGGGTGATGTTTTCATTTGGGGAGAAGGAACAGGTGAGGGGGTTATAGGTGGTGGACCCCACAGAGTTGGAAGTAGTTTTGGTGTTAAAATGGATTCTTCGCTGCCAAAGGCATTGGAATCTACAGTTGTATTAGACGTTCATAGCATAGCTTGTGGCGGACAACATGGTGCCGTAGTAACTAAACAAGGAGAGATATTTTCTTGGGGTCAGGAATTGGGAGGTAGGCTTGGTCATGGTGTAGATTCTGATGTTTTTCACCCAAAGCTAATTGATGCCCTCAGCAATAATAACATTGAGCTCATTGCATGTGGTGAATACCATTCTTGTGCTGTCACACTTTCTGGAGATTTGTACACTTGGGGTAATGGTCATTTCGGCCTTCTAGGGCATGGGGATGAAGTGAATCATTGGGTGCCAAAAAGAGTTAATGGGCCACTCGAGGGGATTCATGTATCTTCAATTTCTTGTGGGCCTTGGCATACTGCTGTTGTGACATCTGCAGGCCAATTGTTTACATTTGGGGATGGAACATTTGGGGCTCTTGGTCATGGAGATAAGAAAAGTGTTTCAAAACCTAGAGAAGTGGAATCCCTGAAGGGTCTTCGAACTGTACGAACAGCTTGTGGTGTTTGGCATACTGCTGCTGTTGTTGAAGTTATGGTTGGAAATTCAATTTCCAGCAGTTGTTCTTCTGGCAAACTTTTTACCTGGGGAGACGGTGATAAAGGTCGACTTGGGCATGGGGACAAAGAGTCCAAGCTTGTCCCAACCTGTGTTGCTGCTCTTGTAGAGCCTAACTTTTGCCATGTATCTTGTGGACACAGTCTGACAGTAGCTCTGACAACCTCAGGCCACATATACACTATGGGTAATCCAGTTTATGGGCAGTTAGGGAACCCACAAGCTGTTGGGAAGCTCCCTTCTCGTGTTGAAGGAAAACTAGGGAAGAGTTTTGTGGAGGAGATATCTTGTGGTGCCTATCATGTGGCTGTCTTAACTTCAAGAACTGAAGTTTATACATGGGGGAAGGGAGCTAATGGTAGACTGGGTCATGGGGATACAGATGACAGAAATTCTCCTACTCTTGTAGAAGCTTTAAAGGACAAGCAAGTAAAGAGTATTGCATGTGGTACTAATTTCACTGCAGCTATCTGCCTTCATAAATGGGTTTCAGGGGTTGATCAGTCCATGTGTTCTGGCTGCCGATTACCATTTAATTTCAAAAGAAAACGTCATAATTGTTATAACTGTGGACTTGTATTTTGTCATTCATGCAGCTGCAAGAAGTCACTGAGGGCTTCTATGGCACCAAATCCCAATAAACCATACCGTGTTTGCGATAATTGTTTCAATAAGTTGAAAAATGCGTTTGAAACTGGCACATTATCTACTTCATCTGTTAGCAGACGTGGAAGCATGCATCAGGGGATAAATGATATTGTAGGCATAGATGGGAAGCTGGATATAAGATCTCAGGCCCAGCTGACTAGGTTCTCTTCAACGGAGAAATCCTTGAAACAAGGAGGAACACACACCTCAAAGAGGAACAAAAAAATGGATTTCAGTAGCAGTCGTGTATCACCAATTCCAAATGGAAGCTCCCAATGGGGCGGAATCAGTACCTCGAAGTCTTTCAACCCAGTATTTGGATCATCTAAAAAGTTTTTTTCAGCTTCAGTCCCTGGATCAAGAATTGTTTCCCGAGCAACATCACCAATATCGAGAAAGGGCAGTCCTCCCCGTTCTACTACACCTACTCCTACTCTAGGAGGACTTACATCACCTAAGGTTGTTTTGGACGATGCTAAACTGATGAATGATAGCCTTAACCAGGAAGTTGTAAAGTTGAAAGCACAGGTACTGCATAATATTCGTCTAGTTTAACATTTATACACAACGTAGTTTGATTCTTCTCCCTTTCGTCCGATCAATTTGATTACGTGTTGAAGTTTGACAATATGACACAGATAATTATATTGTCTGGAAGTGGTGAAAACTCATTTCAAGTAATTGTTAATTGCCTCATTCTGCATACTTGAAGACATGAACAAGTGGCCTTTCAGAAAAATGTCTTGAACAAGTGGTGATGCTAAAGGCTCCTTGCCAACTTATGCTGTATTTAAGTTTGCTTTCTGTTTTAAGATTCTTAGAATAGAGAAGATGGAGATAAGGGTTGATCACTAAAAAAGTAGGCCAATATGAAAGCATATAATAAAACTCTCTACCCCTAGCCCCTAACCCTAATCTATCAGCGCCCCAAGTGGAGCATGCCCCACTGGCAGCTTTATTGTAATGATTACCAACTATAATCATGACAATAATTTGACATAAACATACACGTAATCAGAAGATGAAACAGTCAGATGGCTAGCTAAGCTAACCAGCCTCACTAATTGCATTCACTCTTCTTTGGACGCTTTCTTGAGTAGAAGATTAATCGTTTCTGAAATTGCATATCAACTTTGTTGCAACTTGCAAGCTGTATGTGGCACAGTACTGCTAGAATTAATTTTATGTTTCATTCCAACCCTGTTTCTAATTGTTTTTTCAAGAATATGGTTTCCTGTACGCTTTTTTCCTCATCCCAGATATTTATAATACCTCTTGTCCTCCAAGCTCAGCAGGGGAACATAGCTTAGTAGTTCATGCCTTGGGTTATTATTGTAATGAAACTTGACGGCTGTATATGTTTGAAACTCTTTAATTTAATCTGTGGTTATTTGATGCAATCGTATTGAAATTCTTAACGTCTGCCATGCTTTTGAACAGGTGGTAAATCTTAGCCACAGTTCTCAGCTTCAGGAGATAGAGCTGGAAAGAACAACTAAACAGCTCAAGGAGGCAATAGCATTTGCCGGGGAAGAAACTGCCAAGTGCAAAGCAGCAAAAGAAGTGATTAAGTCACTTACAGCACAAGTAAGGAGAATCCTAATCATCCATTTCGTAGATAATTTGTGGGTTTTGCTTCCATAACAAATATTTAATATTGTGTCTTAAACCAAAGTTAATGAACACATATATATCATCTATACAATGTGATATGATTCATCTCAATTTATTTTTCCCCTATTGGTCATTTCAAATATATTCGCTGCCTTCATGCAACAGAACAGATTTGCTTCTCGTGTCTTTCAGTTTGTAAGATAAGATGTCATAAGATTTCTATTACTCAAGCTCAAATGCTGCCTGTAAATGGGAAGAATTTCATCTAAAATGGTTATATCTAAAAACGATGCTATTATGAGTAAACTATACATGTGTATATGAGACACATTATTTTGCATGTTTTGGCTTACAAAGTATGAAGCAACAGTGCATATTGGAAGCCTGTCATAGTTGTGTGTCATTGTCGATTGCTCTGCTTAACAATTTCCACTCAGTTCCACCTTGCCAATAATAATGCAATGCAAATTTTATTTAAGCGAAAAGATTCTTATAACCGTTATGGTCACAGAATCCTAAAAGTTTGTGCCAGTAATAGCTAAAATTTGTAGAAGTTTCTCTACCAAGAAAGATGAGGATTATACTTCAGAAACTGTGATGTGACATGCCTATATGTGTAAAATATCTTATGAGTGGAAGTACTTGCTTTCATAAATAAGATGCTGTTTTCATCCTGGTGATTCCCTTTATAAGGGAATGATCCCTCTTGGTATTACTCCATTTTCTCAGTCTGTATACATAGTTTTCACCTTGTCACAGCTTGGTGCTATCACCTTGGGCAAAATATGTACTATTCTCATGGGCAGATTAATATTTCTTAATGTGATTACTCTTGTACCTACCTGAACTGGTTACTAGACTTGGTAACAATGTCGAGACTGAATCCGCTCCTACTCAGCAATTTACAGTGAATTTTGTATAATTTTCTTCCTGTTATAGATGTTTTGTTAGTTCTTCCTTGAGGTATGTTCAGTGATGTACGAGTTTTTGTTGATAGCTGGTTGTGAATAACTGTATATCTACTTTCTTGTCTATGCTTATTTTCTACCGATCAGTATAGACCATGAGCTTTAAGCTTGATTTTCACATAGATGAAGAAAATATTCAAAGAACGGACTAGACATCTGTCTCCATAGCTGCTGAGTTTAGTTTTAATACTCTCTCGTATATCCTGCATTAATGTTGATTTTTTCATTTTAGTTGAAGGAAATGGCTGAAAGGCTTCCTATGGGTTCTGCAAGAAACGTTAAATCTCCGCCTTTGAGTCCTCTTGGTCCTCTATCTAATGATGTTTCAAATGCCCCTGTTGATCTGCTGAGCCCGGAAGTTCAATCTTATGAATCGAGCAGCATGTTACTTTCTAATGGGTCCAACTCAGCAAGTAATCAAAATTTAGTTTATAACAGACAAGGTCAAGCAGAAGCAACAGTGAGAAATGGAAATAGAATAAAAGATAGTGACCCACGTAATGAAAATGAATGGGTTGAGCAAGATGAGCCTGGTGTTTATATTACACTTACCTCCCTCCCCGGAGGGCTCAAAGATCTCAAGCGTGTTCGTTTCAGGTATGTTCTTTGGAGATTTAGCACGAGCTCAATTTTTTATTTTTTTTCTTAAATGAACTCTAGAAACATTTTTCCATATTTACTCAGAAATCACTTAAATCTCTAGTTTATCCAGACCATATGACTAACATCTGAAGCTTGATTAGTTGGTTCATACATTATTTCATCACAAGTGTATGACGTTTAGAAATGGTTGAATACAGTCGGAAGCGATTTAGTGAAAAGCAAGCAGAACAATGGTGGGGAGAGAACCGAGCAAGAGTTTATGAACTGTACAACGTCCGAATGGTTGACAAATCGAGCATTGGTGTAGGGAGTGAGGACTTAGCACGCTGATATCAGAACCGATGTATATGATGTTTCTTCTTTTCCTTTCCCACAATATATTTCCAGGTCAGGTAATACCTTACTAAGGAGGGTTGGTAGAAACAGCATAGATGACATAGAGGTTTTCTTGTGTCTAATTTTTCTTTTATTTTCTGACTTTTATAACCCTCAATTATTCTCAAGGATTGGTATTCTTTGATCATATTCTGTCCTGGGTGCTGAGGGTGAGTAATGTAAATTCCTTGCTGGGGTGCAGCTAGTGATTGTGAGCAGCAGCTTCTAATGTAAATTCCATTTGCAACTTCATCTCGGTTTTAATTTGTTCCCTTCAAATTTCTTTGTGTATTTATAGAGTGGTATCTCTTGTGTGAATGAACAATATATTCAAATTGATTTAGTGAGTAAATTTATTTTGATTTGAATGAAGGAAAACTGGTCTTGTATTGTATGTATTGGGTTTTGTTAATTTTAGTTGCATATGAAGTACATTTCTTTCTTTTCTTTTCTTTTCTTTTTTTAAATTAATATCATAACTATGAAAATTTCTCAATTGCATATATATTTATATTCCTGTAGCGTTATTGCATGTGCTGATCACAGGTATGGTTGAAATTTACTTTCCTAGTAAATTGACATGCAACCGAAAGTCATGTATTCACGTGCATGCAGTTATAAGGGGAAAAAATTACATTTAACTAAATTTTGCATAAATCTAAATTACATAAACTAAAGTTACATGAATTTAAATTACATAAATTAAATGAAAATAAATTAAAATTACATGAAAATAAAATACATTGATGTTTGGACATTTCCATTAGATGGTATTTTATCTCTTCCTTTGTTCCTTTCTTTTTTTAAATTTGAGTTTATCTGTTGAGTTGGATTTCATTTCATGAATGTGTAGCATTTATAGTACTACCTACATTTTGTGAATATTTTCTTTTTTACTTTTCTATTTTTCATGTCTCTACCTAGAGAATAGTTGAGCATCTACTGCCTGGAATTTCAAGATTAGAGGGCGTGGAATAATCTCCACTTTGCTATTTTTTTGCACCCCTTGCGTCTTTTTCAAAATTTTGTATGACTTTCTCTCTTAAAATCTGTCTGTCTCATTCTGCTTCTTACTTATCTCCTCTGAATTTTTTGCTCGATAATTTGTGTATATTTTATGTACTCGAACCCATAAAGAGACAATTTTTTAATTTTTTTCATATTTGTTATCTCCACTAATGAAACACCAAGACGATATTAAAGTTACATTTTTTTTACACTCTAAATATTTATGTTTCGTTGTTGAACATCTTAAAATTAATTTTGGAAAATATTTTGTGGTGGTTGGACATACTCGTAGATAGTAACTTGATTTAAATTAAAAAAAAAAGAGAGTTTAGCTTGAACAATCATTTGAGTTCAGAAAAGAGTGAAAGCATGAATAATTTTGAGAATTTTGAAAGTTAAAAAAATAATTGTGCTTAAAAATATGTCAATAAAAATGTAAAATTTTAATATATATTATCCACAATATTTACAAAATACATTTTATCCATATAAAATCCAACTAACCAACCAAATGTCAACACATGTCATCATCTGATTGGACAACAAAAGTTGAATGTACAGTTGTATGCAAGATCAAATTAACGGCTGATTGAGCAGTTATATTTTATTTTCGTTTTTTTTTTTTCTTGTTTTTATTGGCCAACTGATTGAAAAATATATATCGATGAAAGTAGTTTAAAAGATATTTTTTCAAAAAAAAGGGATGAACCAAACATTATTTAATGTTTGTAAGTTGCAATTCTGTCCTAGAAAAGAGAGTATAAAAAGATTCAAAGGTATGCATAAAAAAGAGTTTGACCCACCAAAAAATGGCAACACAAATTCTCACATTACTTGTATTGACCCTGATTTTTCCTTATTTTGGCAGCAAGAATTAACATAAAGTCATTAGTATGTGGGCGTGTGATCGCATACAGAAGAGTATAGTTTTGATACAAAGTCCCATAAAAGAAGATAACCAAATACAAAGGCACAATATGAAAATGAGCAAATTTTTACAAGGACATATAATAGACATTTGAATCAAATCCTAGAAGGAATCAAGGGAGTGGTGTTTTGTAAGAATGCAGAAGCAGCAGCAACCCCGCTCCCCAGCTTCACCGGATACCCGACGTCCTTCAGTACCATCTCCACTCCAGCAAGACACCCCAGAAGTTGCAACTGCACATCAAACGCTTCAAATTAATCCGTAAAGAGGTCTCACATGCAACTGGTGCACTTACTCAACAATTAAGGTTGTTTACACTGAAAAATGAATGTTGATTCCACTGAAAAGTTTACACTGTCATTGATTTTAGGTGTAAACTTTTCAGTATAATCTACCTTAACTTTTCAGTATAATCAACCTCTACTTTTCAGTGTCAACAATCTCAACTGTTCAATGAGTACACCGTGCACCAAGTGCACATGAGACTTACTCATTCGTAAAATTAAGCTAGGGGCATTATATGGAGGAAATCTTATATGAGACCGTGATACTTTTGAGTATCACAGAAACAGGCTAAAGTATCACTGATCATGCATGAGGCCATCTCATATGAGTACGAAGCAAGCAAGAGAAGAGGGTACCTCATTGAGGTTTCCAAGATGGCCTATTCTGAAGACCTTGCCAGCCACCTTGTTAAGCCCCAGGCCTAAGCTTAAGTTGTATCGCTTCCACGCCCTCCTCACAATCTCCGAGCTTTCAATGTACGATGGAACAATGACAGCAGTGACTGTGTCACTGAACCACTCCTCCTTCTGAGTGCAGTTCTTCAACCCCCAAGCCTCCACCGCAAGTCTGCATGCATGAAAACGAGCAATCATTTCATAAACTTCGACCAAATAATCCAAATGAATTAGCATATATGGATAATGGACCTAGTCGCCTTGCCAAGGCGGGTGTGCCTGGCGATAACATTGTCGAGTCCTTCCTCAAAGAGGAGATCCAAAGCTGTCCTTAGGCCATAGAGCAACTGAATGGAAGGGGTGTAGGGCCAATATGTTCCCATTGTATAGAACTTCAAGTAATCCTTCCAATCGAAGAAAACTCTGACTGACTTCGCGGTTTTGGAGGCCTCGAGAGCCTTGGGGCTCGCACACACAATTCCAATCCCAGTCGGGAGAGAAAGAGCTTTCTGTGAACCGGTTAGAGCCACGTCTATCCCCCACTCATCCATACGAAAGTCGAGCGCACAAATGGATGACACTCCGTCCACAAGGAACAGAGCTGGGTGCTGATAATGATCTGACAACCACTTGCAAGATCAGTAAACATCATACAAGTGTAGATAGAGCAGCAACTGAATCTTCTTACCAAGTATTTTCCTTACAGTAGCCAAGTTGTTGGTGACTCCAGTTGCAGTCTCATTGTGCACAATGCAGACAGCCTTAATGGTGTGAGCTGTATCTTCTGCAATCTTTGAGGCCAAGACTTCGAGATCAGCCCCTCGTCCCCACTCACTTTCAACAACATCAACGTTGAAGCCGAGGCGCTGCTGCTGGTCGATCCACAGCAAACTGAATTGGCCGATCAGGAAGGAGATAGTTCGGTCACCGGGAGACAATGTGTTCGTGAGTGCACTCTCCCATGCACCAGTCCCTGTCCCAACACAACACCTTCAATTAGTAAACCCCCATAAAATGAGGAGGATTTTATTTGGTTTTGAATAATAAGACTAAAAGGTGATCAATTCACATGGTTATGATATTCATTATTCGTATAATAATTTCTCCTCGATCATTACACTATTTCTTAACCAACAGACATTCTTTTTCCTCACTTACTCCAGAATTATAACAAAATTCGAATAATATATAATCATAATTCACTATCCAACGATTCTCATTGTCATTCCATTGAAAAAAATTGAATCAAGCAGGCTCTTAGATGTTCAGAGTGTTATACTGTCTGTGTTTAGCAACAACAAGAAAAAGCACAACCTCAATATAACTAGAGCAATATCTAATTGTTACTTAGCCAAGCCAACACTAGTCAATCACAATTTTTACTCCATAGATTCTTTAAACAAAGATGTGTGGAAACAAAACTCATTAAAGATGTGGCCACAGTAATAATTATTACTTCCTCCATCCCACAGGAATTTACACACTTTTCTCGCCCCGTACAATTTGCACTCTACTAAAGAAGAAAATGTAATTTGAAAGTGAAAAGACAACAGGAATTTGCACATTTTTCTTATTTGGACGTTCTTCACAAATTTGCGCACTACTAAAAAAATGTAATCTGCACACTGGATGTCACAAACAATTTGCTCAAAAGATGATTAAAAGTACTAGTTTGATGTGTGCACACTTTCCTTATCTGGATGTCCCACATAAATTTGTGTCAAAACTCAAAAGATGATGAGACTACTAAAAAAAATATAATATGCACACTTTCCTTATCTTGATGTCCGACACAAATTTGCACACTACTAAACAAAAAAATGTAATCTGCACACTTTCTTATTTGGACCTTCTACACAAGAAAAAAAATATGATTTGCAAGTGAAAAAATCATAAAAATTCGCACACTTACTTTATTTAGAGATGTCACACGAATTTATAAAAGACGTCCCATACAAATTTGCACAAACATGAATTGGAAAAAGGTAACCTGTGGTTGGGATGAGAAAGGGAGTTCCAGAGGTGGTCTTAAAGATCTTCTTAACATCCTCGAGGAGTGTTTTAGTAAGGGCGGGGATTGCCGGAGAGCGGTAATCCTCGTTGTTTCGGTTCATAGCACGGAGCACCTGTTCCGGGATATTCACAGGTCCCGGAACGAACAGGTGATTCCGGCCCGGTCCGTACACATTGTCCATCCCTTCACAACACTAAAAAAAAATAGTTTGATCAAAAGATGATGAGAGTTTTAAACTAGTCCCACTATTTCGATGTGGGACGACGTACATGTGTTATTCACAGACATGGGTCAGTGATGCAACAAAATCATTTTTATTCATTGTTTATCATCTTCTCTACCCAACAGAATTCAAAAATTAGAGACGACTGTACATGCAAGCATGGTATAAACAACATATCAAAGGAAAAAAAATATTGATCACAATAATTCCCATTTAATTTTAAAACAATTTAAGTTAAAAAAAAAAATATTGATCACAATAATTCCCATTTAATTTTAAAAAAATTTAAGTAAAAAAAAAAAAAAAGGAAAGATGAGAAGATTACCTGTGTGGCAGAGCAGAGCAGAGGAATATCTTGTTTGGGTGGTATTTTAAAAGGGCTGAAAAGAATGAAAAGAGCAAAGGGAGTTTGCGCTAAAATTTATAAGGTGGAGGGCGGGAGGCCAATCACGCCGTTGTGTGGGTCCCACATCCTTACTTCATGCGTGGCAGATAAGAGCCAATCCTGCGGCTGTCTGAGCTTTTCATTTATTACTAATTCTTTTACTAACTATTTTGCACAATAATATTTTTATTTTGCTCTGGTAGGTATAAATTCATATTTATATTAAAAAATTTATACTATTATCAATTAATTATATTGAAAAATTTGCAACACTTATTATAATACTGATTTTTATTGACAAAAGTCATATAAACTTGAATTTGCATGATGTCCAATTCACAATAACATGGATTTTCATTTTAACGCATACATATCTTTTCTATGTCTAATGGTCGATTAAAATTGTCTACCTTCCTCATTCTCTCCCATAAAATATGCTTCTGCCGTTGAACAATAAATTGCAATTTTTTTCAATGTCCCATAATAATTTATAAATTCAAAAAAATATATATTTTTATAAATTTTATCTTGTACATATTTATACAAAAAAAATTCATTAGTATTTTAGTTTTTATGCTCACATTACACTTAATTCAACTAATTTTTTTACTTTATAGATAAAATTCTATCAAATTATCTCTTAAAATATTATTCTTTCTATTTTTTTTATATGTGTCCGTTCATCCTTGCAAATTGTTGTAGAACGGAAAGAGTGTTCAGCTACACTATTTTATCAACCCTCTCACAAAATCATTTATTTTCTACTCGGTATATTTACTTTATACATATATATATATATATATATATAAAAAAACTGAAGCTTAATTAACTGTTGATCGTGACATTTATGAATATGGGGGGATCCTAACACCAAAAAAGCCATAACGATATTTATTTGGTAAAATCTGTGACAAGCTAATTAGGATACTAACGTGTAAACACTTATAGATTTCCATTCATATATATAATATGTCTAGCTACTTAATATATCATTTTTGATTAAATAAGTCCTAAATTATTAATTAGATTCTAAACATTAAATATAATTTTTACATGATAACACGTTACTGAAAGATCCTATTTTATCAGGATGAAATTTGAGATTTGGACAAAATATTTTGTGACTATTTTCTCAAGTACGTGACAAATTAACTATCAATTGATTGTATTAATCTAAATTAATTTTGTGAGAAAATATCAACGATTAAGAAACAAGAGACAAGATTGGTTAATCAAAAAATATGAGGTCCACAATTATTTTATAAAAGAAAATAGACGTGTAATATTGAGTCGATTGAAAATTGAGGTGGAAAACAAAATATGAAGGATAACGTGATAAAGGTATTTCAACCACACCATTTCTATGGGAATCAAAGCCACAAAACAAAACAAATTAAATGTTATTCTTATATTTGTATATATATAAAAATTGTTTTTTTTATCTTTTGTTTGATTATATATCTTGGTGTAAGGCCATTACACAAACAACTCGTATCCCTCTTTGCCCATATAAATTTCTGCGTGTCTCATTCTACTTGTATAGCATCTTCACAAGATAGGGTAAAATTAATTACATTACTTTTGCATTAATTTATTAAAACCTTCATCATATATCTTGTCCTCACTTAGTGTCATGTTTTGGGACGAAAATAAAGAAAGAAAGTGGGAAACTAATTGCAGGACGGAAAGAATATAGTTATTAAATGAAATAAGTCGTTTGGTAGCTCTCGACTTGATGTATTAAATAAGTTGAGCTCGAACTCAAACAATATTTGTTTGCTTAACGAGCTCGGATTGATAGACTCTCGAGTTGCTTGTTAAGCTAAAAAAAATAGGTGTTATTTTGTAAATATTATAAAATTTGGGTTATAAAATAAGAGTAATATTTTACATAATAATACAACTCTAATTCTCAAATCAGTCATACTGGTAAACTTGTGATAGTTTTATCATTATTGAAGTACGAGAATATGAATATGTTGAATATTACGACCTTCTTAGCGAGTCGAGCCGGACTTGATAAGTTTAGCAAACTGAGCCGAGCTAGCACTATTCAGGCTCACTCGGCTCGTATAACATTTTTAGAAAGGAGTAATGAATACAAACACTCGTATGCAATTATTGTACAATTCAAAATTCGAGCAATTATACTCTATTAAATGCATGTTACTATAATTTCAGATTTTTTCGCTCCCAGATATATAACAATTTAGGCAAATGCATGTTACTAATAGATAAAATGTGTGTTACAATCAGATTGAAAGTTGTTTTCTTTATATATATTTATTTATTTTTGTAGAAATAACATTTTTCCATACAATCCAATAAAAAATGTGTGTTACTATAAAATAAATAATATTTTTTCATAAATATTTATGAGAAAACAATATATTTTCTTATAGTTACACACACTTTGTTTTTGTATTATACGAAAATTTATTTATTATATAAAAATAAATATATATATATATATATAAAGAACAATATTTCATAAAATTGTAACACACATTTTCTCTAATAGTAACACATATTTGCTCCATATTTTGTGTTACAATATGGGCAAATACGTGTTACTGTAAGAGAAAATGTATTTTTATAAGAATAAATATATGTTTTTTAATTTAATTATCATTCCTTTAAATCTAGGTATATTGATTCATATATTAACACACTTTTTTACTATTTTATGTGTTATTATATAAAAAAATAATTATTTTTGTACAAATAAAAATTATTTATGAAAAATCAATATGTTTTTCTATAGTAACACACATGATTTTTTTCTTATATTATGTTAAAATTATTTATTCTATAAAAATAAATGAATATATGCAAAATAACAATATTTTATAAGATTGTAACACACATTTGTTCTAATAGTAACACATATTTACTCTTCAATTTGTGTTACTATATGGGCTAACATGTATTACTGTAGGATAAAATGTATTTTTATAAAATATAATTATTTATATACAAATAAAAAATATTTATGAAAAATCAATATATTTTTTTATAGTAATACACATGACTTTTCTCTTATATTATGTAAAAAATTATTTGTTCTATAAAAACAAATGCAAATAACAATATTTTATAAGATTGTAACACACATTTGCTATAATAGTAACACATATTTGTTCTCCAATTTGTGTCACTATATGGGCAAACATGTGTTACTATAGGATAAAATATATTTTTCTTAAGAACAAATATGTTTTTTTAATTTAATCATCATCTCTTAAAGCTAGATATATTGATTCATGCAATAACACACTTTTTTACTATTTTATATATGTGTTATTATAAAATAAAATAGTTTTTTACATACAAATAAATATATACTTATGAAAAGGTAATATTTTTTCTTATAACAATACACATTTGCTCTTATATTGTATGAAAATAATGTTATTTCTACAAATATAAGTGATATAAATATGTAAAAAATAATATTTAGTCTGATTGTAACACACATTTTATCTTAAAGTAACATGCATTTGCCTGAAAAGTAACATAATGAGAGCGAAAAACCATAAATTGTGCTTACGCGAGAATTTAAAAAAATTATCCAAATTTGACTCGACCCGACCATAGATTCGCAAATTTTTATATATATAATATGTTTCATACGTGAAACATTTCATATAATTTTGTGTCAATTTAAAAGGAGAAACTCTTTTGCTTTCATGTGAATCCAAATAATATTTAATGAGCAACACTTGTGTACAAATTTCTATCGTAGAAATATCTATTTTTGAAAAATTCGCGGATCTAAATCGGGTCGGGTCAGATTTGGACATTTTTTTTCCAAAATTTGCGCAACTTGTAGTTCCAGGTTTTTCGCTCCCATGTATGTTACAATTTGGGCAAAGGCGTATTACAATTAGGCAAAATCTGTGTTACTAATTCTTAAAAAATTAATTTTTTTATTTTTCAAGTAACTATAAAAAAAATATGTATTGCTGCAAGTATAAATATGTGTTACTTAATTTATTTTTTATTCTCTTTGTTGATTTATGTTAATAATATGTTTTTTCGCTCTCAGGTATGTTACAATTTTAGCAAAGACGTATTACAATTAAGCAAAATCTGTGCTACTAATTCTTAAAAAATTAATTTTTTTTACTTTTCAAGTAACTATAAAGAAAATATGTATTTCTGCATGTATAAATATGTGTTACTTAATTTATTTTTTATTCTCTTTGTTGATTTATGTTAATAATATGTTATTCATGTACTTAATACATCATTTAATACCTTATATATGTTATATAAAATATAATATATATTTTTATAAGGATAAATAAATGTTTGTGCATACAGTAACACACATTTGATCTTGCAGTAACACACATTTACTCTAATTGTAATATACATTTGCAGTAACACACATTTACTCTAATTGTAACATACATTTGCTCTAGATGTAACACACATTTGTAGTAACACAAATTTACTCCAAGTGTAACATAAATTTGCAGTAATACATATTTACTCTAATTGTAACACATATTTGTTCCCCAATTTGTGTTATTATATGATCATATATGTGTTAATATAGGATAAAATGTATTTTTTATTAAGAATAAATATGTGTTACACATACAATGTAACATATACATGTGTTACATTGCATGAAAAATATTTAGTTCTACAAAAATAAATGAATATGTGTAGAAAACAATATTTAATCTGGTTGTAACACACGTTTTGCCTTAAAGTAACATGCATTTGCCCCAATTGTAACATACCTGGGAGCGAAAATCACAAGCTAAGCGAATTTTGAAAAAAAATACTCAAATTCGACCCGACCCGATTTAGACCCGCGAATTTTTAAAAATGGATATTTCTACGAATCTTAAATCAGTAGAAATTTGTATATAAGTGTTTGTCATATTTAATAGTTTTGTCATGACTCATGATGCCCTTTATCACACGACTCTTTTTGCGACAATAATATTCAGAAGCGGGGTTGCTTTTTGGGATATAGCTACGGAACGGAGTATTATTGAATTAATTTATTCACGAAATTATTTTAAAATATGAAATATATAATTAGATATATTAAAGTATTCATGTATCAAAAATTGAGATCAATAAAATCTATGACAATTATAGAGTAGGTCTCTTGTGAACTCGAGTTCACATGAACTTGTATCATTGTCATGTGTAATTACTATCACTGTTATTTATATATATTATCACTGTAATAAAAATATACTTGATTTTTTAACAGTGATAGTGTACATGCATAACAGTGATAATGAATATACATAACAGTGATAGAGTATATGTATTACAGTGATATTTGAGAACCCGAGTTCACCGTGAACTCGGGTTCATACAAATTTTTGTCGACAATTATAACATACTATTGACCCTAATTTTTGATACACCTAGTTAAATATTTAATACTATAAAACTAATTCATGATAAATTGATAAGCTTATCATGAACTAATTTTCATACAAATTGATGAATATATCAAAAGTTGATATCAATAAAATGTATAACAATTATAACATAATATTATTGACCCTAATTTTTGATACACCTGGTTAAATATTTGATAATATAAAACTAATTTATAATAAATTTATCATGAACTAATTTTCATACAAAACTTGGTCTATTAAATTTGTTCCTCCATCGGAATATATCTTTACATTTTATTACTTTTGATGAGAAAGATGTACAATAAATATGAAGATAATTTTATAACAATTTGAGGAATAAAATAGGCACAATAGTACCTTTTGGGTGGTAAAAGTCATCCAGAGTCTTGAGCATTGTATTTTCAGCTAGTTAAAATGACAATATTTTTTTATTATACTAGTATAATAATCTTAATCCCCAACCTAATGAGGGTTTGATTTGTTTATATGTCCTCTTCTTATCCTGATGATCTAGTTGGTAGAGCTTCTCATCATTTTTAAAGTTCTGATCTTCTTCCCAATTAACCAGCAAGTTGTCAAATTCAATTTAGTATTCAAAGAGATACAGATTTGCAAAAATTCTACAGGAAAACAAAGGCACGAATTTACATAAGATTGATCTACACTGCCAAGGGTTATAAATACATCATCATCACTAGTATTCCTTCCTGTTATACCATCTAATGTTAACACTAAAAATCATCTCACCCAAGTTTAATTCATTACAATTACATGCAACGAAACTGACACTTGTATCATTACATAATAAGAGATCCATGTGTTTTACGACTACACACTTGATATGCCTAAATCTAAGTCTCAATCGAAGCCTTGCAATATACACAATACACAATGCTATATTGTCGAATCATAAATAACCATATACTTGTTTCCCACTCCCACTAAAAGCAACTTTGTTACATATGGTAATAAACAACTCCACATTAAAACCTATGTCGAAAGCTAAGTCAGGAAGGCACCAAAATATCAAAAACAGCATGTGAGCTACAAAGCTAATTGAGAAATTAAAACAACACTTACGCTTGCATTTATAAAGTTTAGTAAGACTTCCAAGCAAAATTTTGTCATTTACATTTTATAAAGCCAGCCATTATAGTTACAAAAAAAAGTCTCTAGGATAACGCATCCAAAAAAGATCATGACGCATCCCCTTTCAACTATCCTCCTCCTCCTCCTCCCTCTATATATTCAAAACTAAATTAGTATTTAAAGAAAACAAAAGCAAAAAAGAATTGATATAGAGGAGATCCATGCGTATCTGTCTTTCATGTCCACATTAGCTCATCTTCTGGACTACCTGTTTCAGATCAAAATTAGTATCCCAGTTCTCAAGCCTTTTCAGAGAAAAAGATTGCCAGATCAGCTGGCCCAAGGCATCAAGAAATAATCGACGTTTTTCAAGCAAACAATTATTGTCCTTCGGCTGATCATAACCCTACTTGATACCAGATGAGAAACCTTGCCTCGATTGCTGTGTCTTGTAAGGCCTCCCGTTACTCAATTGTCTGCTGCCATCAGGCGGTGGGGGTCCCAGAATACCAGAAGAATTGGGATCAGGTAACCATGTTCCATTATTTGAAGGCCTTTGATATGGATGCTGAATATGAGAAGCTGCATCAGCTTCAGCTCTTTTTCTTCGTTTCCAAGCTTCGAATTTCCCCACATCGAGATCCCTATGCATAAATGCTGATGAACCATTCATGTGGGAAGGTCCCACACCAGCCACCTGTTGCTCCTGTTTAAGTTTAGAATAGATTTGTTGTAGACCCTCACCAGACAAATTTGAAAATGTAGATACATAATTCCATAATCTCGTGGTCATCCCTGCAAAAAAGAAATACATATACTAAATTATTTGTTCATTCCTTTATTTAAGTCCTCTCTTACTCTTTCCCACCTGAAAAACAATTTCCTGCTGGTACTGCTAACATAGACACACCCAGTTCACAAAAGAAAACAAGGATGAACGGAGTTAGATGGTGGGTTACATATGGAGCTAAACATCAGCATAAACTATGTGTACACTGTAGCATGGTACAAGAAATTTATGCTGTTATTGGGCTCCATAAGGAACCCACCATCTGGCTCCCTGTGAAAATCACATGTATATATGTAAATATACATGTATTTAAAATACGTACTTTCTTGTCTATAAGACTCCTGGTCATAATCTGAAACGATTATATCAATCCTCCGACCAATAAGCTGCAAGTAATTTCGAATTTTGGAGAGCACCTGACATCATAGCAGCTTAGAAGCAAGTTTGAAACTATTGAGGCCAAAGAAATAGACATGTGGTAATGGATACTTAAAACTAACCTTTTCCTTGGGCAGATCTGCACTGGTAGACTGCAGTTTTTGAAGCCGTTTCAGAGTCTTTACCTCATCTATCATGACATCTTCGCACCACTCCCTCCACTTTACTTCCTTGAATTGCTCGTAAACTTCTTCATTATCAGACATTTCACCTTCCTCTTTGACTAAAGGCTCAATTTTCTGAGACTTAGGAGCTCTCTTTTTGTTCATTTGAACATCCACTCTAGGAGAACTAGGTTTCCCTTGTCTGCCCTTTACAACCGCTGAAACAGAAGTTTCTTTCTGTCTTTTGGCATTTTTTCGACCAGCTTTGACATTCGAATTCTTGCCACCGACAGCTGCAACTTCCTGAGAACAGATAACGCAGGCAACTCATTACAGAGAGACAGCAAGTTAGGTAAGCATATATTAAGAAGCAATATAAGGCAAGCCACAAGTAACTCAAAGCTATAACAGAAATCAGAAAGTGTCTGGTAATATATACTTATGATTTAGCACATCTCAACTTATGAAACAGAAGAAAGGAGTTCCATATTCAATTTGACGGGTTCAACCAACCATTTCCAGAAGCTGTGTAGCTCGTTCTTTCAGTTGAGGGGCTCGAGGTAAGAAAGTTTCATGATGTTGAAGTTCCACTGGGGCAATCTTCTTAGTAAGACCAAGCTTTTCGTCCAATCTTATCTTTTCCCAGTTGCCAAATCCATGATAGTGAATTCCAAGCAGCAACCTTGCATCGTCCTCTGATGATACCAAGAGGAATAAGTTAAGACATCTAACAACAGCCATTTAAAAGAAAAAACATTCCCCACAACAGGAAATACACAAAAGCAAAATGTATCTTTTAAAAGACCTACAATAAATAGATACAGTAATACCCAAAAAAAAAAAGGTGCTCATAAAAGCAAATAATAGTTTACTTACTTTGGTTCCAACCACAACCTTTAGACCACGTGGATGGTTTGAGATATGCTAGTGCTCTAAATTGAGAGATAGGATCTTCATATCTGTTAATCCGCTTGGCAAGTAACTGAAGTTCTTCAACACGTCCTAACAGATCATCGGCCTTTACAGGTACGCCAAAAAAATCCAAAAGTGGACCCTAAAGAAATAGCATGACAAATGTCAGCTGCAATAGCTGCAGATTTCCAACTGCATAGAGAAAATATTTACAAGAATAAAGACAAACCTTTGGGTCCAGGATCTCTCCTTTAACTGCTTCTCTACAACCATCGATCAAGGCATCATAAAGCTCAATTTGAGCTTCAGTTGATGCAGCTTCGATTGTTCCACCTACTTCTGCTGCTATCAAGCTTATCTGGCTATCATTCCCAAACTTCTTAACCTAATTTAGGTCAAAAATTGGTATGATAGCAATCCCAAGATGCAGAAAGCAAAGTCGCGGGGAAACAGGAGAATATTAACAAGAAAATTATAAGCAGCTCGGAAGAAGACAGCCATATACACAACCCAGAACTAAGACTGACAACGGATTAACATTTGAATGTTCAACCACAAGTTAGGCCAAGTAGATGAAAATTTGTTATTTTGTGTTAAATCATAGAACGCTAGAGTTTTGAAGTCCAAGAACATTGTCTAAATATTACATTGTACTTCTATTACCTGAAGTCCTTATTGTTTAAGAGTAAATCCAAATTATGAAATCAAAAAGTCCATGAATCTTAGATGAATATCTAAGTCACTCTGGTGCAGCAAAAAACACATCCAACCATATGCATATCTCCAATTCGTATAACATCAATTCCAAAATGTAGGATGTATAAAGTTTATCTCCTTGCTTCATTTCATCGCATTCAGTCATTGACATGTTACCCAGAAGTTCTTATACTTCTTTGAATTTTAATGCCAAAAGTTCCCACTTATTTCAATTTTCCTTCTCTGGATTTTAATGCCAAAAGGTCTATAACTTATTTCCCAAAGCACGCATAATGCTAAATAACTCCAAGTTCCATAAGCAAATAAGATCAAGTCAAGCACTATATGTCTATATCCAATTATTTATAAGGTCTATTTTAGCCAAGAAATAAATGGTTCCCAAATTTGACACAGAATAATTCAGCAGAACATATAATGATTCCCAGCTTGAGAAAAAATTGCACAAGCAACATGAGAAGTGACAACTAAGTACCACTTTTTTTGGAACTTTTAACAGTACTAGCATTATGTGGTTGAATAAAGAACTTTGGAGAGGTAAAAGATATATTTTCAGTCAACAGATACACAGATAAATTAAGAGCAGGGAGCAAAAAAAAAAAGTACCAAATACATAGGTTCTGCTGGCATTTCTCTCATTTAGGCATGAGAGTTTCACATGTAAGTAACTTTACCTCACGAAAAAACCGAGTCGCATCTCTTTTGGGTAAGTTACCATAAGACCATCCTCTCACTTGGGCAGTAGCACCTTCAAGCACAGGAAGAGAGTAACCAGAATCGGCCCTTCGGCGCTTTGACAGTCTTTCCTGAGTATCAACTCCTTTCTTTTTCCTCTTATTAACCCTTTCAGGTGGTAAAGCCTCCGCATAACTTTTAATATTCCTTGCTGCTCGGGGAGCTAAAGCATCCTAGTGAAAAAGGAACACCAAAAGAATTTATCAGACTGCAGTTTTCCAAAAGATAACTTACATCCATCAGGGGTAAAATGTATACTTCAGCCTGCTCAATAGCTTCCGGCTTTATCATCCGGCTCCAAAAAGTTCCATCATCTTCAGCACTACCGAAATTCGCTACCTGTATATTGTGACAAAGAACAAGTCAACTCACATCAAATAAACCCAAATTAATGAATAAAAGGAAGATTTCAATATTGCAATCAAGGAAAATATCGCTATTACAAGTAATATCGCAACCTTAAATTTACGGAAATATCGATGGACACATCGATATCGCAATTTTTTTTTAAAAAATAACGGAAACTTTATTTAAATTTTGGAAATTTAATATGAAATTTTAGGGATATTATAACATGTTATTATGCATATGTTCCATTTAAAATCACAAAAAATTGGCATGTTTAAAGAAAAGATATAGATAAGACTATATTACTTTGTCTGACATAAAATAATTGACAATATAATACATATACATTAAAATAAGACTAGAATTACATGATACAATACACTTAGTACCAAAATGATGACCTATGAGGTTCAAATATAGAAGATGGAATCCCATCTTTGTCCAAACAATATTGGTGTCAACTCATTGCATTAGAGTAATCCTGCATATAGTTATGCACATGTCATTCCTATGTTTCTCTATCTCTTCCAAACTGTTTCACCATAGATTGGATGGTGCGCACTGACGTAATTATTTTGTTGATATGGAAATGGATGATGAATTGTGAACTCGAATGTGTGTCAGAAGCATATTGAATCTTGAGACATATCAGTATGATCAGTTCACATATTCATAAAATTGTGTAAAAATTTGAAGAGAAAAACAAAACGCGATTTTTATACATAATGCAATATTTTGCAATATATCTGCGATACTTTTCTATTTTCGTTTAGTTTTGTACTACAAGAGAACCGATATCGATATTTTGCGACATATCCATGATACTATGTAAAAAATCTTGTACCCCAATATCCATATCTCATACTCAAAATTTGCGATATATCCACGATATTTCGCGAAATTTTTATCCTTGATTGCAATAAATAACGCAACAAAAACTGGAAAAGAAAATGTCCAACTATTATTCAGCAGAAAAATAATAGTACGCTAACCTTAAAAGCACTCAACAATTCATGTCCTTCCTCTCCTTCAGTTGTTTTATCTTCAACCTTCTCTGCCCTTTCAAGAATCTCATCAATATCCATACTGAGAAGCCTCTTCTTGCTTTCCTCCTCATTTTTATCTTCCTTAAACAATTCTTCTGCCCCAAACCTCAGAATGGCAGAAAGTTCATTCTATACGACACAAAGACAAAAAACTAAGAAAATGTAGGTGTATGTATAGTTATGTATATATAGATACACAAAGCATACATTTAACCTTGATTTCAAAGACTTACTTTATCAAAAGTACTTCCTTTCTTTGCTTCCTTTTTCTCAAGTTTGCCCTCAGCATTAAGCTTTTGGATAACTAAATGATCCAGAACCTATAAAGATAAAATTCAGAGTGAGAATTCGGACAAGAACCGTCATAATAGAAGTGCTTATATAAGTGAAACAAAATACATTATTCAAACATAAATGTGCAAACCACCAAAGTTGCAGTTTATAAAAGAAAAATCAAATGTCTGAAAGTTTACTCATGTAAAACAAGTATGTGGAGCATGAATAGTACAAGCATACCATCTTCTTTTTAGCCCTCTCCAATATATCTTCCTCAACACTCTTGCTAGTAACAAACCGATAAATGTTAACAACTTCTTGCTGGCCAATCCTATGAGCTCGGCTCATTGCCTTGTATAAAACAATAAATGAATGATGTAAGATAAACCAAAACAGAGATTTTAGGAACTATGAAGTGTGCCATAAGAATCATCTGCTGCACCTGTAAATCATTTTGTGGATTCCAATCCGAATCAAATATGATTACCGTATCCGCAGTTGCAAGATTAATACCCAAGCCACCAGCACGAGTGGAAAGAAGAAAACAGAAATCCTCGCTTCCAGGAGCATTAAAATGATCCATTGCCTGATGACGTAATTCAGCCTTTGTACTACCATCAAGTCTTTGAAATTGGAACCCTTTGTGAGAGAGATATTCGGCAAGTAAATCCAGCATCCTAACCATCTGCAGTCAAAAAGACTGGTTCAATTAATATAAAATATGTGGCAAGGGAAGTAAGAAAAGATTTCAAGGAGGTTCAAGTGCCAATGATTTTTCATCACTGAAAGGTTTTGACAGGCATATATCAGGTAATCTGGAAACCAAGTGATGCGCACAATTGCAGCAGATTGCAGAACAATAATCCTTGAATTCACAAAACCAGAAAAAGTATAATGGAAAAATAATCAGCTTGAACATGTTACGGTCAGTTTTCAAGCTCACTTATGAGAGCTCCAAGGCTACTTCACGTCAAGAAGGACTTAATGCTCATGGCTATTTCGTACCAAAAAAGACTTAATGCCCATGCTGACATGCTCATGATAAATAAAAACAGAATGCATGCAGGACATGTTGATACGTGCAACATAGCAAATATCCTCTCTTATATGGCCTTGATAAAGACGACAATATATGAAAAAAAAAGTTTGCAAAATATCTAGTGGACAACATGTATAAGATCATAAACTCAGGACTCGTAAGCTGAAGGGTTATCAACCACCAGTGTCAAATCCAACCTGCATTTATGGCAAGAAATACCAAACGTTTGAGCAAGCCTAGCACTCATTAATGCACCATGTTTTTATATAAGCAATAGATAAAAATGGCACAAGTGAAAACAATAATCCAATATCACAATAAGAAATCGAACCTTATCACAAAGACAGGTGAGTGTGGCACAAATGAAATGAATAACCCAATCTCACAATAATATACAACACAATATCAAGAAGATGAGTTAATGTTGCAAACCTGAGAAAATATCAGAACACGGTGATTGGTCTCATGCAGTTTATTGAGCAGCTTGTCTAGTAAGACCAGCTTTCCACTACTTAGAATAATTCTTTCCAGTTTACTGCTACCAAGGGAATTTGCATCCCCACCATAACCATGGTCTGCACTTTCAAACAGAAATGGATGATTGCAGCATTTCTTCAACTCCACCACAATATTTAAAAGTGAGACCTGCATAATATTTTTCTGGCAACCTTTAGAAGTCCAATCATTTTTTCTCTTCCCATAAACAGGACATTCCAAATAAGCAACAAGCACATTAGCAAGATCTAATTGCTGATGTGTACACTTTTTGAATGTCAGTCTTCTACTGATGAAAGGGATGTAGTTTCCCATTTTGATCAACTTAATCAACAAAAGGCAAAAATATAAAATAGCACAGAGGAACTGTGGTAGTGAAGCACCAAGTGAGAACATTAGGACATAACAACCAAATAACAGCATAATAATTCCTTTTAAATTCAGCAGATAAATTATCCAACAATTCACCTATAACAAGACTTCAGAAGAGTGATTTTGACAAACCTGATTTCCCCGAACTCCTTTGTTCAAATCGTGGAAGTTACGTTCCAAAATCCACTTATAGTACCTGATAAGGTGAGGAGGGGGGATATAAGCAACTGGAAATAGGAATCATCCAAGCAGATAATTGTTTTTACTTAAAAGAGAACTTACTGTTTCTGTAGTGGTGACATCTCAACCCTAAGGATACGTTCAATCTTAGGAGGCAAAGACTTCTCCACATCTTTTATGACTCTTCTGAGAATGTGAGGTCTCAATTCCATGTGAAGATTACTCAGCTACATAAAATTTAAAAACACAAATTAATACTATATCTTGCAAACAGATCTCCAGAAAAAAAAAGAATTTAAAACAAAAAAACAATTAACATCAAGAAAAGCAGATGATATGGAAACAAAGTGAAAGTAAAGTAGAGATAAATAGATACCTCTGTTTCATTAAATGAACTAAGATTCTTGTACTTATGAACAAAGTCATCCTTACTCCTAAACTTGACTGGATCAAGAAAATGAAGCAAAGCCCTGCAATTATTATGTGGTAAACAAATTAAGCCATCAATCAGGGTATACCACAAAGAGAAGTCAAAATCAAGCATATCAAGTGCAACTTTACTTAATGAACACAATAATTCAAAGTGATGGGAGCTAATTAAAGAAAAAAGATTCTCACAAAAAAAATTTCAAGCTTAATCACTCAGGGTTAGAAGAAACCAAATAAATTCTACGGATGATGAGGCACAACACATAAAACAATTTCTCTTAGAGGAGGCTTGTTTGGCCAGGATGGACTTGTACAAATCTGCCAAATTATGGCTAGTCATACAACACAATCAAATTAAATTTTAAATAAGCACTCAAGAACGAAACAATCAACTACCAAATTTCCTTTGTTAACATTTTCTTGAGCTTTGAGAATGACAATTCTACAGTAAATTCCATATAAAATTATTAGTAATAAAATTCTAATCAAGGAGCATGTCATGAAACAGATAATTATTCATGAACGAATACATCACCATAGCTCTTCAACACTATTTTGCAGGGGAGTGCCAGTAATTAGCAACTTGTTCTTTGTGCTGAATTCCTGAAAATATATAGCCATCATTCAGAATGCAAGCAAATAACCTATATATGGAACTAAATAAGTATATTTTAAATTAAAACTTTGACATACTAATAGTGCAGTATACAAAGAAGCCTCGCTGTTCTTCAACCTATGTGCTTCATCCACCATGAGATAGTTCCACTTAATTTTCGAGAGAACAGACTTATCCTTCAACAGTACTTCATAAGTAGTCAGGAGAGCATCAAATTTCGTAATTCTGCCTGCTTTTTTGTCATTGTAAAATTCATATTGCTGGCAGACCTGCAAAGAAAATTATTTTAAAATGAAGAACTTAAAAAAATAAACATAAAGATTGGCTAAGTCTTCAAGAAGCAAATTATTTTTTTATAGATTGAACCTCAAACTCTTTCCAACTTTACTTAAAACAAAGACTGCCATCATTGTGCAGATAAAGATTACAATTAGAATCCATAAGAATTCATTCCTCAAAGGAGAAACCTTCGCATGTACATTTTCTTTTAATAAGACCAAAGAACAGAGCGTCTCTGATGCAGAAAAAATCGAACATTTGAACAGATACAGATAAAGGGCATTGGCGTCAAGGAGAAAAGTACATGTCAAACTGATATTAAGAATATCTGACATGTGGATGCAAAGTACAATGAAGCAATATATTCCATTGCAACCCCACGCTTTGAGCATCCACATTGGATAGATTATCCTTGGTGAAACTACCAAATAAAAGGTCCACAGAAAATTTTTCAATATGGAAATTATAATGCTGAAAATTCACGTAATGGAGCATTAACATGACAATCGAATTCATAGAGAAGTAATGAAGTATATGTTTGATGAAAGAATAATGGAAGACTAAAAGATGCATAAAAATAAGGCTCCTTAAAAGTAAATGAATTTCCAGTGGGATTCGCTTCATTACAAACATAATATCAGACATTATAGATAATATGTCTTTGCTCATGGTTCCTCCCAATAATAAATTACAAAAGCAAATGGATGCTAGAACTCTGTATTTGGATTGAGGGCTTCCATTTGAGCTGAGGACTTGAAAGAAGAATTTCAAAATATCTCTCCATGATGAGGATTTCAAATCCACCAAATTCAAGAGCAATGGACTTCAAATCCATAAAAAATGAGCCTATCAAAACACCAACATTGTATTTTTAACTGTGAGTTGAATCACAATCTACGTGGATACAAGTGACGCAGGTATAACAAAACCACTAATGCACATCTTCATATTAATATTTAATATAACTCAGACCCTCCTGTCAGTAGATTAAAAAAACTGCTAATCTAAGTGCATAAAATCCAATTAGACAAAATATATCTGAAGAGAGAAAGTGTGCACGCACCTCACGGCTAGCACGAGTTCCAACATATATAATAACATTCATTTCTGGCAACCACTTTCTAAATTCTTTTGCCCAATTCGACAAGGTAGAGAGTGGAACAACAACGAGAAAGGGTCCTTGAATTTGCTGAGAATTCTGGGGAGATAATTATAAATTAGAAGCAATCAAAATGAAGGAAAAACCTCTGATGCTCATATAAAATATATAAAGTACCTGCAAGAAACCAAGCATTGAAACTGACTGAACAGTTTTACCCAGGCCCATTTCATCAGCTAAAATCACATTGGTATCATTTCTCCAGCTGCGCTGCAAAAGAGTCACTGATCAGCACTGATTTGCTAGTAGAAATTGACTGACAAAAAGTTAGGAAGAACACTTGCTCTGCCTAGAAGCAAGTTCACACCTGTTAACTAGAAAGTTCAGCCCTTCAAGCTGATAATCTCTGAGCTTTCCCCCTTTTAACCATTCAGGCTGCTCATCAAGCTTCCTCAGACTTCCTGAGAGAATGACGTCCAACATAATATATTTTAGTACAGTCCATAATCTTCATATAAATTTGTAAGAATGTTTGTTAGGCATACCAAGCAGCTGAATTAAAGTAATAACCAATTAATTTTTCATTCTTTTTCAAACTTAAAACTGTTCTAATAGATATTACTCCCTTTGTCCCAAGATTACTTTCACACTTAACTTTTTTGGATGTCCCAACATTACTTTCACACCCCAAAAAAGGAAACAACTCACACTCACACTCACAAAAGTCAATAAAGTATCCTTTTTTATTCAACACTCTCACACTAAATCTCATTTTCTTAATATGCATGCCACTCCACCAATGAAGATTATCCTGGGACGGAGGGAGTATTTGGAAGCCCTTAGGAACCTTTTTTTTTTGTGTGTGTGTTTATTTGACAACAAACAGAAGTTCTATTAACTAGGGAAAGAAGTAAGGTGAGAGAGATCCTTCCCACTGAACACAAACATCTAGACTTAACGAAAGCTTACGAGCAGTTACAAACTGCATATAAACAACTACATTAAACCTACACATGCATCAAAATTAACAAGTGGAGATGAAGACCTACAGAATGGAAGTACTAACCTTTGATTTTCTTGCGCTGGAAATCAATAGTCTTTCCTTGAACCATTGCTGCAGCCTCTCGAGCCTGCACTCATAAGATCAGATGATCATCATAAACCTAAGAAACCTATCATGACAAAAGTGAATGGTTCACTACTTGTGTTCTGAAAAGCAGAAAATTTAACCGAACAAAACAGAACCGGGAGTCTGGGTTATTAGCACATCCAAACAAAGTACATGAAAGCTGGATCATGAGCAAATCTATGTTCATATAAGCATTCATCAATTTGTAGGATGTAAAAATGTAGTTGCAATTATTCTAATTAGGTTAACAAAATACTATAGTGGCAAAATATATATTAGTTACGCAAGTCAATATTGAAACTATCAGAAAACAATAGAAATGTTAGAAGGTTACAAGAATATGAAATCAGATGATTGAGTTTCCCCGTTTTCTCAAGTAGCCAAGTACATCTTATTTCTTCACAAAATCCCAAATCATTTCACTTTCTGAAAAAGTTGCAACTTAAAATAACCAAATGAATATTTTCAGTACTAAATATTTGACTAATTTTAAAAAAAAAAAAATGTTTCAAATTTAATGAAAAATATGGAGGAAGGAAGCAAAATGGAGTTCTATAACAAGTAACATTTACAGAAATACTTTCAACAACTAAAAGACGCAATTAAACTACTTCAAAACCAAGGATTCTAGAATTCTAACAACCCAAATATGCGTGCAACCATAAAGCAACGCAACACAATTATAGAGGCTAGAAAACCATTCAATTATCTTGATTTAGTAAACTTTATCAGGTTCTGAATAAGTGCCTTACAATGAGACAATTAGACCTCAAGTTGGGTGGCACAATTTAAAAGAAAATGTAAAGCTTAAAGAGGATTTGCAAAAAAATTAACTTCACAAGCATCTCAACAGTTGATTCGTGATGAACTGCTTGGCAAAAACAACACAGTCAATGCCATGAAGATCAAGAACATGCACTGGCCTGATACTCCAAGGCACACCATTCATAGACAGGTTGTAAGAATTAGTACCTTGTACTCATCAATAGCATCTTGACCAAATGAAATATCAGTGTCTTTTTCCCTACAAGAAATAATTTTATAAAAAAAAAAAATCAGACCTTACGCAGTTACACTCATTGCAATATCAACATGGTACATTAAGAAGTTAGACGCCAATTCCAGGCTATGGACAAACACACTGAAATTTACAATATGTTAAAGATCCATATATGTGAATCACGATGTAATAGTTGAAGGGAAGTGGCCAAACCATATTTAAACCATATATTTGGATTACCAAGTAGCTTCAGCATAAGACAGTCCTTTCCACTTGATCAAATATTCTGGCACTACATCACCCAGACTATCTTTGGTGACTCTCTCCGCTATCACCCTCTCAACCTGAGTATGCATCAGACAAATCAGAAAGTCATGTCATGCAGGTAGAGGTAATGATGTACTCAAAAAAAAATATAGCGCCAAGAAGCATGCCTGACTGTTTTGCTTGATGATATCCAGGTCCATTTCCTTGCTGACATCATTTACCTCAATCTAGTCCACATGCGACAGTGAGGAAGTTTTAGGATAAGACAACAGAGCCATCAACAAAAAAAATAGATATGACATACAGAAAGAGTAGCATAAGCAAAAAACTAGACCTTCATCGCACTATGTGGGGTTGGCTATATAGATACTTTTTGTCATCGTGATGATCTACGCACATGCAGTCATTTATGATTAAATAAAGGAAAATAACTAAAAACAGCTCCATAAGATGCAGGATGACTGTCGTGAAAAATATTCAATATTCAGCATCTTCTATTACATCAACCTCAAATTTTGCGAATTGTATGATTGTGTGCTATAGCCGTCAATTACAAGATATGTGCTATACTTGGGTGGATCAAGCTTGCATAAATTCTAAGGCTTGTCCATAGCTCAAAAGCCCGGGGTACTTATTTAATATTGCATTCAGCAGTGTCAACTCATTAATCATTTAGGAAACTGCCTCCCCATCAAAGACTAACAAGTTCGAGATAGCTATAATTAAATAATAATCCTAATTCTATTTCAAGGGTCAGATTCAGAAACAGCCATATAAGTTCCAACAGATATTAGGTTCTTAGGTATATTTAACAGGCCATGACTAACTAGCATAATATTTCTCTCATGTAGCAAATATAATTATTAGATTACCTCTTCCCGAGATACCAACTTCCGATACTTGACATCTTCCATCACTTTTTTTGTGTAATTTAAAACCTTCTTAAAACCACTGAGCTGAAAATCAAAGAATGTATCAGTTTCCTTGTGCCACAGAGCAGTACTTAGATATGCATTTCAAACTATATTAAGACGTCATTAAATGTAGGTGAAAGGAAGAAGCTAACTTATTGTTTGACTAAAATGATTCAAATTTGCTGAACGTACATTTTGCAACTCAGAAAACGATTTCCATTGACAGTGTAAATGTGACTGGCCTTTCCACTTGATTAAAAACTCCATTTCATTCCAGTCTGGTGTTGAGTTGAACAAATAACTCAACAGCACAGGCTCAGTAGATTTGTTATTCCTTGAAGCTTCTTCAGCTATGCCCTTAGGTTGATGCCATAATACCTTCTCAATTGCATCTCCATCTTCTTCTTCAATCTCTTCCTTCTTGAGAAACAAAAGTTCCATAAGACAAGGAAGAGCCATATAACACATAATAGAACTACATCCATGGATTAGGGGCAAAATTTTAAGGAATAAGAAAAAGAAAAGACAATCAGTCGTGAAACAATTAGGACTAATAAACCAGTAAACGGCATAATAACAAGGGATAATAATGGTAATAATTAATATTCCAGAGTTTACACAATAAAATATTACTCATGAATAATAAAAGAAAGAAGGACTGAGACTAATATATATGACGGTGATGTATACATCATAGTTCATTCAAGCCAAACAAAAAATTAAGGAATCCAATAATGCATACAGACCTTTAGATTCTTTTTTTTATCATCAAGATCTTCGCTTTCATCACTCTCAACATATGACACTTTCCGCACTGAACGGCCGGAAGATCGTAGTTCATTGTTCCTACCAGAAATATGAACAGAAGATCGAGCACCATTTTTCCTGTGAATTGGTGCATTTCTCCTTGTACTCTTAAATTCCTCATCACTGCAATTTTCTGAGTCCTCCGCAGAAGATTCTTCATCTTCATCAAAGGAAGTTCGACCTTTTTTTTTCCGAGACGCTGAAGCAATTGATTTAGTTTTTCGGGCAGATTTCAGACTGCGACCCCCCTTGCTAGATTGATTGGCCCTATTTTTCTTAAAGTAGGTATCATTGTCATCTGAGATATCCAAATCATCATCATCATCTTCAATTTTATCCTCATCAGATTCTTCAGCATCCCAATCTTCATCTTTATCCTGCACATCGATGGAAAAGCTAGTCCTTTTAGGTTCACTTAAAAAACATGTTAAAACAGAGACCTTCCACTACATCCCCAACCTAAGAACATTCCCACAACACAAACTGTTCATACTTTATTAAATAACCAGCCTTTTTTTTTTTACTAAACGTAAAAATTAAGCTAGAAATGGATTAAAAAAGGACGACAGGTTCAATGTACAGGATTCAACTACTTGAATCATAATGAGCTACACAAATACATGCATGCATGGGTATAGGTGATGGGGATAGGGAGAAGGTGAGCATCTAATGGGGCCCGATAAGAAAAGGGTAGAATATAGAATCTCAAAAACGGCAGCATTACATCATTTCAAAGGTCTTTCTAAAATGTAGTCATACACGACTCTTGGAATAAATCAATTTAATACAGGCAACTATTAGAAATTTCCAATAGTTGAGCAAAAAATTAATCTTACTATGACTGAATTGTAAGAGTTCAGTACACACAACAGGTCTGGTAACGCTAAGACAACGAAAGCTTGAAAAGAGCTCACATGAATTTCATACTGGTGAAAACAATTAAGTATGACAAAAAATGATGTTTCTGGTCGAGGTTAGATTACAGAGCTACTCCCCAATAAAGGAGACGCACTCTTAAGTGCATACATGATAGTCATCTCCAAACCAGAAAGAAGTGTAAGAAGGGGTATACATACACCAGATAGGCAAGAAATTGTTTCTTATCAAGTAAAGATACATTTCTTCGAGACAGACTTGCTATGTATTTTGTTTCTACAATTGCATGCGCCTAAGAGAGTGCCTCATTTTTCTCTTTTAAATCTGATTCTACTCTTGGATTTTATAATCCATTTTTAAAAAATCCAATATATTCAACCCTAAAAGAATACCTATAAACTCTACAAATACCATTAGCACAACTATGATTTTTTTATTCTCATTTATCTTTTATTTATAACTTTCCACGCCTTTTTCTCCTCACATTTACAATACTCAATATAACATACTACTTATTGAACGCACAATCATTTAATTATTACAATTGCAATCAATAATGATATAATAATACATCACACACTCTTATACATCAACTTAACATAAAATTAAGGCCTACCTTACTTAAATCTCAAAACAAACACACACCATTATTACTTATTACTCCCTCCGTCCACGATAAATGGTCCACGTTGCCTTAAACGCTCGTCCACAATAAATGGCCTACTTACCTAAAGTGGAAAACTTACAATTATTATTTTCATTTTTTTTACACATATACTCACTTTTACACGTCACATCAAATGAATTTTTAATAATTAAATATTTTTTTATACTAATACACTCACTTTTACACATCAACATCAACTTTTCTTAATAACCATTAATTGTCAAGGTGGACCAATTTTTGTGGACGGAGGGAGTAGAATTTAGAAATCCACTAAGGTTGTGTTTTGAAAAAAAAAAGGAAGCGTTGGAATCATATTTTCTAAAGTTGGTGTGACCCAACTTTTTCAAAATACAAAATGAATCTTAACTTATTCCTATTGGGTTTCAAAACAAGCCCTAAATTTTGTAATTCAAATTTCAAAATCCACTAAATCTCTAATCAAACATACCCTATAACTTCCTAGGTGCAAGATAAATTGTGTCAAACAATGGCCCATCCAACAATTCATAAGCATGTGTTGGCTCAAAACATTTTATAGATGGAAAGTCAAAGAAGATATAAAGCAATCGATACACCAACCGAACAGCACTATATAAAACCTAAAATATTGGTCACTGCAATATACATGCCCCTAAATCAGATCTCCACAAAGGTACTCCAAGCAAGTTCTCCATTGACTAAAGCAGTAATAATAGAAAACCTTGATCTGTCTGTTACCGCTCGCCCCATAATCAGGATCAAAGTCAGCATCATCAGGATCATCTTCTGCAATCACATACAGCATGTACCATAATCCATGAATATGGTAAAAATGCAGTGATGAAATGATATTAAATGGAATAAAACAATAGTTACCATCATCATCGTCATCATCATCATCTTCAAAATCTGCATCTATTTCAACATATTTGCTGGCTTTCAACCCCTTTGGTTTCCTAGATATACTGCAAGGGGCAGCCAGCTGCTGTGGAAGCTTCGAACTACTTTTACCTGAGTAATTCCCAGCTCGATAATGAGACTCATTTGGATCATCACCATCCTGCTCATAGTACTCATCAGACAACATCTCATCAGCAGGAACAATCTGATGTCCCTTCCTGTTTTCTTTACGTGCCATGTCATCATTTTCAGATTCCACCCTATCATCTACTCCATCAGACTCCTCAACTTCAGACCCTTTATATTCTGACCCACTCTTAGATTCCTCTCCTGACTCTGATGCTCCAATGGATGTTGTCGCAGGCGGGTAATCCTTCCAGAAATTTGAACCCCATCTTCCTCCCATATTTGTTCCTCTCAGAGGAGGCTGGTTATCTCCTATCCTCATATTACTGCTATTATTCTCTCCAGTATTATTACTACGTACGGGCTCAGTCATTTCCTCATTATTGGCGGTAGCATTCTCCTGGAGCCTACTGTTGCTCACGTCCAGATGCTGCAAATGACTTCTCTCATTCACTGCAATCTGTTCTACTGCTTCATCCGAAGAATTTCTGGTAAATGCCATGTTCTATTCTTCACATTGAATTGATTAAAGATTTCAAAATTATGGAAGCAACAACCAATTCAAGGCAAGAGAAGTGGGTGATTTTTTCAAGTTTAGCTCCCTCCTGCGCCTCTGCCATCAGCATATACAGTAAGTTGGGTAGCCAAAAAAAAAAACTAAAATTAGAATCTATACTAACTGCTCATACTTTTGAAATTGACTGATATCTTTTTAGTGTTTTTCAATAGTAGTGAATTAATTTCGAGATACAGCTAACTATATGGATCGGTTACTTAGCATTCAGAATTTGTTGAAACACCTAGAAAAAAAAAACGTGGATTCCTCGTGAGTGTGTAATCAATTCAAGGAAAACCCTAAATCCACATCGGAGAAAACCCTAATCCTGCTGAAAAATGGCATATGTTGGAACAAGGAGCTGATTGTTCAAAAAAAAAAAATTCAAATAATGAAACTAACCTCTGCGCACACAAAACAAAAGCGAGGGAGAATTACGCAATTCGGTCAAGGGGTATTTTCGTAAATCCAACGGATAGGGTTGGTTTAAACTCCCGATTCGCCGGGATACTGGTTACGGCTACCAGAGTGAAGCCGGCGGCGGCGGCGGGAAATATAGGTTTCAAAAACGGTATCGTTTGAGAGGCTTGAGAAGAAAAGGTATGGTCGGATGACAAAACCGCTAAATTACGCCCAAAAGCAAAACTGGTTTGAGAAAAGCGAAATCGACGAATCGAAGGTGTCGATTGGGGATTAAATCCACCAGTGCTGTTGTCCGATGATGCACAGAAGAGGGGGAGAGAGAGAAAGAGAGAGCAAATTTAGAGAGAGAAAGGGCGTGCGTGTATATGCGCCTTTTCGAGTTTTATTTTTAGAGAGATAAAGTAGGGATTATCAGAGAGGTAATTCGGATTTGTAAAGAGGTTGTTTTTTCCATTGGCGTAAGTGATATAAAGATACGGATGGGGCGGTTAAAAATATTGAGGAATTTACGATGTCAGGGTAATTCCAGCATTTCCTGGTGAATGTACCATCGCCAATGCATAAGGTACCAACAACATTTAGGCCACTATCGCTAGTCAGCATGATTAGTCATTGGTAGGCTTAACCCAATAGAATGCACGTTCTAGAAGATGAGTTATGGATCCATACATTTTCTTTTTAAACTGATACTCTCTATTTTTTAGTATAACTTTCAAGTAAAATTAAAAAAGAAATAGATATAATGTATAGATTTCATCCATTATTATTGGATTTATGACAAACACTTATATACAAATTTCTACGGAAATTTCTACGGATCTAGGATCCGTAGAAATATCTATTTTTAAAAATTCGCGGGTCTAAAACGGGTCGGGTCGAATTTGAGTATTTTTTTTCAAAATTCGCTTAGCTTGTGATTTTCGCTCCCAAGTATATTACAATTTGGGCAAATGCATGTTACTTTAAGGCAAAACGTGTGTTACAACCAGATTAAATGTTGTTTTCTACACATATTCATTTATTTTTGTAGAAGTAAATATTTTTCATGCAATGTAACACATGTATGTGTTACATTGTATGTGTAACACATATTTATTTTTAATAAAAATACATTTTATCCTATAGTAACACATATATGCTCATATAATAACACAAATTGAGGAACAAATATGTGTTACAATTAGAGTAAATATGTATTACTGCAAATTTATGTTACACTTAGAGTAAATGTGTGTTACTGCAAATGTGTGTTACAATTAGAGTAAATGTGTGTTACTGCAAGATCAAATGTGTGTTACTGTATGCACAAACATTTATTTATCCTTATAAAAATATATATTATATTTTATATAACATATATAAGGTATTAAATGATGTATTAAGTACATGAATAACATATTATTAACATAAATCAACAAAGAGAATAAAAAATAAATTAAGTAACACATATTTATACTTGCAGAAATACATATTTTCTTTATAGTTACTTGAAAAGTACAAAAAATTAATTTTTTAAGAATTAGTAACACGGATTTTGCCTAATTGTAACACGACTTTGCCAAAATTGTAACATACTTGGTAGCGAAAAAATATATTATTAACATAAATCAACAAAGAGAATAAAAAATAAATTAAGTAACACATATTTATACTTGCAGAAATACATATTTTCTTTATAGTTACTTGAAAAGTACAAAAAATTATTTTTTTAAGAATTAGTAACACAGATTTTGCCTAATTGTAACAGGCCTTTGCCAAAATTGTAACATACCTGGGAGCGAAAAAACCTGGAACTATAAGTTGCGCGAATTTTGGAAAATAATGTCCAAATCTGACCCGACCCGGTTTAGATCCGCGAATTTTTCAAAAATGGATATTTCTACGGTAGAAATTTGTACACAAGTGTTGCTCTTATTATAGTTCCACAAATTTATATTTGTATTAAAAGAAATTGTTGGGTGAAATATTGCATATATAATATTAATTTAAAAACAGAAAATTTATAACTTCGTGGATTTTAAGTAGGTCGGACCGTCAGTCACAAATTGTGTTATTAGTATATTGTTGTGGTACGATTATTACAATGGGCCTAAGCCCATAAAAGATCGGGCAAGGTCCAAACTCAATATGGTAGAACTTGAAGTGTGAGCACGAGCCAGGCTCATGTCCGCAAGCACGAGTAAGATCATTACCTGCGGGCACAAGCAAATTGAGCACTTAGGGGCACGAGCAAGTCGAGCACTACGGGCACGAGCAAGTTACTGGTCAACTCTTACAGAGGAATTATAGTCATTATGCACAATTTATGGCATAATTAATATCATTCAATGTCCACACACAAAAACTATCATTTATGGTGGGAAGACTTCCTGTAATAATTTTGTAATGGACTAGTTGACTAGGGGTGGAGCAAATACCGAAAATACCGGTATACCGTACTTACCATACCGAATTTATCGAAAATTTCGGTACAGTATGATACCATACCGATATTTTCGGTACGGTATCGGTATAGAATTTTAAAATTTTCGGTATACCAGTATATACCGAAATATCAAAATATTTCCGGTATAAACCGGTATACCGATTACTTTCGGTATACCGAAAATAATTCGGTATCGGTATACCGGTATATACCATTTTGGTAAGTTAATATTAAAATTTAATATTAAATTTTATTTTATTTAATTAAAATTATACTTAAATTATTTCGGTATGGACCGGTATGACGGTATATACCGGTATGGGCGGTATACCGACATAGTCGGTATTTCGGTATGGACCGGTATATATCGAAATATCGGTACGGTACGGTATACCGAAATTTTTGGTACGGTATGCGGTATGCATTTTTGGTATACCGAAATTTTGGTATACCGAAATCCTGTATACCGAAATTTCGGTACGGTATCGGTATGCAAAAATACATACCGAAAATTTTGGTACGGTATACGGTATGGGCGGTACGGTACGGTACGGTATGCCACCCCTATAGTTGACCAATAAAGCATAATAGAAGCACGTACCTTATTTAAGATCGTCTACAAATATGGCCTTAGGGCCATCATTGTAAAGATCCACAATTTTCATCAATACAAAGATTATACTTAAGTCTCAGCTCTTGCAATATAAAACCTGGGCAAATCTCTGTGTTATTTACATTTTCCGCACGATTATTTAAGTATTTGATATTTATTTGTTTTACTGATCTCAGCCACATAAGGATTTATTCAGTTATAACAATTAGTATGCGAATCAAATACGTACATCTCCAAATCTTAAGAATTTTGACTCGAATTTTGAAGTTCATCTTCAAATCCTTAATTCTCTAAGAATTTTTTTAAGACTATCTTCAAAGTTGTAGTTTTGAATACTTCTACAACTCATCGTGGAAATGACAAAATCAAAGGCTGATAATACTTCTAGTACTACTCTCCGAACACTTTTGTTGGATTCTCCACGTCTCATCCAGGGGGAATCCAACTGCAAAAATGCACACACATTGGTCCAAACCTTTGTGGCTGAGCGTGCTTAGACCACGCCCGGGCGTCGGACAAGGGAATGGATGCTCATATCTATACAGTAACACACATTTGTTCTTATGGTAACACATGATTGCTCTAACAGTAACATACATGTTGCTCCCATGTTGAAGTTACTATATATTATTAACTTATTGGTAGTGTTTTCATAGTCGGATCGGTGACCTAACCATACAAGACACCGGTTCACGATTCAATCGGTTGGATTGGCAGTTCAATCGTTAAAATTAATTTTTTTTTATATTCTCTGTGCTAAATAAAATAAAGATTCATTTATAAAAATTAAATAAATACAATAGAGTCATAAAATAACAACACAAAGAACAAAAAACAAAATAATTCAATCAAAGTATGTTTTCTTTATTTTCTTCTTAGTTATCAGCCGCTATAATTTTTATTTTATTTTTTTTGGAAAGTAAATTTATGACTTTTGGTTTGATTAGGTTTAGGAAGAAAAATAAAAATAAGTATTAATTTTTTTTTAAAAAAAGGCAATTTTGACCAGTTTTGATCGGTTTTGGCCAGTTTTGATCAATTATGGCTAGTTCAACTGTAAAAATAATTTTTTGAGTGTAACCAAACATGTTCTGTGACAGTTGACCGGACTGATCCGAATCTGAAAATAGTACTTATTGGTATAAAACAATCGTCACACGTATAAAAATAAAATCTTTTTTCTTCAAATCTCTTATTAAGGTATTCACGAATTAATTAGTGTTACAATTTCGATTACTATTACACTGTTATGCATGGGCATATATCGTATGTATAAAAGTGTCGAAAATCATTTTTGGATATTTTTGCCCATGTCCTTTTTTTATTATGTTTTTTTAACTTTTTGTTCTTTCTAATCAAATCGTGTATATTATTACTAATAAAATCGTATATATTATATAATCAGAGGATTAGTCTTGTATACACCAGTTACACGTGCAACTCAAGTTCATTTTTAAAAAGTTAAACAGTTTATAACTGAAAAGTTAAACAATTTATTACTGAAAAGTTAAACTATAAAAGATACACTTTTCAGTAATAAACTGTTTAACTTTTCAGTTATAAACTGTTTAACTTTTTTAAAATGAACTAGAGCTGCACCGTGTAACTGGTGCACATGAGACTTACTTATAATCAAATTGTATATGTTATATAATATATTCAAATACATCTTTAAATGATATATGATAATAAGATTTGAGAATCAAACTATTTATATATAAGTACAGGTAATTCATGTGGTCATATAGTTATGCCTGCGTAGAGAAAATAAACTACAAAAAAGTCGGTATTCAATTTCAGAACAATTCCCATTATAATTAAATTGTTTAATATATTCTATGGGGTATTATGGAAACGATATACTAATAAAAGTAGTACAAAAAAATAAATATATAATCACACTTTCTGTTTAATTGTATTAAAATTCACACTTTATGTATAATTGATTCTGTATTTATGTGCATTAGTTGATTATTAGTACAAGAATCACAATTTTACGCTAATAAATTTTTTATTTGTAGTGTTGAAAATTCAAATATTACGAAAAAATGGAAAATAAATTAACAAGGGAGTTAAAAGCTTTTGAGGGGCGTATGGTCAAGAGTTTTAGAGTAGAAAGGAAAGTGTTTTAAAGAAACTTCATACAACGGGAATAAACAAAATATGTTTTTAAGATATTTTAGTTAAATTTTCACAAAAAATAACTTATTTTTAAATATTTACAGAGTACAAATGTTTTTTTAATTGTTAAATTAATTGGTCGATTATTACAATATTATGTCTTTGAACAAGTTAAGTACTCGTACAACCTTTTTCAAAGTCTAAATGAAGGATGTAGATCTACTTGAGTTTTTTTTTTTTTATCGGTAAATGTTAGTGGTTAGTAGTTAGTTACACCAAGTCCCCCAAACACCCCAAGAATAAACTTCTAGCCAACCTTATATCTCACATCTCCCAATTCGTTCCTAGAGGGAATCGAACCTGGGTCACTCACTCAAGTGAGGAGCCCGGTAGCCAGTCACTAGTCGGTCAGTCGCTAGTCACTAGTCGCCAGTCACTAGCCCGGTGGCCAGTTACTAGTCGGTCGGATCACTAGGGTCTAGCGACTAGTCCGGGATTAGTTGGAGACTAATCGGAAGCACCTAAACGGTAAATATAATTAATTACTTAATAAATTAATAATACATTATACATAAAATAAATAAAATAATTGACATCACCACCTTTCATTATTAAAATTATAAGTGATAACAGCCATGAAACTCAAAATTTAATAAAGTGATAATTTAAAAATCAAAAGAAAATTAATATTTTAGTTGTTTTAATTTTATTTTATTATAATAACTTTAGGGTTTGCAAAAACAAAAAAAATTTAAAAGGGAGAAACATGTCTAATCGGGAATGACTTAGTCGGCATTTAATCGATCTAATCATTGTCTAGTCGACGTTTAGTCGGTCTAATCGATGTTTAATGGGTTCTAGGCGCTACTACTATCCCTAAACGTTTTCTTTAGCGACTTGGGGTAAATCGGGTCGATCAAGGATCGACTAGTCGCCGACTAATGCACCAAGTCAGTCAACTTTAAGAACAATGATTGTATGTTAGATTTATTTGCTCCACTATTCAATCGTCTTCTTTGCACAAGTATACATAAGTCTCTTTGGACTGGTGCTCATATGTATTTAGGAGGTTGAGTGAAGCTATAGAGTCGTTTAACATTCGTTTTGCTCTTAAAAACTATTGTTGGCTACTCTAGATTCCATACTTTCATCGTATTAAGTAGCATGATGTTGCTATGCAGAACACTATTCTTCTTATTCATCACTAGTTGGATGAGAATATGCAAGTGCCATATGTGCAAGGCTGAAGCACGTGTATTTGGAGATGTATATTTGGTGCTTAATGAGCTGTTACTCATATTAGACCTATTAAAGAGTCAATTTTCAAGAAGAAGGTTGTGAATGTTCAGATTATTTTACATGTTTTTTTTTGTCTTTCTCCATATAGTAATTAATTATTCTTGTAGGTGCAATAAAACGCTTTGAAATTTATTTGTAGGATATTCATTACTAAAATTTTGACTTATAGACCTCTTTTAATGACAACTCTCCAAACTCTCCTCTGGGGAGCAGTTATCATGCTAAATATAGAAAGAAATATTACATTAGATAAGTCTTATTCCTTAGACAGCGGTTGAAAATCACTTTATAAAACCCACTTAGAGAGCAGTTTTCAACCACTGTCTAAGGTCTACGGTTTAGACATCGGTTAATAAACGTTGTCTCATGTAAAAGATATTCTATTTAAAAATTATTTTTTAATTAATTTAATATATATAAATAATGTAGTATAATATTAATTTATTTTATTAATTATATAGATATTAATAAAGTTTAATTAGAACGGTAAAAAATTACGTTTATGAATGTACTCGTGTTAATAAATAGTGAAAATGATTAAAAAGTGATTATTTTATAATTTTAGTAAAAATATTTTAACTAAAACAATCAAGAAATGTGTATATATTATAAGTTATGCTAGAAAAATCAGATTATAGAGATGTTTATTTTATAATATTTTTAATTTAACTTTTATTTTTAAATCAATTTAATATATATATATATATATTAAAATAGTTAAATTAAAACGATAAAAAATTGTGTATATATGTAATATGTTAATAAATAATAAAAAAGATTATATATTTGATTATTTTACAATTTTATTAAAAATATTATAATTAAAATGATTAAGAAACGTGTATACATATTGCACTCGTGTTAATAAATAGTGAAAAAGATTACAATGGTGATTATTTTATAACTTTATTAAAATATTTTAATTACAACAATAAAAAATTATGTTATATGTGTAGTTGTGTACTCATATTATTAAATTGTGAAAAAATTATAAAAGTGATTATTTTACAAAGGAAATCTTCCCACTCTATAAATGCTCTATTTGCAAGTTTCATCACAAAAAAATCACATGTTTTGAAACATCTAAAAGTAGATCAACACATATAAAAGTGTTGCAAATTACCCCAAAAAAAAAAAAAAAACAGTGGGCCACACACTAAAAAGGTGCTGCCATATATGCAACAAAAGCTGCAATTATTTTTTTAATTTTGATTTTTTTTGTTTAATTCTTTTTTTATTTTTTTTCTACTCCCTCCGTCATGTATCTTTCTTCCACTTTTATTATTTTATGTGAGGAGAATATAATAAAAGTGGAAGAAAGAGTTAGAACAGAGGTAGTATTATTAATTAGTGAAAAGATATGCTTACATTCCCCCCCAACCCAACCAATATCTAAGAAGTATAATAATTTTTTTTAATTTTGAATTTTTTTATTTTGTTTATTTCATTTCACATATTATTTTATTTAAATTTGAATGTTCATCATTTCTATTCACAGATTAAATTTTTTAAAATTTATATTTTTTACATATTTAATTTTTTTACGTTAGTTTTTCAATTCAGAACCTTTAAATATACATCAGATTTCTGCACATATTCAGATATCTAGTTGTGAATACTACTACTTTGTTTTTACATATATTCAGATTTCGAATTATGAATACTGCTAACTTTTCTTTGCATACAAAAAAGAACAATTGAATATAAGGATAGTTGAATATTTAGCAACAAAATTATATCCAACTGTATATTTGATGCAAGAAAAACAAATCAGAATTCAAAAGGGGCTATTAACAAAAAATCTCCAACTGTACATTATAAAAAGTGAATTATAGACTTTAAAAAATTAATTGCAGTATACAACATCTATGTGTTTGCAGCAACAAAAAAATAAATCAAAAAATGAATTATAACAACAAAAAAAGTGAATTACAACAACAACAAAAAAGTGAATCAAACAAAAAATTCAAAAGAAAAAGTAACCAATCGAAAAAATCAGAGCATAGATGGCAGAAACAAAGCATAGATGATAAACGAAAAAATTAATTAAACACCTCTTTTGTCAATAGCAAACGAAAGAATCAGAGCATATATGGGTGATTATGGTAATAATTGTATCATATTATGTGTATTTGAGCATGTTTTTATGTGATTTGTATGCATTATCGATCCTAATGTGCTATATATTATGTTATTCACCCTTGTGTAGAAGAAAGTTGGTTTTATAGGTAAACACAGGCAAAATCGAGGAGATTACGATGAGGAAGACGAAATGATGTGATCCAAGTGTTTAAGGAAGCTTAAATGGCCAAGAGAAAGACCTAAGAAAGCTTGAACGTGTCAACGGATCAAGATGGAAAAAGTCAAAATCAAGCGTCGAAGTTTGTGCACAAACCGAGCGTCGGTTGGCCCTAAACCGGGCGGTTTTTCCTCTACCTCCAGCTCGAGCCTGCGCTCGGTCTAGCCAGACCGAGTGGATGGTCTTCTTTGAGTGAGTGGTTCACTGAGCGGCTCTCCAGAACTGTGTTTTTAAGGACAATTTTGTCTTTCTATTCATTTAATGAGGGGCAATCACATCATAATGTTTTGGCACCTATAAATAGCACTTGAATCAGATTTTGAATGAGCTTTTAATCATTTTACAAAGTCTTAGATCAGAGAGAGGTTAGAGGGAAGTTACTTGTGGGTTATATTTTGATTCGATATCTTATTCTTGCAATTACTTTCGATCAAGCCGATAGATTTACGATCTGAGCATACCATTAAATTTCTCATTTTATTCTCTACGTTTGTACGGTAGGATTTATCATTTCGAGTTACAGATTGAATTTTGCTATTTTGAGGTATTTTTCCTATTAATCACAATAGGTAAGTTTTCATATTCATTTACTATTTTTGCATTAGACATGATCTCTATTAGCTTAATTGTTGTTGTTTCTTCACAATTAGCAATGGGCTAATCCCCTTGTGCATTGGGGATATGAATATTATGGGGTAGTTTAATTGCTTGTGATTCCAATGCATGTATGAGTTAATTATGTGTAAGAATTCTCTTTATTGATGTTTGATTGAACTATTGGTGGATGTTTTTTGATGTTTTGATCATTAATTGAATTGGCAATACATGAGAATTTAGTTAGTTCAATTAGGATTAGAATGGATAATTGTGCACACTATATGTTTGTGTTATGGTCTCTATGTCAATGAGAATTGCTTGATTCCAAGAACTACATAATTGGAGTATATAGTGTTTAAGTGAGAACTTAGGCATTTGATAGTGTCTTAGGACTTACTCTTGCACATAGTAACCCTCATGCATGCTAGGAATTACTAGTAGTTAAATGAGTCATAATTGAAGTACCTCAATGCATACTACCAATATTTGCTCACTTGTTCAAAATGATAGTTAGCTTTTCGATTTCTTGCAAGAAGTAGATAAAAACTAAGACATTGTCCTTTATATTTCTTGGGAAATCACTTTGATAAACTCTCAAACCTAGCATATCAATCATTGTTTCTCTTAGTTCGAAATTTAACTTGGTCTCTTGCCAAACACAACAATGATCACGTACACTTGCGTGTTGCATACTCAATTTGGGCAAACAACGGCAGAGATCGGAGCATAGACAACAGAGATCAGAACCATTTTTTTGCTTCTGCTCCACTTCTTCGATCTGTCGACCATTGGATGTCCGCCATCGAACGGAGCATAGACGGCCATCATTCGGAGCATAGTCGACCATCAATCGGAGCATAGGCGGCTATCCAACGGAGCATAGGTGGTGATCTATTTTTTCGCGATCAGAGCATAGGCGGTAATTGCTGGAGGTTGTCACCGCCGTCTGGAGATGATGACAACTAAATATCCAGCAATTTTGTTGCACCCTGTCGTCTGTCCGTGTGATCGTAAAGTATGCTCCACCAATCGCCAAAAATATGCTTCCATACACACACGCTGAGCTTGTCGTTGTCGTGATGAAAGTGCCAGTTCCCTCGATCTGGAAAACCCTTCGCCAAAAACCAGAAACCGGTGTGTTGTGCATTGATCTGAAGTGTTGGTGGTGGTCGGAGGTGAGCAGTCAATGATGGTGGTGGATTTGTAGAGAGAGCTTAAAGAGAGAAAGGGTTTTGAATAATTTTGAAAAAATAGGGTGTGTGGTTGCGTGTTTTATCCGACGCAGAGAAAGAGAAAAAAATAATCTGATGGATGCATAGGGAGGAGTCCACATTTTGGTGTGAATTGCAACATTGGGTTTTGTGTGGTACTCTATGAAATATCACTATTATTTTTGGTGTATTATGTAAAGAACTCTTATATAAATTAATTAAAAATAGTATAATTAAAACGATCAAGAAACATGTGTATGATTGATATGAAAATTGCTTGAAATTCTTGTGCTTTATTAGCTTAATTTGATAGGATTTAGTTCATTTTTCTACACTTATGTGCTTTATTTTAAAAATATTCATTAAGTTATAAATTTTAGAAAATTGAGATGAATTTATTAATTTATTTGATAAATTATTAATGGGGGAATCACATCTAGGGACATTTTTTAACTCAATAATATAACTAGCACCAATTCACTTTTGACTTATAAACAACGCCAATTTAGTCTGCTTAATTAAACACACAACTTTCTCTAATAATGCTGACACATAAATGCTGAGTACCTATTGGGCCTAGGTACCTATGCACCACGAAAAGTAAAAATAGCCGACGGTAGAAGTCTAATCAGTCACACCAATATCATGTCATCTCTCCCAAACACCTATATCATTTCATATTGAGTTCACAAAATTTTGAATTACACAACAGAGCATCTCAAACACCCATCCAGTAGAATTCTAGAGTTTGAAAGGTGTATCGTTGCCCTGATTCAAGAATCAAACAAAAGTCGTTCAGTTATTGGCTAGTTTGCGACGAGGTTAGAAACTAAATCAATAATTTAAATTCTGTAATTAATCACCATAACGGAAGATGGACAAACCCTAATATGACATAATGTATAGTGTACAATTGATGAAATATCGCCTTATTATGTCCCATGCATTTTATCTGAGTAGTGAAATAAGTAATGTAATATGTGAGGAAAAATATGTGTATATCATGCTTCTTGTTAATTAGAGCTTGTCGTATTTGTAGGTATGGACAAGGGGAAGAGGCATGCACCACTAGAAACAGATGATTTAGACAATGAGGAATAAATGTATGCTGGATCGAGGATTAATAGAAATAGTCGGCCAAAGTTGAAGAAATGTGGTACTAATTTTGTTATTTATTTGCTAAAAATATTGTTAATTTATTGAATTATGTATTTTATATGAGTATTTGGTTTTTAAATAATGGAATGAACATTGTGAGTCAGGATACATATCGATTGGATAAGAATAGGTACTTCAGGGTATATGAATGACATGAATGGTGTAGGAAAAAATGTACAGTCATTATATTTATTTGTCACTGTACAATTGATAAGTGTCTCTATGTGTGTCCTCATCTATGCTAGATGTATGTATGGTGAATGTAATGAACTAAGAATAATGAGTAATATAAATGATGGTTGAGAAAATGTATATTCAAAATGAAAGCTGTTGCAATGTGAAATTGAAAATTTTATTATGGTAGTTAATATTTGATTGACAAATGGTTAGATAACATTTGATATGATGTAAGATGTGTTGCTATTGTTAAGTAGATACCAAAAAGTGCCATTAAAAGCACACACTGAAACAATTTGTGTTATTTTGGAAATATTTAGGAATGTCATACATAGTATACCTAGACACATAAAAGTCGAAAAACTGATAAACCATAGAATGAATCATCAAATGGTAGATGCGATTTTCAAATGCATGTTCGAACTATGTCTAGGCATCCAAAAATGTTTTTATATGGTTATAGTGTAATTCATATTTATTGCATTTGGAACTTACTACTGGATGACGTTATATGTTATGATATATGAATGATTCAATGATGCTCTTATATATAGGGAAGTTATTGTTATGTGATGTGTAAACATAATGAAGTAGATACTCTATATGTCCTTGCATTCACCAATTTGATAATGAGACATACATAGGTGGTGAAACAAATGCCTAGAGGGTATATTGTATTTTGTCAATTGTAGTGCTATACTTTTATAATATTTATGTGCATAACTATATATATATACATATATATACATTCAATGTTATATATAGATATGATATAATCTATAGCTGACAATGCTCCATAAATGAAACCTGTACAAACTGATTTGTATGTAGTGTGTGATATGATAATGGTGGAGGAAGGTGAAATGATGAATCTTACCATGGAGTGTAGTGCTCTTATCCAAAAGAGACTACCATAAAAATTGAAGGATCCCGGAAGCATTACATTGATGTGCGAGTTGGGCAATGGAGAAAAGAAGAGAGCTCTTTGTGATCTTGGAGCTAGCATAAATTTGATGCCCCTCTCGATATTTGATTGTTTGAAGTTTGGGGAGATCAAGTCCGTCAACATGTCTCTACAACTAGCGGATCGTTCAATAATTCGTCCTAAAGGGATAGTAGAGGATGTTGTGGTGAAGGTAGACAAATTTAGCTTCCATGCGGATTTTGTGGTGATGGACATGGAGGAGGACCCCGATATTCCTTTGATTCTTGGGAGGCCATTCTTAGCAACCGGTGGAGCAACCATTGATGTGAAAGAAGGAAAGATCAAGTTGCAAGAAATGACGAAGTAGTGTCATTTTCTATGAACAATGTGGAAGAGTCTCCAAAAACTTGCATAAACCCTTCTTTACTCTTAACTTCTCATATTCTTGATGATTCTTATGTTTATAACAAGTCTCATGTTGCTAGTGTTAACTCTATTTGTTTGATAGGTAAGAAAGTGAAGGAGAAGAAAAAGAAAGTTGCTCAATCATGCTCAAGAGTCTACGTGAAGAAGGAAAAAGATTGGTTTGATAAGAAGAAAAGAAAGAGCATAGGAAAGAAATGCTATTATGATTCATCTTCCAAAGAAGTTGGTGGAGTTAAGATGAAAGAGGATAGTTGAGCGACTCAAGCTCCGTCCGGCTTGAAGACGTTAAACTCAGCGCTAAATGGGAGGCAACCCATTCTTCTATTGCTTTCTTTTTAGTTTTTTTTCATCTTGTTTTTTTTATTTTGCTTTTGTTATTTTGTTTCGTAGGTGTTGGGTCGTGTGTTGAGGCTCGGTGAGGACTTCGAGCTTGAAAAGAAGACACGTGCTTGAGGAAACTTAGGTACAAACACCTCTCCCCGACTTAGACAAGCTTAGCAAAGTCTAAGTTTGGGGGGTGTTATCTTTTTTTTGCATGATTTTTGTTATTGCACCGATGCACACCCGATTTTGTGAGCTCATTTGAAAATCATTTTTGTGAGTAGAATCATGAGCTTAATTATTAATATATACTTGAATATGAGTTTTGACTTGAAGTTTGAGTGTGAAAATTGGATGCGCACAAAGAGTATGGAGAAAAAGCAAAGGTATGGACTTGAAGAAGGAGGCTTGGTGCAAGTTGAGGTGAACTACTCCATTTCCCGAACTTAGAATTGCTTAGCAATGTCTAAGTTTAGGGGGGAGTAGTCGTTTTTCATTTTCTCATTAGCACCGGCGCACTTTGGTTTTATTTGTTTGATGAGATGTGGTGGCTTGAGTTATATGTGTCATTTTATTGTGGTGGAAGTTTTGGGATTATTGATTTTGACTTGTGGTTTGTGGATTTACTTGTGGATTTGCATATTGGCTTTTGAGATGTGTGGTTTTGGTGGATATGATTGATGTTGAGGAGATGAATATATGGTGGTGTGATTCTTGTCTTGATTGTGGAATTGAATGATATGGTTTGTGTTGAGCTTGTTAGTTGGCTAATAGGGATGAAAAAGAATGAGATATGACATGATCCATGATCAAAATTGAGCCTCTGAGCTTTTGTGCCTTAACCGATAATTTTCATAAGCGGTTGTTCATTGGTTGTGTGGTCAATTATAGTTATTGTGCTCTAGAACTTGCCTCTAGTCTAGCTCTTGATCTCTACTTGCATAAGGTGCTAAAAATGATCTAAGGTCATCTTTGATAAATTGAGTCACTTGAGCCTAAAATTTCCTACCTTGAAAAAATTCTCCATTGGTAGCCATGTTGAGCCTTTAAGCCTATTGATTCTTTGGTAGCTAAAATATCACACTTTTCATCTCTTTGAGTCTTATTTGTCCTATGATTAGTGGAAAACTTGGATTTGTTGTGATTTATTCTTGTGAGATTTGATGTGTACAAATTGTTGAAGGATTGTTGAGAAACAAAAAAATGGAGTGAAAAGTGAAAAAGTGAAAAAAAAAAAAGAGAAAAAATGGTTGTAAGCTCAAAAATGTGAAATGACATGAAAGTGGAAAAGAAAGAAAAAAAATGATGAAAAAGAGAAGAGTTTGAAAATGAAAGTGCTTGAAATGTGGTAGAACAATTGATTCTATGGATTGTTTGTGTTCATTTTGTTAGAAGAAAATTCTAGTTCTCCACTACATTGAGTCACTCTTCCCACATTTTATCCCACCATGTCCAAAGAGCCTAAAGCTATAACCAAATGAAAGCCCTTTTTTATTTAGTGTCAAATGCAAGTATGAGGAAATTGTTTAGATGATTGTCAAGCTTATGGGGTGCATTTCTATTATTTGACATTTGAGAGTTGCATTTCTATACACTTTGAGAGTTGAGCGATACACTTCTGGTGAGGATCATGGTGATTGGATTGTCTTAGTTATTTAGAGTCTCTATTTGGTTGATTGATTTGTGAAGCACTACCTTTGAGTTCATTATTCTTGATTGAGCAAGTTGTTGCATACCAATTGTTTGTTTTTCTTGACCCAAATTTCTTCACAATCCTCCGGTTTCGAAGGATACCCAAAACGCCTACAGCCTTAATCCGCCGGAAACCACAGAGCCTCAAACCATCGCTAGAATTCTCGAAGCCTGCACCTCCACTATTCTGCCAGAATCGACAGCCATGCCGCCCCTACCTTTGTCCGTCGCACCTACTCGCCGAAACAGAGCAAAACCATTCTTGCCGAAAAAGTCCCACACGCCGGAGTCGCGCCTTGAGGAAGCCACGCTCGATGCCGCCAACGCGACGAAGTTGCTGTCCGTCTGAAGTCCCCGTCGTGCCGCAATCCGTTGTTGAAGTCGCAGGAGTCGCCTCCCCTATTTTTTGCTTTTAGCCGGAATCTGCCTCGGAGAAGAAACAGTTGTCAATGTCTGGAAGAAAGAGGTAAACGTGTTTACACTTGAAAAATCGCAAAAGAAAAAAGGTAAAAGTGTTTGTTTTGAAAAGTCACTGTGAAGGGAAGAGTTACTTTTCCGTTTTTAAGAATCATCATTCCTCCTCGAGCAACCTTTCTCGATTGAGCTTCCTTAAGGAATTTACGAAGCGACATTGCAAAAATAGTTACTCGACCATTTTGGTCGAGCAACCCAACTCGATCGAGCATAACACAAAAGTTAGAATATTATTGGTTGAAACAAGCCACGTGGAAGGAGTAATGGATTGGGCCTTAGCCTATTTTCGCAACATATGTATTTCAGCATTATTGGAGGGCAGAGGAGAGACAGAGGTTTTCACAGTGAGGGGGCAGCAGCCCCATTTCTCACCATTCCTCACACACACTCAACATTTAGTTAACATTTCAATGTTTTTTTAGATAGGTTTAATTTGAAGTTGTATGCTCTCCTTTGAGGTGAATTCTATCCTTTGCATTTATTTTATTAGTTGAATTTTAATGGGTTTGTTTTATTGTTTTTCTCTTGTTATGAATTTGTTTATGATGATGATTGTTGGCTAGGTTTTTAGTGTTTGGGTGTTTGGAATTATGTGGGTAATTGGTTAGTGGTGTGATTTTGTGAATTTATCCTAATTGAAGGTTAGATGATTATATTAATGAAGATTGTTAGATCAATTGCATGATTTTGCTCTTTTAATTCATATGAGTTGATTGTTTGTTGCAACGAGAATTGGATAGACATATTATTTCGTATGAATGTGAGTTTAATTAGGTGATTGAGTGTATATTGTGTTATCGCAATGAGAGTTGGGTAATTACATTAGAAATCCATTAATCTACATTAATTGCTTGAATTAATCTTTAGGTAATTAGTGAGGGGACCAAAGGTGGGGTACCTTAGTATACGAGTGGAAAAGCATGCTAGAATTTTTCTTAGCCTTGTGTGATTACCCGGGTGGGAAACGGTGAACTATTCCTATAACAATCTACATGCTTAATTGACGCGTTATTCCTAGGCTTATCCAGTACAGTTTAATGTGTCTTTTACGTGATTGCTCCTATCTTTGACCGATAAAAAAGGGATAAATGAACTTATCGAACCATTGATTGGTTACCCTGTAATGAAGAACACCCGAACACTCTTTTTCGTATTTGTTAGCTTCGTTGATTTGTTACTTGTTTGCTATTTAGTTCTTATTTAGTGAATTTATTAGTTCTAGTTAATTTTTTTGTTCTAGTTAATTGTTGCTAGTTTAATTGGGAACAAGTTGATTTTCACTACAATCAAGTGCCGACGTACAGTTCTAGGGCTTCACTAGCCACTAATCCCGTGGATTGATATTTTAACAGGTCACTTACCTTACTACACGAACTTTCTACACTTGGGAAGTAAGTGTTGTAAAACACGTGTCAAATGTCTGGTGGAATATGGTAAACTTACAGGACCAATTTAGCTATACTGACTTATAGTATGTGGAAATTAGCCATAATATCAAATAACTTCAAATTACTAAAAAAAAGCTATACTGACTTATAGTATAAAGCACTAATGATAAATTAAAGTATAGTTAATTATATTAAAGACATTATGTAAAGTATTTGAAGAATGATTTTGTACACAGTAGTATAATTGACTAAAGCGACAAAGTACAATAGGTCATTATACTATTAATTTGCTTGACGTAATATGCGTCAGCTAAATTTATTTAATACAATAATATTTTATTATTAAAAGAATATCAATTATTCTTTTATGTAAGTTGTATTCGTAAATCCTGCCATCAAAGAAGTAAAAATGCAATTCATTGGTATTGTTTTAAAAAAAAATTGGAGATTGCTATTAAGTAGATAAATTATTGTGTCAAACTGATACGATGAAAAATGAATATTCGATGAGCACCAAAACTTTGAAATATATTAACTTTATATGGTACAAAGTAAAGGAAAAAATTGGTTATTTATAAATAAATCTTCATAAATAGAATCACCTTCCTATATATAAATGTTATTAAATCATGAAGTTATATACGAAAATACAAAGCAAATATATATATGACTAACACACACAAATAAAGTCAAATAAATATGTGCCACTAGAGTGCTAGCCAAACAAAGCTAATACATATTATATAGCAAATTGGACTACATAATCAGAGTTCATACACAAAACATGGGTTCACCAACTTGCATTGATTCAAACACCTTGCAGGCACTGATTTTTTCCACAAAATTTCAATTCTTCATCAATTTGGGGATTCAACTACACATATGGGCATGAATAATTCATTTACCGCGATGAGAGAGCAAAAGAATGTCAAGGAGAGAAATGAAATTTGATTATTGGATTATGCAAAAGCAGACTTGATAATGATCATTCTAACATGTAATTTTGAAGAGTCTTCCACTTAAGAGCTTTGCTTGAAGATTTTGGTCAAAACTGCTGGATTTTTATAAGGCTAATTGATTTGTGCAAAATAATTGTCACCCACCATTATATAGAAAATAGTAGAAATATAAATTAGACAACCTCGCCTACATTCTTTCCAGGTTTCCCATTATAACAGTATTGACTTCAAACTCTCTCTGTGGGTAAACCAGTTCCAGTTTAGGCAAACTTCATTGCTATCATTTAAATTCTATATTACACCATTTCTCAGTCAGTAATGGGACCAAAAGAAGTTGGTATCAGCATTATGCTGTAAGCAAATGAGGGGCATTGTCAAATCATGCTATATGTATGTAATAATATCGGAATTACACACCGGGCGGCTGTCAAGATAGCTAGAGAATCCATTTCATGGAAAGTAAAGAGAAGCCAACTTAATTCAATTTTGCTCATATTACGAGCAACTAATCGACACAGGTTATAACTTTGATTCGCAGAAGACAACTTTGGCTTCAGAATAAACATTACCTGCATCAGCTGCATACTAGGAGAACTATTCAGTTATTTACTCAATTAAGATTGTAGTATAGGCAGAGCAAGTGAACAACCAAATAAATACATAATATGTGATGTAAGTAGATATAAGCAAATAATTCATCAAATTAAATCTCCACATTCGTTGTCATTAGCTAAGACTCGTGGAGCAAAAATTGTACCCACTGTCTCCAATTAGATCCAACATTTCCTATTTTACCCCCACTTCAACATTTTAGAAATTACACCATATATCATTATTCTTCTCACCCTAACCAACTCTCACATTAAAATATAGGCCAAAGGTCCATTTAACCCCACCTATAGAAAAATACATTCAATCTCATACAATACTAATAACCAACTCTCACATCACACTGTGTATATAGTAAATGTAGAATCAATTTGGGGATGGAGGGAGTATCAAACTACAAATTCAAACCCAATGGTAAGTAAAAATTAATGACATAGAAAATTGTATAAGGTTGTCTTGCATTAACATTGTGTACTTATTAAGAAGTATCAATTTTATACTTTATCTTCAAAGACTCAAAAAGTATTAAATTTAACTTGACGAGTTTTTATTCTTTTGCTCCATCACACAGTCTCAAAAGAAAGAAATTCAAATCATAATATACATAAAACTCAAACAAGGGATACCTGCAATTTTGGTTAATTCATATTCTGCAGGGACATTGCTCTCTGACTCCACATCCCCTTTTGTTGCTGCTATCCCAACTGCTACACTTTGCATTATATCTAAATCAGCACATATAGAAGTTATTGTGCCACTGACTAAGTAATCACCAGAACTAGTAAGCCAACCTACAGAGGCAGAGAGAGAAGGAAAATGTATGGCTGACTGGCTGTGTAATAGTTTCCCTTGGACAGGGGAGCACCTAAAATCACTTTGGATGGGAAGTCTCCAACTCTTCTCCACATTTTCTAAACAATTCCACATACTAACCACTTTGGATGTAAAATCTGTGAAATTTGAACCACCATCGACTTTCAGGACTCAGGTTGTTAATGAAATAATCGACATACGTGCTTAAGGAAGTAATTAACCAAGTCCGGATCGGTGTGTCCAAGAGAATTGATCAAGCTCGAAGAAAGAACCAGATCGAAGAACGCTCTGACGAGTCAACAGTTGTTAAGCTGGTGACGAGTCAGCAGCTTCTAGTGAAGCAGACTGCTGATCAGCAGCTTATGATGTAGCAGGCTGGTGACGATCCAGCAGCTTGTATTTCCTATATAATGTAACTGAATTCATACGAATAAAAGATACGAAATTTTTACCCTAACGAAGTTCTGCTCGAACGACGAGCTTATATACGACCTACCTTCTTACTCATAAAACCTCGTATAATCGTCTATTTCAACATATTGTTGGTGTAATCGATGTTATTATAGCCGCATAATTGCGTTTACGAAAATTACATCAACATTTTGGCGCTAGAGGAAGGGCCGATTGAAAATCTGAAGGATAAATTTTGAAGAATTATTTATGAAAAAGGTTGCAGAGAAGACGTGCTGATGAAAATTTGAAGGATAAATTTTGGAGAATTTTGAAGAACAAGCACAAGGATTTAATCGATCTAAGCTAAAAGATCGGTTAGATTCATTATTTTCAGTGGTAAGTTGATCAAAGGTTTGAAGGAAATCGAGGTTATCGTAGAAAAGCTGCCGGCAAAGGTGGTTCGTGGAGGCACCGAATAAAAAAATCGTTCATAGCAATTTGTGGAAGCCATGTATACAACAGCGAATTCAGCCTATATCCTATACAAGAAATTCGACTACATATTAATCTACTGCAGTAATTTACATGTGTACTTGCTTCTCAAGTCCCTCGCATCGGAAAACCTTCACACATGGCCGGCCAGCCTCGCTCGTGGCACTGAGATTTTCATACAAGTGAGATGCTCACCTCCCTCATCACTCGCATCGGGGATTCAGCCTGCATGCATCGTCAATTGGCCTTGTTCATGGATCTTAATCACCGCTCTTCAATAATTCATGTCCAGATTTGTTCGCAGCACAAGCCGGTGGATTAATTGCACGCACAACACACAACAAAGACTTGGTCAAAGTTGGTGGGCTTGGTGGGCAAGTAAATTAATTTATAGGCGGTTGATTGAAAAATGGATAAGTGTTGACCAATAGGGCGGTCATCAAGTCGATTTGAAAATCAAAAGAGCTGGTCGCTCCATGTTCGTCAAACCACACCTACATGTTCGCCCTTTGGAAACACCTGGCTGCTCGCCTAAGGTGTTGTTTGCCGCGGGAAAGTTGGTCGCCTCCCTCACCTGTTCACCGCTTGCTAGAACGGACTGCTCGCCATAAGAAGCTACTCGCCGGCGAAACCTGCTCACCGAGAACTGCTCGCTCTTTACATGTTCGCCGGACGCACAAGCTGCTCGCCATGCGGGCTGCTCGCTCCCCACAGCCTGCTCGCCGCAACGAGTTGTTCGTCTAAAGGAGCTGCTCGCTTGCTGTTCGCCGACAATATATGGATTTATTCTCGCATTTAATTGTTCGCGCGCCACCGAGTTGATAACACACCACTCCGGTGGTCGCTCTATCACTTAGATGGTTGCACTGCACACAATTGTTTGCGGAAAACTTGGAATAAACACCCAGCTATTGGTGGATATGCCCCTGTCAATTCAATGGGATGTTCGCCCAAATGATACAAGAGCTATTCGCCACCGATCAAGAAGCTCAACTGCTTGCGCCTGAAGAATATTAGAAGCAGTTGTTCGCCTATAGGATTGCAAGCTGCTGTTCACCGCATGGATGTTGCTCGCCTCCCTTACCTGTTCACCGTTGCTTAAGTGAGCTGGTCACCGCAACAGCTCCTCGCCGCAACGAGTTACTCGCCGGCACAGCTGTTCGCCTCGCTAGATACTCGCGTAAGGAGAGGTGTTCGACATGTTGTCGCCCGATAGCTAGTTGTTCGCCTACGCACCTGATCGTCCATGCACCTGATCGCCCACACGAGATGCTCACCATGCAACCTACTCGTCGTGAGAGTTGCTCGCCACCTGGAGATGCTCACCTCCGTCGGATGTTCACCTAAAGCCCATAAGGGGCTGCTCGCCTGAAGCCCGTGAGGGAGTGTTCGCGTATATGTGTCATTCGTGTATCAAGGCTGCTCAGGCATGACGACTTCTCATGACCGAAGGATGTTCGCCGATTCAAAAGGGCGGCTCGTCTAAGAGCAGTCCACTCGTTACCTGCTCACCCAAAAGACTTGCTCGCTTTCACAAGCTGTTCACCGATGAAGTTTGATAACTGATGCAGCTGGTCGTCCAAAACCTCCATGTAGGCTACTCGCGTCTGATTCCAAATTGGCGAGAGTTGTTCATGTGCATCATTTGTTCGCCAGCATAGAGGAATTACGTGGTGGTTATGGTTTCTTGCGGATAAATCCTCAGAACAATAACTGCCTCTTAATTAAAAAATAAATAAATGAAAAAGAATCGTTGCCAGTGGAAGTTGCAGATGGAATTGGGAGTTAATTTGCATCCACTACAATCAAGGATTGACCAATTCAACCTCTGCCAATTTCCGTGAATAAAGAAATAAGGAGGCTGGAAGAGTTTGTTTTGATAACTGGGCCTGATTCATCTCATGCCAAAATTATTTGGGCCCGATTAATTGGATTAATTTTATTATTAGTCCATTTCAAATAAATTAGTCTTGCAAAAATAAAAATTATATTCAACTGTAAGAATAAATTCAATGAATAAAAATTACTTTTTCAAGTAATTAAATTCGCTGCGAAAATAATTGTTTTTTAAACAATTGAATTCTAGAGGAAAAAATTGCTTCTTAAAGCAATTAAAATCCAGAGGAAAAAATTGTTTCTTAAAACAATTAAATTTCCAGCGGAAACAATTACTTCTTAAAGTAATTAAATTCCCAGAGTACAAATTGCTTCCTAACGAAATTAAAGTCCAGAAAAACAGGAGTGCTTGCTAAAGCAATTTATTCAAGTGACGGAGCAAGAGCAGAAGAATTTCTTACTAAAGCAATTAAATTCAAGAAGTGAAGCCCTGACAACGGAGATCAATCACAGTCCAAGAAGTGCAGAAAATTGGCGGCCTTGAAGATTAATTCCAGTTGCATGTTGAAGAATATATTTGCCTGCAAAGAAATTATTAATATATTTCCAGAAGAATTGCCAATCATCCTTGAAGATCTTCGCTCGCAACTAGAAGAATTTAAAGACAAATATAAGAATTACACTAGCTGCTCGCCACCGGCTCGCCTGCTCACCTGCTCGCCTGCGCACCAGAAAGCAACTGACACTACATGAAATGTCTTGTGAAGTATCTCAACCTCGTGTAACACCCCATGGGAGGAACAATAATCATCCAACTCAGAAAGCACTTGCATCGGAACAGCCAACGACGATCCATAATGCTACAACAAACACGCAACAGTTGGAGAACACTGAGATTTTGGCTGCTTAAGTAGACGTATCTCGCAAGATGACATTCTTAAAGATATTACAGCAATAACAACGGAGAGCGACAGATCCATATGAGATACGATCTAAACCAGAACCAGTCCGTGAACAAATTGTTCAGCGTCAACCAGAAAATGAAACTGATAGCAAACAAAGGATGAAACATATCAAGGGAAAGCAACCGTCGGTTCATGAACGACTACATTGGCCTGCAATTGAAAAATTAGGCCCTGAAGGTGCCCAAAAAGTCACCAAGATTCCCACGAAGTCACACCAAAGCGACAGAGTGTCTGGCTCCGCTCGCTCTAAGCGAGAGGAACGACCACCACGTCCTAGCGGAGAGACTTCAGACGGAATCTTGTTGCCTATGAAGCAGACAATTGAAGACCTACAGGCCGAGTTGTGTTAACGCCCGGAGGACGATTCAACCTTACAAATCCCATTGTCACCAGTGCCGCCATCGATTCTTTCGGCATAGATCCTGCCAAAGATCCAGTACCTGGCAACAAACCTACATGAAGGAAGTTCTAATTCGAAGCATCATGTTTTACTCAAAAGCATCGATTGGCGATCCTTATTCAGGAAGAAGTGCCCAGAGCTTTAAATCAAAAGCTCTGGCCCATATTTCTCAAGCAGATGGAGAAGAGCAAATGCAATTGAAGAACACGAAGGAATCAACATGCAACTCATCAAGGAATAACATCACAAAATGACGACCCATCCAGGACAGATCAAGACAACCGATGGTAGAGAAGCTAGATCCTCACAAGGTAAATAGGTCGCAACGAACATCTGGAGTATCTATCAGAGTGAAAAACTATGTGAATCCTCTCGCTTAAGACGATTGAATCATGAAGAGTTTCCCGAGAATAGATCCTCTAGAGATAAAAAGTTCGGCCTATAAAAAAAGTTATCAACTCATTCAGAAGACAACATAAGCTCATAATCTCCAACATCACCGCAATTTCCTATTATTCCAGAAGCATCCATTCAAGAAGAAGTCCAACATCTGACGATAAAGCTGAACGAGGAAGAATCAGACTCCAAACTATTGCAATGCCCTGATCTGGGAAAATAGAAAAATGAAAGGATATAAGATGGGTCAATCAAAATGTCAAGGAAGAAAAATGATATTTAAACATTACCTATCAGGGTTTCCACCTGAACCTGAAGACAATGAGAGCTGAAGATCAGATTCTCCCAACATAGTGATCCAATGATATCAATGGATGCATCCGACGCAACTTAATGCAAGTGTTGACAACATTCCTATTGAAGCAAATACTACATCAACCAGACATTGCAAGACGCTTGTTGAAATAGTCACTAGAGGTCAGCCAATATGGAATAACCTACGCACCCCAAACAGCGATCAAGGGACAAACGCTTGCCGATTTCATCATTGAGCTAACTTTCCCACAAAATCCGATGAGGGGGTGTAAAGTCCCATAGCACCTCTACATAGACGAATCATCAACAAGCACAACAACAGGAGCTTGTGATAGACAAATCTTCACTTTGGCAATCAGATTCGATTTCACAGCTACAAACATCAAGACCGAGTATGAAGCATTGATAGCCGGACTCAGGTTATCATTAGCTGTGGGAGCAACCAAACCTCAAATATTCGGAGATTCTTAGCTAATAATATCCCAAGTCCGACCGAACTACAAAACACACAAACAGATGCATTGGCCCAACAGCGGAAAAGCAGAGCTGACATGAAACTACGAGAACCCTCGACGTTTGATTACAAAATAAATCAAACTGAGAGTAGGGGGCAGGAAGAGGATAACCAGCGGATCAGATACATAGGAAGAGGACAACCAGCGGATCAGACGCACAACATCCCAGGAAGAGGACAACGACCGGATCAAACACTCAACGTCCCAATCAGACAACTCTACGATGTTATCAATAGCAAGGGACTCCGAGCTGTTCCTTGAGAGATCAAAAGCAAGACGAATCCCAACAAATACTACACATATCATCAGAATATCAACGACAACACTGACGAATTCCGAGACTTGTTGCGGCAAAAGCAAAGATTTCACGAAGACGGAGAATTATCAGAGTCAATGGAAAAAATCCTCAACGAGAAGGGCACAAAACGCCTAATCCATCAACTCTGATACCGAAGGAGTTTTCATAACATATATACATCTCGTACAAAAGGGCGAAACTCTCAGTTTGTCCTTTTGTACAAGATAAATGCAAAAATAATCCGCCCTAACAACATGCGAAATTCCTGTGCTGCAGAATCATCCAAAATGTTCCTTGAAAGTTCTCCCAAACGTACTGAACTGAGACCCAAGATATTGGCTGCTTCACAAGCTGAAGTAGACCCAATGGGGCACGAAAGTCCAAAACATGTACAAGGGAGCGAACATAATCAAGAAACAACCATTCTGGTCGAAATCAGAACCTAAAAGGCACCTCAATAGCGAACAACCGAACGAGTGCCTTCTCAGCCAAGATTTTGAACCCAGATTGATGGCAAATCAAGAAGCGCCTGCCTTCCAGCACGATGATTGAGCACGCAAAGATATTATGTGTATCATCATAATATCTAATACTACACCAGCAAGTGCATGGAACGGCAAGCCTACCTCAAATATTCCTTTCAAAGGACTGCCAGCTATCACACTTCGTGAAGAAAACTCCAACTATCTCCAGCGATCATTCACATCACAAGCTGCCAGCACATCAACACAAAAGATATACGCTGATTCCATCAGAAATATCCGGCACAGACAAACAATTTGGAGGAACTGGCACATACTGGAAGATATATCCATCTCGAGGAAAGTAGCCTTCACCAACATTATTACGACGAAGGCCTTGATCTCAATATAAACCAGAGCGACTTCAACACTTCCTAAAGCATTAAGGAAGAGAGGTCACAGATATATCACCAGGTAAAATTCTCGAGGCATCTGCCCAGGAGAGAGAATTGCCCCCACCAGATGTCCACGAGCAATTATTCATGCGATTATTCCGTCTTTATAGGCAATGATATCTAGCCTATATTGACGATGCCACCCATATAGGCGATGCGCCTCCCAGAGGCATGATAATTCTGCCTGTATAGGCGATGCGCCTTCATTCTTCTTGAAGGCGTGATAATTCCGCCTTTATAGGTGATGACTCGAGTATTCCGTCTTTATTCGCGATGTCCATTCCGCCATATTGACGATGCCGCCTACATAGGCGATGCGCCTCCCAGAGGCATGATTCCGCCTATATAGGCGATGCACCTTCTTGAAGCAATAATCCTTCTTGAAGGAGAATATACTATTCTTTATCAACAATGCAGGTTGACAGTACCCCGGAACATTTCAAATCATTCAACTCCTGATCATATGTCACAATCAACAGTTGAATGGGGGCAGGAAGGAAGCAAGCAGGAAGCAATGTTGATAAAGAACAGCGGCACCAACAAAAGTGCCACCATCTATCCTATGTTTCTTTGATTTTCTTGGTGGATTTTTTTTAGTAACAGATGCAATAGCAGGAGCAACCGGGCCAGACGCAGACGCAGGTGGTGCATGGATATGAGCTCCTCTCTTCTTCCGTAACACCACCATTTTAGATGGCAGGGTCCATTTGGCGTTTGTTCAGTCCGGTATCAAGAGCCATTACTCTCTGACAGAAAGTATTGAATTCTGGAGGAATGACAACTGTAACGCCTTGATCTACAACGAGAAAATAATAAATTACCAGAAGACAGGTAGATCAAAGACGACGAATAGATATGCGAGCGCAAAACCATTGATACCCCAATACTATACGGGGGGCAGACCCTGACACACAAAATCATCAAGAAGCAAAAAGCTTATATTCATACTGATCACAAGCATCACGCAAAGGAAACTTTGGCCAAATTGATAAAGAGCCGTTAGCTGGTGGTCTGACTCAAGCAGGCAGCTCAAGATCAGGATGCTCACGATGTGCATTTTGTTTCAGAACAAATTATGAATGCTATAGACGGTCTTTTGTTGAGAAGTTCACAGTCTAACTGAAATTGCCTAACTAATAAGTGGCTAAAGAGGGCCGAAATGCGCTCCAGTTAGAGCCCCGACTCTGCTGGTCGAGCACACTCTTCGTGGAGAGACAAAATGGCATTGTACGATGCATGTATGTCCAGCACTAGAGAGGGCACAAGCATGCCAACGCTATTCTTTGGGTAATGGCGTTAAAATGCCTAATCACTCCCGAATAAGAACCGAGCGTGAGAACCCCGAAAGACCACTCACAGAGGGACTTGAGTGTGCATTCGAGGCCCCTCCGAAGGACGTCACGTATGATCCGGAGGATAGCAGAGTGGATGTACCCGGTAATACCAAGATGGCATTTCATGTCCACCCGAGGGACGCGGTTACGCTCCCCAGGATGAAGTGAACACTTCCTGATGACCCATTTCAGTGCGAGTGTCTTATTCGTCTCGTGCCCAAAAAGAGGCGAAGCAAAATGAATTAAAGACCCAACAGACGCGAAAGGCGATATATAACAGTAGACATAAATGGCATTTCATTAGAGTTCATTAAAACAAAAACATCAAGAGCATCCTGATCGGAAGAATAAAAGAAGCCACAAAAGGAGGCAAAACTGACGTCTACAATACTTCAGACACCAGGCAAACAATTCAAGAATGCTAAAGCGAACAAGCCTAAATAGTTGGGGGCACATTCACCAGGAGTAATCCATCCTTCAACCAGAGTGAATGTTGACATCTCAGCTGGCTAAATCTCATCTATCAGTATGAAAGAAGCAAGGCCCAATACTACAACGAAAGTCGCAAAGCAACCAAGCGGAAGCGCTCGCCAAGAAATCATACATTGAATATTCCAGCAAAACACGAAGAGTCTCCAGAAAGATCGAAAAGCTGCAAACTATTTTTTCAAATGCATCTACTTGCAAGTATAAAGAAACACAGGAAGTCAATGCTTATTCAACCTGCACGAATGGAGCAATGAACGCAGGCATTCAAAATAACCTACGGGTATTGGAAGGATTGCACGGTACTCTTTTTTCCCTACGACCGGTTTATCCACAAGGGTGGTTTACGGTTAGGTTTTTAATGAGGCCTGTAGCGTCCTTCTATGTATTCGTTACACGGTTATAGAATCCTGCAAAGCCACATCTGATGCATCTATACATAAATACAAGGAAATACAAGCACAAAGAAACCAACAAAGCGGAAGACAGATCAATTCAAAGCTCAATCTACTTCCTTGCACTTGAGAAATCTTGCGAAGATCTAAATAGCCTGATGCTCATTATTCATCCAACAATTCAAAGAAACATCAGGCTAGGGGGCAACTGTTAATGAAATAATCGACGTGCGTGCTTAAGGAAGTAATTAACCAAGTCCGGATCGGCGTGTCCAAGAGAATTGATCAAGCTCGAAGAAAGAACCAGATCGAAGAACGCTCTGACGAGTCAACAGTTGTTAAGCTGGTGACGAGTCAGCAGCTTCTAGTGAAGCAGGCTGCTGATCAGCAGCTTATGATGAAGCAGGCTGGTGACGATCCAACAACTTGTATTTCCTATATAGGGGTGGAGCAAATACCGAAAATACTGGTATACCGTACTTACCATACCGAAAAATACCCAATTTATCGAAAATTTCGGTATACCGAAAATTTCGGTACGGTATGATACCATACCGATATTTTTGGTACGGTATCGGTATAGAATTTTAAAATTTTTGGTATACCGGTATATACCGAAATACCAAAATATTTTCGGTATAAACCGGTATACCGAAATATTTCGGTATACCGATTATTTTTGGTATACCAAAAATATTTCGGTATCTCGGTATACCGGTATATACCATTTTTGTAATTTAATATTAAAATTTAATATTAAATTTTATTTTATTTAATTAAAATTATACTTAAATTATTCGGTATGGACCGGTATGGCGGTATATACCGGTATGGGCGGTATACCGACATAGTCGGTATTTCGGTATGGACCGGTATTTCGGTATAGATCGGTATATATCGAAATATCGGTACGGTACGGTATATCGAAATTTTCGATACGGTATACGGTATGCATTTTTGGTATACCGAAATTTCGGTATACCAAAATCCGGTATACTAAAAATTTTGGTACGGTATCGGTATACAAAAATGCATACCGAAAATTTCGGTACGGTATACGGTATGGGCGGTACGGTACGGTACGGTATGCCACCCCTATTCCTATATAATGTAACCGAATTCATACGAATAAAAGATACAAACTTTTTACCCTAACGAAGTTCTGCTCAAACAACGAGCTTATATACGACCTACCTGCTTACTCATAAAACCTCGTATAATCGTCTATTTCAGCATATTATTGGTGTAATCGATGTTATTATAGCCGCATAATCGCGTTTACGAAATTACATCAACACGGGTCTCACCATCAAACGTGATAGAGAGAAATGCTTCAAAATCCATCTATACTACGAAAAATGTATAATCATCGAATTAGAATTAGCCTAGCCCGCTTACCATCCACTGATAATTGGAAATAATATTACTAGAAAATGGGAACCCCACTAGCCCATGAAGGTAAAAGATATTACCATATCTAAGGAAAATAGACACAAAAACCTAATCAAGATAAAGAATATAATTACTTCCTAATAACAAACACAAGAGTCAACTCCTCTCTACAGATATAAACTCTAATGTATGTTAAAGTAGACCAATTCACAGAATAAAATTGGAGCTAAAAGGTTAAATCCTCAATTTTACAACAATCACATATCTTATAAAAATAACACATTCTATTGAAATCTCTTGTAAAAATATATTTAACATTCTTACAACTAATGTTTTACCTTGATAGAGCAGTAACATAATAAGCAAGGCCGCTAACAGGGAACAATTGACAGTTATACTCTGATTCTTTCCATGTGCCCAACAAGTTGACCAAGAAATTTCACCATATTCCTAGTACAACAATTGTAGGAAGACATTTTAGGTCAATTACATGTGTTCCATGAGATAAATATCAAAACTTTGAATACCAAAGGGGTGTTGCGGGTTACCTGAGAAATGAAGTAAAGATTAGATACAAGAGTTGACTAAAGAATAATAAGCATATTATACATATAGAAAAGCTTAATCCGGTAGGAACCCTGTTGAGCCGCCCCCAACATCGAAATCCATGGAAGCCTTCCACACCTTTGAAATTGACTGTTCGCGCCTTAAACCACCACGAAGAAGCCGTCGCACCCCAACAAAGAAAACCCTTCGCCATCCACCTCACCTCCCCTCGCAACCGTCGTCTATATCATCGTCTTGGCCCCTATTTTACCGTTCTTCCCTCTCCCCCGCTGCCTCCACCGTCGCTTGAACCACTCCACCATCCCCTCCATCGAACCGCCCCATTTTATTGTAAAAAAGTTATATGCTCCATTAAATAGCCCACCATTTAAAGCACCACTGTCGCTGAATTCAGACCTCCGAAAATTAAAGCTTAGTGTCGCCGTAACCTAAAGAAATACGTCGGCCTAAAAACCCTCCTCAATCCTCGACTGATGTGAATTCCTTCAATTCTGGTATCAAAATAATCATCGAATTAGAATTAGCTTGAATTGAAACTGAATCAGATAAAATATTAAAAACCCAGACCTCAGCATCACGAATTTGAATTTTGAATTGTGCATTTATTGTTTGTACAAATTCGGCTGGAAACAAGAAATCCTAGGTTAGCTATGGGTTCTTTCCCTTTCCCCATTCACATTTAATATCGTATTGTTTGCTGAGATATAAAATATAATTAATATATACTCCCTCCGTCTCATATGAATTTGCACCCTACGGGACGACACATTTTTTAAGGAAAATGTGTTTTATATATAGAGTGATACTCCTGTGCACTCGGGTGCATAGTATGCACCCGGGTGCTTCACTACTGCCACACCATTAATGGCGGAAGAAGTTGAGTATAGATATCTCGTCGGTGGTTTAGCTTGGTCTACCACCGATCAATCGCTCGAGCAAGCATTCTCTGAATTCGGCGAAGTTCTCAAATCGAAGATTATTAACGATCGTGATGGTGGTGGTTACGGAGGCGGCGATGGCAGTGGGTATGGCCGCGGCGAAGGGGGATACGGAGGCGGAGGTGGATATGGAGGTTTTGGCGGAAGTGGATATGGCCGTCGCGAGGGTGGATACGGTGGCGGCCGTGGAGGCGGCGGATACGGTGGCGGTGGAGATGGTGGAGGAGGAAGGTGGAGAACAAAACAGAGAGGAGGAGGAAAGGTATAATCTCCATTGCAATGGAGGTGATGAGTAATTATTGGGAATAATAATTTTGTGCTCCATTTATCATAATATCCGTAGAGCAAATCATAATACCCCAAAAAACAAATTATAATACCACAATAACAATTAATAATACCCCAATAACAATTTGAAACAAATACCACAAGAACAACTTACAATACCCCAAAAATAACTTACAATACCCCCAAGAACAAATTTAAGTAAATACCCCAAGAACAAGTATAAGTAAATACCCCAATAACAATTCTCAATACCCGAAGAACAAATCACAATACCCCAAGAACAAATATAAGTAACTACCCCAAGAACAACTCACAATACCCAAAGTAAATACCCCAAAAACAACTCATTATACCTCAAGAACAAATAATAATACCCGAAGACAAAATAATTAATACCCCAATTGCCAAAAAAACACATAGTGCGAGGTGTAGTGTATGTTTCTGGAAATAGCAAATTAAATTTAAAATTGAAGTAAAATCCAAGTGCATAGTATGCACTTGGATGCACGAAAGTATTTGCGTTATATATAAAGTAGTGACATATGGGTAAATATGTGTATAGGTTTGTGATTGTGCACGAAAATCAATGTTTCTTTTTTGGTAGTGTACAAATTTGTGTTGAACGTTCAAAGAAGGAAAGTGTGCAAATTCTTGTGGGACAAAAAGAATATTAAAGTTTTAATGAATATACCTAATTATCGTGATTAGTAATAATCTGGCTTTCTCTGTGATTGAGTATAAAAAATGCTCTAGAATGCACTTAGGCCTAAAAAAGTATCCTTAAATGTGATTTTTTTTCATTAATAATTGAACTCAATTATAATTTTATTTGTCGTTGAACTAAGAGAAGTGAATGTTACAAGGAAATTAAAAATGGAGAGTAAATGAGACCCACACTCAGTGGTTTCTGACCAAAATTCACGTGACCCTATTCTTCCTTCTTTTCCACAGAAAACAACCTGCAATCGCGCCTCACATACTCCACACAAACTGCCACCGGAAACTCTCCTTCACCAGAAATTGACGCGCCCTCTGTGCTCAACCGCCGCTGGAACGTCCTAGCCGGCGACTCGAAGACAACACACAGCTGTGAAACGGAAGCTGCAACCACCATCTACCTCTCGCCGGGTCTGCCATGGCTGGAAGACGGAGGAGCCGCATCCACTGTGGAAATCACGACACCTCTGGTTTCCGTCAGTCGAAACCCAGCCGCTCCTAACCACTGAGAAACCTATGTTCGAAATCGAAGCCCAGCCCAGGCCGCCGTCAAAATCGACACCGTTCTCTCGCCTGCGACCGTTCGCCGGAAAATAACCGACGCCACAAACTTAACAACCGTCGCTTACCTCCACAGTTCTCGCCGGTAGCCGTTTCATTGCCGCTGTTCCGCCGTCCGCAAATCGCCATTTCACCGGATTCAACCCACCGACACACTACTCACTGTCGCCGGACCTCTGCACACACACCCCGCCGGAGAAGCGCGCCTGTAACCGTATCTGCTTTTTGGTAATTGAGAGAACACACTTGGGCCTAATTCATTATTCAGCCGAAAGTTTTTTTTTATTATTATCTTAAACCCATTTTCATTTTTTTTATTATCAATCTCTAAGTCATTAGACTCGTTACAATAATTTTATAGTTCCTGGCAATGTTTTTTTTTTAATATTGAATAATAAATTGATGGAAGACGGTAATAGCAAATAAAAAAAATATATATTTAATAATAATTTTTTTATAAATATATTAAAATTAATGTATGTTTAATTTAAATTTTATTTTATAAAAATTGGTAAATTAAATATTTAATACATTAATTAATTTTTTATATAAAAATAGGTAAAATAGATATTTGATAATGCATGCAAGTGTATCTCATAAAATTGAAGGGGTATATAGTCGGGCTCGTGATATTATTATTCATTCCGAAAACAAGAGGATTAGGGAGAGACCGAGCTTTTTATTTTATTATTCAGTATTCGCTAGCAAAAGTTTTAGGGAGAGACATTTTTTTTATTCATTATTCATATTTTGCAGTAGGTTTTTATCATAAGGATTCAAGGTTTACTTTCGAAACTGAATTAATGGATTTTCTTTGTGGATTTTTTCTACAATTATATTACGGTGATATCTTTATTTTATTTTTACAATTTCATTTTTTTTAGTTTATAGCTTTAGTAATCATTGTCTCATTTGTTTATCTTATTAACTTTTTAAGATTCATTATGAACTAATTTCCTAATATTTAGAATATGTGAAATTAGGAGAGATCCTATTCTGGGTAGGGAAATAGATGTGTTGTGAATTTTAATCTAGTGATTCATATTTCAAGATTGTCTTTTGTTGAGTAAAGATTGCATGCAATATTTTTTAAAGTTTGATTGTGTGTATTTAATTCATGCCTACGACCATTGGGTGTAATGAATATCATAAAAAAAAGTATGGGTGAGTATGTAGATTTTGAATCAAATCAGTGCCTAGATGTCCGATCAAGAGTCTAAATTCTTAGATTAAACGACATTAAACACCATTGTCTATGATAGTGAGAGACGAGTTAATTAGACTTAGTACCCATGTTGAAATGGAATAATTAATTCACCACTCTATGAGATTTAATTTGTCTTGAGTGCTCCGGAGGGGCTCAACCTGATGGGAAGATGAAAGACAACAATGTAGTTATTTTGTCTAGAAAATAATTGCATATAATAGTGGTGACTCTATATACATGAATTAAAAATCCATAGTACATTTGTTGAACTAACTACGAATAGGGGGATGAATGCCTAGTGAATCATATTCGGGGTATACATTCTCATCTTTGCATTAGCAGTTTAAAAGTTAAGTTCTTTTTTTTAGTTAGTTTAGTTTACTACTTAAATTTAGCTTCATTGAATTTTAGTGATTTTGATTATTGTTTAGGAGCTAATTAAGTTATCTTTATATTTTTTATTTATTTTGTTGCATGCCTGTTAGAATTTAGGAAAACAAACCCCCTTACATTTTCAATTCATAGTTAAAAATTTTATTTCTCTTGAATTCAACAATTAACAAACATTCACTCATAGTTTTACCTCATGTGGGTTCGATACTACTTGTCTCTCTGTGCTTACTTATATTACACGATCTCTTCCTCTTGAGGGTTTGAATTTTGTGAATTTGCAAAATATTAGTTCAAGTCAGTGTATATATATATAATTGTGTTAATAAATAGTAAAAAAGATTACAAATATGAGTATTTTATAATTTTATTGAAAATATTTTTATTAAAATTATATCAAATGTGTATATATGCATTTGTGTTAATAATTAACTAAGATTGTAAAGATGATTAATTTATAATTTAATTGAAAACATTTTAATTAAATGATCAAAAAACATGTATATATGTACTTGTGTTTATAAATAGTAAAAACCTACAAATGTGATTATTTTATAATTTATTTAAAAATAATTTAATTAAAATAATATAATTAAAAGTAATATCTAATTATAGTAATTATATAGTATATATAGATAATATTAAAATATATGTAATAAGGATTAATAACATAAATATATAAAATAAATGACAAAAACTTATATGAAACGTTTCACGGTGTGAAACGGGTAAATTTAAAAAAATTTGCGGATTCTACCGGGTCGGGTCGGAATTGGTCTTTTTTTTAAAGAAAATTGCAACTATAATTCCAGATTTTTTCGCTCCCAGGTATGTTACTTTTTAAGCAAATGCGTGTTACTTTAAGGCGAAATGTGTGTTACAATTAGACCAAATGTTATTTTTTTACATATATATCACTTGTTTTTGTAAAAAAAAAACATTTTTTTCATTCAATGTAAGAGCAAAATGTGTGTTATTATAAGAAAAAAACATTACATTTTTATTTAGTAACATATTTTAACTATTTTTAAAAAAGTAACACCAACTCTTTTATATAGTAACGTACATATGTTAATAAAGTAACATATATTAATAGTAACATGTATATGTTCATTTAGTAACACAGTTTGATTAGTAATATAGATATGTTCATTTAGTAACATATATTTATACATTTAGTAACACATATTTTTGTAATGTTTTTCCCATGTGTTGTTCTTTTAATTATGCATATATATTAAATTCTGTAACATATTTTTTTTTAACTATTTTTAAAAAGTAACACCAAGTCTTTTATATAGCAACATACATATGTTAATAAAGTAACATATTTAATAGTAACATGTATATGTTCATTTAGTAACACAGTTTGAATAGTTACATAGATATGTTCATTTAGTAACATATATTTATACATTTAGTAACACATATTTTTGTAATGTTTTTCCAATGTGTTGTTCTTTTAATTATGCATATATATTAAATTATGTAACATATTTTTTTTTAACTATTTTTAAAAAGTAACACCAAGTCTTTTATATAGTAACATACATATGTTAATAAAGTAACATATTTAATAGTAACATGTATATGTTCATTTAGTAACACAGTTTGAATAGTAACATAGATATGTTCATTTAGTAACATATATTTATCAAGCTTTGTGTGGTGGCAATTTTCAGTAACAAGGCTTCGCTTCTTCTTATTTCCTTCAGGCGATGCGACGGTCGACGGCTAGAACAGGGATTGTTGAAAGCGATTCTGGTGTTGCAGTGGCTTTCCTAGGAACAGGCGTGGTGGTGATTTCAGGTAGCAGTGGCGCGTGAATAATGGTGTGAAACAGCTGCTCTGGTTTCGGCTGGAATTGACGGCTGGAAATTCCGGTGAGTGGTTGCAGGTCTTCTTCAATGGTGATGGGCGATTAGGTTGTTGTCGCGACGGCATGGAAATCCAGCGACGGAAATAGACATAGGCACTTTTCCGATTTCATATCTTAAGAGCAGTAACGATTTGAGTGGATTCCATGGTTGACCCGGTCTTTGACCCGCGGGTTGCCTGGGATCCGTTTCACGGCGTGAAACGTTTCACGTGAGTGTTTCTCATAATAAATATATGAGACACATATATAAATAATTTAAAATATAACTGTTGTTTCCGGCTATGACCAGACCACATGACGAGCCGAGAAAAATAAGAGATAATGGGATAAGAGAACAAGTGACCCTAAGAGCCAAATAGAGCCGAGAATTATGACTCGGGAGAGAAGGCTAAGAGATGGAGCGACGACCAAGGAGGATCCGAGAAGAACGGACGAGTAACGAGGAGGCTTGGAGGTCGGCATAAGGCCAAGAAGAAAGAGAACTTGGGCGGCCATAGAGGAACCAAACTCTTCTTGGACATGATCGGGAAGCGGGAAGATCATATCTCCCCTGAAAGTCGTGAGATCTGATAAGACAACATATCAGCCTAGAGTGGAGAAGAAAACCCTTGTGTTGGAGGATTTTGGATAAGACCAGATGGTCATTTAAGGATGAAGTGTACTATAGTGCCACTTGACAACCTTTGATTGGCCCTAAGGCCTGCAATAGCCAAATTTAGGTCTTAGACCAGACAAGGTAATCTTTTTAGCATTTAATGCACAAATTAAATGCAAGCTTTTGAAGGAGGTTACCACACTATAAATAGAACCACTTAAGTGAGGATTGAGGGGAGGATTCTTATGTATTGAATGCTCCATACAATTATCGAATTAGAGAGAGAAATATAAAAGAGGAAGTTATCTTCCCAACTTCATTTAGCTTGTTTTTTTCATCATTTTTAACCCTATTGGCAGAGGAATCAAATCGAGCCAAGCACTGACAGTGTGGACTCCTAAGTACCAGCCTCGGACTCGAAGGACCCTGCCAAGTTCTCCAACCTCCCAGGAAGTGCAGGACGCCAACAGGTTAAACAAAAATGGGGTTGCACAGCTAAAAGGGAGTGCTACCATATGTTCATGACCCCCGACTTTCCATTGCTACCCTTCCCGAGATCTTCATTGAGCTCGCATAGTTTCAACAGGGAAAAGACGAGCCCTGTAGGAGGTCGCCCCAGGAAGCGCAGATCGTCATCAACATCATTGGAATTTCGTCTGAATCCAAAGGAGAAACCATTTTAAGAAGTGGGAAATACGAATGCAAAGTGATGATGAATTTTGAAATGGAGATCCTATTTATAGGCCAAGCGGCTATATGTAAATAAAGAAGGGCTTAATCATAAATTCTAAGGGACCTCAATGCAATTAAGAATAGAATAGGTCAGGGGTCTGCATGCAAAGAGGTGAGTCCCAAGGAAATGTCTATTTACAAGGCAATTGTTACTTCCCAAGGGTCAAAGAGGAGTTATTGCATATCTAATCAATGTCAGTAATGAAACGTCTGATTGGTAACAGTTAACTACAAATAATTTGAAGGAGCTTCTCTTCTAATCTGGGCTACCCGCCAAAGGAGCTACCAGTCTGCTTGGATTACTCGGCAATGTTGACTTCATGTGTCAACCTTCCCAGGCCAATCAACTAGAAGGTCGTGCAAAAATGTTGTAGTCATTTGAAGTTGTTTATGGTCGACAAAAATATGGTGCCGAGCAAAGTACTTGCAAATAAATAATGAAAAATTCACGTCCGATTGATGTGCTCATAAGCATCGGACGAGGTAGTGAGTTGCGCACAAATATGTGACAAACAAAACAATATGAAGCAAGGCAAACAAGTAAAATTGACGCACACGAGTAAATGGAAAAGTACATGAGACGACTTAAATTAACAGAATAAAAAAAGAGCACAAAGACCCCAAATATTCAGAGTACGCGTAGGACCAAATATTCATAGTACCAAAGGGCGCAAAGACCCAAACATTCAACAAAACAATAAAGGAAGCAACATGCGAATTCTTCAAGAGGCCTGCCCATCTTGCCCACACCAGCCAGCCCCGATCGCAGTACCACTTTCCTCGACTTCTAGGTAGACGAAATTCTCCAAGCGCAAGGTTGGAAGCTGGTTCAGAATCTGGCTGAGAAAGTATAAGCGAGAAGTCCTCGAAAAGATCATCAGGGTGGGGTTAGAGATGCTTGAAATAAAGAGAAAAATTAGAACAATCAAAGAAGTGAGAAGCAAAAGTTAATACCTCTACTGTCCCACAGTCGGTAGTCGTGAGAGATCTCAATGGGCTCTCGGGTGCCGGGTTCCAGACTTTTCCAGGCACCACCAACCCACCACCACTTCTTCTTCCACCGTGATACCTTAGAAGAGTCCCCGAACACGAGCTTTGAGTCGCACTATTTGAGGGCATACCACCCATCGGCCTTCTCCCCGTGCTGAGTAACCATGAAGAACATATAGTCGAACTCCATTGGGAAGGGCATCCAGTGAAGGCCGTGGCGATCCAAGACCACCATAGTTCCAATCAGGTTGTCCCACCCATTGGGGGATCTGTGTAGGGGCCAGATTCCAGTGTGCAAGCAGACGAGAGATTGAGATATGGAGCGGGAAGTGGACGCCCATCTTGAGCATATCTAAGTCAACTGCTACAAGACCCGAGGGAGGTTGATCTGCCCGTTCGTCCTTGTTTGGCAAATAGAAGTGGACGTCGATCGAAACCTCGTATGTCCAAAGGTATTCGCTGAGCAACTCACCTCTTACAGTGCTCGGCACCTAGGAAGCACTAAATTAGAGGCAATATGCGGCCAATAAGTGTGAGACAGACGTGAATGATTATACTGATTGATGTACTTGTCGAGTCCAGAAGCTGCAGCCCGCTGTCGCAGTATCCCACGTCGACGGGATTAAAGTTGGACGAGAAACCTGATGTGCTCTCTTCCAGCGGATCCTGGCGAGATGTGGTGGCCGGATGAACGGCCTTGACAGGCGAGGCGTTCAAAGGCTTCTTCACTGAATGATCAGAGTCGCGACCGCTTAGTAGGCCCCCGAGGGCCTAACCATTCCATAGCTAAAAGAAAGAAAGAAAAACAGAGGGGAATGTAGAACAAATTATTGCTTACTAAAAGCATAACAAGGATGTGCGGCGGTGGATGATCGGAGAAGAGAAAGTCGCCAAATTTTAGAGAGAAGAAAATTTAAGCCGGAGCTCCGAGAGTTCAAAATGAGTAAAGTGAGAAATGAATTGCAAGGGGCGGTATTCATAGCCCAGGGGTTAATGTGCAAATTCTGCAAGGGGACAAATATACAAACTTGGGGTGATATGTGCATGTGAGGCCCATATGCTCTTCTGATTCGATCAAACGACACCAGTAAATCAGTTATCATTTAGGCGCAGAAGCCAAACAAATGCCTCGGAATACGGATGTCACGTCCCAATAGTCGACTCTGGTGTCAGACAAGGTGTGATGGGCAAGCTTTAGCACAATATGTGGGACTATTGTTGTGCCCTAATATGATTCGTCCACGTGGCAAGTTTAGGAAAATGAGAGATAATGGGACGAGAGAACGAGCGACCCGAAGAGCAAAACAGAGTTGAGAAGGATAACTCGGGAGAGAGGGTTAAGATGTAGAGCGATGACCAAGGAGGGCCCGAGAAGAATGGATGGGTAGCGAGGAGGCTTGAAGGCAAGCATAAGGCCGAGAAGAAGGAGAACTTGGATGACCATAGAGGAACCAAACTCTTCCCGTACATGGCCGAGCAATGAGAAGAGCATATCTTCTTTGGGAGTCGTGAGATCTGATAAGACAGCATATCAGCCTAGAGTGGAGAAGAAAATCCATATGCAAGAGGATTTTGGATATGACCAGACGATCATTTAAGGATTAAGTGTACTATAGTTCCACTTGACAACCTTTAATTGACCCCAAGGCCTGCAACAACCAAATTTAGGCCTTAGACTAGACAAAATAATCGTTCTAGCATTTAATGCACATCAAATGCAAGCTTGTGAATAAATAGAACCTTGTAAATGAGGTTTGATGGAAATATTCTTATGTATTGAATGCTCTATACAAGTATTGAATTGGAAAGAGAAATATGAAAGAAAAAGTCATCTTTCCAAGTTCATTTAACTTGTTATTTTCATCATTTATTTCTTGATACTGAGGCCGACCATTTACCCACGCCACACATATTCCACCACAAAATTGATTGTCAACAATGTAGTAACACATTTTTTAATATTTTATATATGTTATTATATAAAATAATAATTATATCTATTAAAAATAAATATTTAGGAAAAATAAATATTTTTTTATATAATAATACACATTTATCTATATAATAACACAAATTAGGAGCAAAAATTTTAAAATTATATTTCTATATAAATATTATAAATTAATTTATAATTATAATCACTTTTTTGAACTAATATTCAAATATCTTATAGTTAAAATATACCAAGTTAAAAAAATAATAAGATGAGACATAAATAGTGTTGGTCGTATTATGTTTGTTGACAGAATCTTGGACATGGAAAAAAAAGGATTAAGATTAAAATTAATTTCGATCGGCTGAAATTAATTGGGTAAAATTAATAAAATATAATTTTTTAATTATATTATTTAATTTTATACTTATATTCTTTTAAGGGTGACTTACATATTAGTTCAAAAAAGTGATTATATTTACAAATTAGTTCACAATATTTGCACAGAAATGTAATTTTTTTCTGCACAAAACCAATTTATAATTTTTGTTAATTTTGAGAATCATTTTATTATTTTTCCTTTTTTTAATTGATTTATACGCTATGTCTAAGTATTTAAGTAGTTGGAGGACAGAGTTTACCCAAATTTGAGCTGACGTTGGTGATATTTTCATCCATGCTACCGACCAGTCTTATTTACCAAAGTCGCATTCATCCACTTGGGAAAGCGTTTGAACCCTCTCTCTCTCTCTCTCTCTCATGTACTCTGCTTGCCTAAGCTGAAGTCTGTCAATGGAATGTTGTCCGAACAATTTTCTCTCACTAAGAATGATCTCAGCTCTTAATAAGCCTCCTTCTCGACATAGAGATACATCCGTCTACAATTTCAGCACATTAACTAGTAGAAAATGCTCTACTATTACCAATAAATTGAGGCCATCAACAACCTCTCCTCCTACTTACCAAAAATTTGTCAACTTTGCCTTGCAAGAAACTGCTAAACTCACTCACTTAACCCCATCTCCATTACAGGTACCACCTCTTACAACTGTCTTTGTGATTTTGCTGTTTTTTTTATGATTTAATGCTGCTCTTGTTGAAAGTGAGCAACTTTGTTACTTGGGCTTCCCAAAGATCTGTTTTTTAGTCTGAATTTATGGATTTAGGAGAAAGTTCACCATTATTTGTAACAGAACTCCTTTTTCATTTTTTATTATGTTTAAAAAAAACCATGACGAGTAAATGCTTTTTGATAGTAGAGTTCTTCCAAGTTGAGGCTATGCAGATGTTTAATCTTTCTTGCTAATCACATTTCTGGGAAATTGAGCATGTTGGTGTTGTTTTGCTTGTATTAGTACAGTTATATAATTAGCTCACAACTGTCATTTTGTAGTATAACAATGTATACTTTTGAATAAAATAACTGATACTGATAACCTAATAGGTTTTAATGAAACAACTAATACTATTTAAAAAAACACTCAAAGTACAAACTGAGGCTTTGCCCCAACTGATTGGTGCAATTGTGATGTACTAATTGTGTACAGGAGAACTTCGGCAGCTTCACTTCGAAGGATGGGAAGGCAGAGGTCGACATGCGTTCGTACGAGTCACCTAAGATTAGACTACTGCGAAGTTTGTGCATTGAAGGGACTGATGGAATGCAGGTTTGTAAAATTCCTAATACACATAAACTCTCCTAAGGACTTTGAAGCTAGTGATGTGGTTGGGGGGAGAAGGAGCTTGTCTAACAACTAATACTGTTGAGATAATTGAAAAAAAAAAAAACACAAGTTGCTTCCATTTAATTAGATTTATTTGAAGTTCCTGGTGGAAATAAAGCTTTCGGGATTGCCTCAGTTATTTAAAACTGCATTTCATGTCCTCACTTTTATGATCATTTTTATGTAAGTGACCCTATAAAAAAATGCTAGTTTTTCGTTATCTGTTTTGTTCTTTATGTTTTATAAAGTTTTGAGGTGCTGTTAACCATTGTACATTCTCTCTTATCATAATGGGACCAACCAACTTTCCAATTTTGATGTTAGAGATCCTAAACTAACTATTTCCTGAGACCTTTTGAGAAAATATAGTTTTTGATATTTTGTTTTCTCCGACACGAATTTGAGTGTCCTAGTAGCTTTTCATCTTACCCTGGTGATGAGTGGTTTGATACTGACTGACTTCGATGTTGGTCCAGTTTTCTTGTTTCTCAAATGTTTTTTATTATCTGTATGCTCTGATTGGATTTTGTTATACCATTTGATATGATTCAATAGTTATAAGTTAGTTAAATGCAAAAACACAATAATTCACAAAATACTCCCACTCATTCACTCTTTTCTTTTCTTTGTGACTTTTAGCCATTTACTCCCCTTTTATAATATTATTTGTTTGGTTCTCTGTAAAATCTCGTTCTTCTCTCTCTTGTTTTTTCTTAAAACTTTATTTCTCTTCTTTTCACTGTTGATAGTTTTATTCGTTCTTTAGTAATCACTTTGCTTCAGTAGAAATTTCAAATCTGGTGGTTAAAAAAGCTGGAAAGGAGAATTATTATGAGAGAAGGGTGGGGCAAGTAGAGAGTGGACTAATGGTTCATTTATGCTCATCATGTTATTACAATTCTTTGCAATAAAATCTGAGTTCCATCAGCTTTTTCAAAATGACGAAAATGGGGCAAGCCATTTTTAAATGTATGATTTAACTTAATAAGTCTTGCTCATTAGCATCATAATGCAGGTTTTGGATTTTGCCATCTTCCCGAGAGCAGAGTTTGATCTTCCAATTTTTTGTGCCAACTTTTTTACCACTGCAGTCATGAACATAGTTGTACTGTAAGCTTACTAAATTATCTTTGTCCTTTGGATTTACTTGTTTATATTTTTTGCGTATATTAGAGATTAAATCTCCCGAGCTACATTAAGCGGAAAAAAGAAAATTCACATATGTAAACTGTCATCTTAGATTCCAAAATACTCGTAAAGAGTTGACAAGAAAATTATTGTCATGATAAATAAATATTCATGCATTTCAATTACTTTAGAGCCAAGCATTCTAAATGATTCTTGATGGCATTGTAGGTAATACTTACACTAATCCAGTAATTATATTGCTATAAGAACCTGAAACCAAAATCTGACTCAGACACACGTATTGCCGCATTCTGTAACATAGCTCGTAAAGAACTGGTCATAAACGGAAAAATAGAACCAAAGTTTGAATATCTCCATTAAGATCTTCTCAAAGTTATCTTCTGCACAACTATGATTAGCTTGAGGTTTTTTAAATACTTTTTATTGGTGGTTTCATTCTCTCAGTTGTTTTTTTATTACAGTTTTGGATTGATCTTGTGTTGACATTTGTGTGCACGGTACGTGGTACAAAACCATTGTTCACAGAGATCATTGACATATATCTTGACATAATTCATTTGAAATATTTATTTTTTACGTTATATTTGGTTGCTGAATAGTACACGTTTGTAACATTTTCAGGGACCTAAATCCATTACATGATGTTACGAGTCGACAGGATTACAAGGAAAAGTACTACAAGCACTTAATTCCTCTTGGACTTAAGTATGCTGAGGTGAGCAGATCTCTTTTAGTACTTATCTCAAATGCTCATCTTCTTATGATCTAATTTGACACAGATCTCATGCAGCTTTTGCCATGGGGAGGGAAGATTACTACCGAATCTATGAAATTCTTCTCACCAATTGTAATATGGACCAAGTTTCCCCCAAGCTATGAGATGCACCATCTTTTATATTCCGCTTTCAAGGACTATCTTAAGGTACATATCGATCTTGGTTAGTATGCAGAATGCACATGTGGAGTTTTGATATATGCTTTGGATTCTATTTATTTGATCGACTCTTGAAACAACAATCTTGAAGCTGACTTCTCATTATGTCCTCAATATTGCTCTCACAGTCATGGCTCGAGCTGATGAATCAAGTGTCGGGGGAAACTGATGTTTCTCATGTTACGGTCAATCTTGAAGCACAACATAGGTACCTCACGTGGAGAGCAGAAAAGGTACCTCACTTTGTGGATTCATTTACATAGGAAAATTACATTATGGATCATCTTTAGACATCAATCTTATCAGTTGCATTTTGGAGAACTCAAATTTATTGTCCCTTTAAAGAAAATAACAGCGGAAGTTATTAGTTGCGACGAGATATTTTATTGAGCAGGAGAAAACCTGAATGTAAAGCATTCTCCCCGTGGTCGATGGAAAGTACTTGTAGCTAGAAATCCTTAGGGTACGTTTGTTTTGGGATTAAGGAGGTCGTGGGAAGTCATGACTTTGAAATCCTGAGATGTGAAAGCCTTGATGAATAATAAAAGTGTGTGTTTGTTTTGGGATTTTAGTAGGGTAGGATGTTACTTTATGTCAAATCAAAGTGTGATAATGATTGATTTTATAAGTATAATAGATATTTTATGAGTGTTGTGTTGGAAAAAGTAATAATAGGTTTAATAGGTATTTTTAGGTGTGGATTGAGTTTGGTATGTGAAATCCGGATGTTACATCTCAAACTCGTGTAGAGACGTGATCGTAAAGTCCTACGTCCATCCGTGGTAGTCCCAAAACAAACATACCCTTAGTGCCTGTTTTGAAACTCTACAAAACCGTTTCTAAAATAGTTTTTTTTTTTTTCAAAAGCTGTGAGAGATAGCTTTGAAAAAAAACTATTCTAAAAGCTGATTTAATTGTTTCAAAACATGCACTTAGTATCATAGATAATATGGTTCTCTTATGTGAACCCTCAGCTTTAAAAGAAAGAGGAAGTCTAGCATGAAAATGGTTTGTAAGAGACGTGATACTTTTGCATGTTTTTGTGATACTTTTTAAAGTTATGTATCACAAAAATAAGCAAGAGTATCACGTCCCATATAAGTTTTTATGGGATATATTGGTGGCAGCCGCCAAGTCTGTTACTCGATTTTATGACCAATGCTACAATTTTTGGAAAGAATAATATTGCATCTTTTTCGTATTTGGAAGTTTCACATCAATATTCTAACATTCAGGATCCAGGCCATCAAGTTCTTAGGAGAGTAGCTGGAGAGACTCTTGCAAAGGTAATCACAGACATCAAAGTATCGATTACTTGGTTCCTGTTACCTTATTTTACGACGAAATAGTTGAAGTAGTTTACATTTGGCTCGTTGTGTAGGAAATAGTTAAAAGTTTTCTGTTCAATGGAGTTGCTGAGTTGGGTAGCAAAACGTTCATCGATTACTTCCCAGAGTACAAGTGCGACGATGGGACTGTAAATCAGAAACGCAGTATTATCGGAAAATCATTCGAAAGTCGCCCGTGGAATGCACGAGGAGAGTTCATTGGAATCATTTGAAGGTAGAAATCATGCATTTTAAGCTTATGTCTTCCACTTTGTCAGTATGATCAAGTCTGTTCAATCGTGCCTAAAACTTAGTTTATAGTTGGAGCCAAACATGGTTTGTTGTTGTATTAATCCTACTACGAGTCATCAATGGGAATTTATACTTTGTAGAGTATGTCTTTTTTAAATTCAAGTGTGAACTCAGGATCGTTTTTATATATAATTACTATCTCTGTTATTATTATATACTATCATTGTTATAAAAATATTTTTAATTTATTAACAATGATAATATTGATAGTGATAATTGATAAACACGCAGTAAACTCGTGTTTATACAAATTTTTGTCATATAAATTTGTCTTGTTATCGGGACAAAAAAATATTTGACATTGCATTCGTAGCAAAAAGATTATGTATAATTTAGTTATGCACATCCAAATTATTATTCACGAAAAATAATTATACAATATAGATGATAAAAGAAAGATATTTGTATATATTGGTTTAGAAAAATGATTATATTTATAAATCAATTTATAATATTTGTATCGGATAAAAACTTATATATAAATTTCTACGGATCTAAGATCCGTAGAAATATCAATTTTTGAAAATTCGCGGGTCTAAACTGGGTCGGGTGGAATTTGAGTATCTTTTTCCAAAATTCGCGCAGCTTGTAATTTCAGTTTTTTCCGCTCTCAGGTATGTTACAATTTGGGCAAATGCATGTTACTTTAAGACAAAACGTATGTTACAACCAGATTAAATGCTGTTTTCTACACATATTCATTTATTTTTGTAAAAGTGCAATGTAACACATGTATATGTTACATTGTATGTGTAACACATATTTATTCTTAATAAAAATACATTTTATTCTATAGTAACATATATATGCTCATATAATAACACAAATTGAGGAACAAATATGTGTTACAATTAGAGTAAATATGTATTACTGCAAATTTATGTTACAATTGGAGTAAATTTGTGTTACTGCAAATGTGTGTTACATCTAAAGTAAATGTGTGTTACAATTAGAGTAAATGTGTGTTACTGACTTACTGCAAATGTGTGTTACAATTAGAGTAAATGTGTGTTACTGCAAATGTGTGTTACAATTAGAATAAATATGTTATTGCAAGATCAAATGTGTGTTACTGTATACACAAACATTTATTTATCCTTATAAAAATATATATTATATTTTATATAACATATATAAGGTATTAAATGATGTATCAAGTACATGAATAACATATTATTAATATAAATCAACAAAGAGAATAAAAAATAAATTAAGTAACACATATTTATACTTGCAGAAATACATATTTTCTTTATAGTTACTTGCAAAGTACAAAAAATTAATTTTTTAAGAATTAGTAACACAGATTTTGTCTAATTGTAACACGCATTTGCCCAAATTGTAACATAATTGAGAGCGAAAAAACCTGGAACTACAAGTTGCGCGAATTTTGGAAAAAATGTCAAAATCTGACCCGACTCGGTTTAGATCCGCGAATTTTTAAAAAATAAATATTTATACGATAGAAATTTCTATACAAGTGTTGCTCTTTGTATTGAAGTACAATTTTTTCTGCACATAATTAATTTGTAATTAGTGTTAATTTTATGAATTATTTTATAATTTTTTGAAAGGTAGAAAAACAATGAGACGCGTCTCTTATTCATTTTAGGATATTAAAAAAAAACCACGTCTATTATCTGATACATATCAAAGTTAATTAAGAGCTGGTTTGAACCTTGAGTCATTTCTGACGTAATCATCACAGAATTAATAATTATAATTTTATTTTTTCCCTCAAGTTGATGATTTTTATTATTAATAATAATTAATAAAAATTTATAAAATAATTCAAGAAAATGATATTATTTATAAATAAATTCAAAATATATGTATAAATTAAATTTTATGTTTATGTGTAATAAAAAATAAATGTCTGTGCAAATTATTTGAACAAATCACTTTTTTAAATGAATCTATAACTATATAATAACAAAATCTTTTTTTTTTGAAACTTTTTTAAATTCATAACCTACTTTCCAAACTTATTAACATTATTATTTAACTTAATGATATAATTACGTTTAGTTAATGAAAAATTTGAAAAGACCCACATTAAAATTTCAAAAGTTATTCTTATTTAAGTGGCTTTTCAATTCTTTTGCAAAATATAAATAAATTCTGATACAACCCATAATAAAATCAATGTCTTTTTAATAAATTATATTTCAATATTTTAACTTATTTCAAAAATAAAATTTCATTCATTTTATTCTAAACTATTTTTCTAATTATAAATTTGCACATATATATGCTAGCGATATTCCACATCATACTTTAAAGAGTCTTAGACGAAATTTATCTTTTATCTCTTTTATTTGAGAATTAACCCTCATTTCTATATATACCTTTATTTTAAAATGTTCAAATTCTAGATATATATATGTGTGTGTGTGTGTGTATATATATACATAAACATAATATTGGCTTTCTCCACAAGCTCCCACAAAAGTATATAAAATAATAAATATTAATTTTGTACTCTAGCTAATAGCCTGTAACATATTACTCAACCGTTTGTATATGTGACACATTTTAATTTCTAATTTTAGTTTATTTACACAATATGTTTATTCTGCAATATATCTCAACTACATGTCAAAACAAAAATTTGTGTACTTATGCAATAGAGTACATATTAAAGGTGTAAACTCTTATTCAATTTTAATCGGTGCATCTATTTCTTTTATTATTTAAATTAATATTCTTTTTTTAAAAAATTAATTCACATTCATATTCTATATAAAATAAAATTTAAATCTAAATTATTAATACTATTACCTTAATATTATTTATTTATTGATTTAGATATATAGTTGACAACTTGAATATAAGAAATTTGTATTAGTATTTTCAATATTAATATTATTTTTAAAATTTTAGTATTTTGTTAATTTAAAAGATAATGTAAATATATATATTAATTAAATAATTATGAGATACTTATACATATATTACCTACATAAACCATTTATTAACAAAAAAATTGAAAAATTAATAAATAACAATTAGTTGGAGAGCAGAAAAAACTTAATTTAGATTTGCAATATATTTTATCTCATATTAACATATTATGAATATTAAATCGTGCATTGCACGGGAGAATAACTAGTATAAGTAATAATAAGAAATAATCACGGATTGATACAAAAGTAATACACTATTTTCAAATAGGTACAATTTTTTTGCATAATAGTGTAAATAAAGATTGAATAATAGAGTTATTTTTTTGCATATTGTACTTATTTGAAAAATAGTGATTATTTTTGTACCAATCTGTAATTGACATTATTTGTTTTTTTTTTTTTTTGGCCGGCAATACATCCCATTCAACTAATTTTAAAATTTAAAACTATCTGTAATGCTAGTGGTCGAGATATTTTGCCGCATACGTAGGTTGCAAGTTCACATTTATATTCACAAGGAAAATTAATAAATTAAATCATTCGATTTTTTAATAAAACCTATTCATGATATGATTATTGTTATACTTTGTATTATTATATTTAGTAATATTATTGTACTTTCTTTCAAATTTATTAGAGTAGTGATATTATTAAATGAACAGTACTTTCTCCGTTCTTAAAATTTGTGCTCCGTTCATAAAGACTGCATTTTTTTTGGAAACAATCATTGTATTCTTATGTTCACATCAATTATCTTACTTAATCTATATTTTTTGAAAATAAAATGAGAACAAATTTTATAAGTGGGTGAAATTAATATTACTCCATAAATGTATGAACAAATCTCACATAAAAATGACCTTTTTCGAAAAGGTATTATATACACTTTGTGCTATACACACCTCACCTCTAACAATAATAGTTTACATTGTAGCATCCTTTCAGAAAAATAATAATAGGAATGTTGTCACTTTCATCATAAAATAATAACAACCCCTCTTTATTTGTTTGGTTTTTCAAATAGTTCACACCACCTCACGACAATTTTGAGGCTACATCCCAATACTTTCACTTTCTTTTTCATGTTATAAAGTTTGTTAAAACATATATATGATGCCCCTGTACTGTATCATAACAGAATCAACATGGTGTTGCCCAAACTTGAGATTCTATCATCTGCATTTCTGTTACTATGCACTTGTGTTGCCTATGGTTGGGGGATTGACGGCCATCTCATCACTTGTAAACTTGCTCAGGTTCTTGCATTAACTTATCTCCCACCAACGTTAATGAGACGGCCTCATATAAGACTAATTCATTTTCTGTACAATCTTTAACAATGCAGCCGAGGTTGAGCGCAACAGCTGCGGATGCTGTGGCTCGACTTTTGCCCTCGTATGCGAATAATGATCTCGGTAGCTTGTGCTCGTGGGCGGATGAAGTCAGGTTTCGTTATCGCTGGTCATCGCCTCTTCATTACATCGACACCCCTGATAACCTCTGCACTTACCTGTATAATAGTGAGTCTTTTAATATGGTAACATATGTAGGTAGTGTTGCAAATTGCTGAAGTCAACAAGTTAGGACAGAAGAAAAACATAAATGATTCTAGATATATAGTTGCTAATGGATTTTACAAACACATTTACACTTTTCATTTTCAGAAATCTTGTGCTGCAATATGACATGTTAAAAATGGTCTAAAATAGAGGGATTGCAAACTCTACCCACAAAATGGTTCACAAAATTGATAAAAAATACAAATTGGTTCTGTGCAGAAAAAAAATATACTTCTTTGCAGGAAAAAATCACACTTCTGTTCTGAAATTGTGAACCAATTTATAAATATAATCACTTTTTTGAACCAATATGTAATTCACCCTAGATTTTTTTCTAAAGTTGTTTTCAAGGCATATTTTGCAAATGAGGTTTGAATAATGATAAACACTTTTTTTTTTAAAAAAAAAGTTATTATTATTATTCATTAATGGTTGAAAATATACCTTAGAAACTTTAAAAAATGATTATAGAAGCGATTGTAGAGTTGGCAACTATCATAATTTTTATTGTTAAAAATATTGTTCTATAATATGAAAAATAAAAAATGACATGTAGGAGATTGCAAAGATGAGGATGGTGTATCAGGTAGATGTGTTGCTGGAGCAATCAACAATTACACCCAACAACTTCAGAGTTACAAAAGTGGCAATTCTGCCTCTCAATGTATGTCATTCGATTTTGAAATTGGGTAAATTAATAAAGCACTCATCGTGATTTGAATTAAATTACCAAAATACCCTTTTAAAATATGCTAGAAGATTTGTTTGATGCAAAATTACAAAACAATCAATTGATATCAATATAAAGAAAAGAAAAGAAAAGATAATAAGTGAAATGACTTTAAATTTCTCAATCAATTTATTTTTTATATTTTTAAGAGGCATTTGATGACTAATATTTAAACTATGAGGGGTTTTTACTAGCAAGTACTTTTTGAAATTTTATCTATTGATGAGTTTTAAGTATATGCAGTGTATCTATTGAGTTGAATTTGATTGAATTAATGGTTATCAGATAATCTTACAGAAGCTCTTCTATTCCTATCTCATTTTATGGGAGATATCCACCAGGTATAACAATCCATGACTTATAATCTATCTTCTTTATTGTTAAATTAATTATGATTAGAATTGTATAGTGATTATAGAGTTAAAATTAAGGGTATTTATCACTTAGTTCAGAAAATTAACCATATTTATAAATTAATTCAAAATATTTGCATAATTGTATAAAATATTTTAGCATTAAAGCATAATTTTTTTGTAATTAATTTCATTTTTTTTAGAACCATTTTATAATTTTTCGTTTAAAAATGATACTGGTGCAGCCACTACATGTGGGGTTTACCTCAGACAGGGGAGCAAACACTATCAATGTGCACTGGTACACGAGAAAAGTGAATCTTCACCACGTAAGTTTGATAAGCAATAACGTGTTTACTCTTAGAAAATGCAGTAATCCCTCCGTCCCGTAGAAATTTGCACCCTACGGGACGATACATTTTTTTAAGGAAAATGTATTTTATATATAAAGTAGTGACATATGAGTAAATATGCGTATAAGTTTGTGAGTATGCACGCAAATCAATGCTTCTTTTTTTTAGTGATGCTTCAAATTTGTGTGGGACGTCTAAATAAGGAAAGTGTGTAAATTCCTGCGGGACGGAGGGAGTATTATATTTTGAACAATAATATGTTTTCCTACATGCTGCAGGTGTGGGACGATAGCATAATTGAGACAGAAGAAGAAAGGTTTTACAATCCCAACGTTGATGAACTAATCAGCACACTTCAAAAGAACATAACGGTAATAATCTCAATTGCTACTCACCTCACCTTCAAACAAAACTTGAATCCTCTTCATTGTTTCGACAGACAGTGTGGGCTAACCAAGCAAAGGCGTGGGAGGCATGCACCAACACGGCTTGCCCAGATGTGTAAGTTTTTCAAAAAATTGTACAATAATACAAATTTGTTTTGTTAAAAATAAATTATATTTTGAACTAATTTGTGAACATAGTAACTTTTTAAAATTAATATGCAAATGCTACAAATATTTATTCGAAATTCATAAAATAATATAATTAATTTGTTACCTATTTTATGTGAAGATATGCAACGGAAGGAATCAAAGCAGCATGTGATTGGGCATATAAAGGAGTGAGTAATGGCTCAACTCTGGAAGGTAAGTAAACTTTTAAATTTTAGCTCTGGATTTTTTTTTACATCAATTATATTATATGCATGTAAGAGTAAAATGATATTGAGTTATACTTTTGGCAGATAAGTACTTCTACTCCCGTTATCCAGTTGTGAATATGCGCCTAGCTCAGGGTGGGGTTCGTTTGGCTGCCACTCTTAATCGTATATTCGGATAATTACTAACTTCAATTTTTAAAGATTGAACAATATGTAACTTGTGTGTCAATTGCCATGTTCTATAATGGAGCATTCAAGCTAGGAGTGTTCATAAAATTGAATCGAATCGATGAAATTCGGTCCTAAAATTTGAAAATTTTGGTTTATTTGGTTCGTTTCGGGACCATCAGAAATCGAATAGACCAAATTTTAATTAAATTTTATATATTTTAATATTATATATAATGTTATAAAAATAAAATGTAAGCCCTAATATTGTGTAAAATCTTGAAATATATATGGTACGGTGAATTTTATTAAATTAATGTTGTGAACTTAATTGTATTGTATTTATTTAAATATTGATTAAATTTGTATTGTTCTCTTTTAATTTAATGGTATTGAACTAAATTTAATGATAATAAGATGTATAAGTATTTATTTTGATGAAATATATATTTTTTAATTTTAAAACTATTTTAGACCGAATTGATCGAACCGAAATAACTCGGTTCGGTCCTGTTCAATTCAAAATGTAATTCGATTCAGTTTGATTCATATAAAAAATCATTTTTTTTCTTCGATATATCCAAAATAAGAACGAGCCGACCGAAATAATTGAATAACCATCCCTACCGCAAGCTACCAAATATTTGATCTTAATCTTCCTGATTAGAAGCATAGAACTACTTATCAAGTATGAAGCAATCATCAACATACGCTATAAAATATTGGAAGAAATGAAACAAAAAAATTAAATGATGTGTAATTTGCCAACATGTTTATTTACTTAGATAAACAATGAGACTTCGATAGGACAACTCGTTACTTTTTACATTAATATAAGTGCAACCTTATACAAACATTTCTCCTCAGTTCCAAAAAAATTTGCATCCTAAAGAGTGCTCTATATTTAAAAAATTTAAATAAAATAGTGTTACATGAATAAATATGTGTATAATTTTGTGAATGTGCATGAAAAATTAAATTTTTTTTCCTGTTTTAGCAGTACAAATTTGTGAGAGACATCGAAATAAAAAAAAAAAACGTGCAAATTTATATTGGAGGGAGTATGGTTTTTGCTGCAATACAAGGTATTTGGCATTATGAGCTTAATCTGTCTTTCTCACAATAAGAACTGGGAGTTTGGCATTATGGACACAAAACTGCTCACTCTCCCAAGAAAAGGCCTATTCAAATTCAAAACAAAATAAAAATATAATGCATGAGCTGATAAGCATACTATGGTTGATAAGCATACCATAAGTTCTGACCACGAATAGTTCAATATTAGTACAGCTCCACGACCATAATTTCTGACCACCGTGAATTTGGGTTCACATAAATTTTTGTCTCAATATTAAGTTTTTCCACGATATTCAATACGAACTTCTTTTTACTTCCAATTTTTGTTATGATAATCCAAGTTTTTATTTGTGGGTATAATTTATTTTTGAAAGGAGAAAGAAAATAAGATTAGTAAACAAGAAAAAGGAATATATAATATGGTTTAATAAACCATAATTCTCATTTATTTCTATACTCTTTTTTATTTTCCTTTTACGTGTGTTCATCTAAAAATTACACCCTCTATCATTCAAGGCGTGGACCATAGCCAGGGTATGCAAGTGCATACCAATTTTGTCTAATTTTTTTTTTTTGCTTACATAATGGTCTATTGCAACAAGATTTATTACAAAATAGTCTATTACTTTTTTAAAATTTAAGAATAGTCTATTGGTCCACCATCCCAACCCCCCTCCACTCCATCAACTCCTAAACCCAACCATCCTTCTATCCTTTCATCCCTTACCTTGGTAAAGAACTAAAAACTACCGCCAATTTTGCACATGGATGATTTATGATCAAATCACACGTCTCTTACTAACCAATGAGTAATAGCTTAATCCAACTTAATACACATCAACAAAAAGGATCCCAGTGTCATAAACCCCAAATTTCAATTTAATTTGCTCTTAATTTCAATGGAATTTAGTGTTTAAATTTGAAAGTCAGTACCAAAGTCAATACCTTTACACACCGACTTCGAAACCTTTGTTTTTCAAACCACATCCCAGTTAGCATTCTCTCTCGGCGAGGAGAAAAATTGAGCAAGAGTAAATATCTTTATTTCGTTTAGCTAAACTAAAGAAACCCAATTTTGGTAATGTTTTCATATAAATTTTGTTACTTTTAATCAGGAGCGAGAATGACAAGGAATGGAAGAGATTCAAGGAGGATAAAATCAAACCTACATGATGAGGATGAGGAAGTACATGCATCAAGTTTTAGTACAAATTTCATGTTTTAAGCTAATTTTACTACGTTAAACTTCTGAACAAACCCACTAATAACTTAATACCTTCTTGGGCATGTATTTGGATGAAAAATAGATAAGACACTTGACAAAAAACACCCTTACAGAAGTGCACTATTTGGTTCTTATGTTAGGGGTCTATCATTGTTAATTTTTAGGATTTGTATGCATGATGAGGATTTTCTGGATATTTACATATTCAGTGTATAGTCTTTCTCTGCTTGTACTGCATTCGTAGATTATGAAAGCTCTGAGTCATTTATTAAACATCAATCACAATGTAGAGATAAGGATTGTCCAGATTTTATTCTCAAGCACCAAGGTATGTGAAAAAATATTAATTTTCCATTAGTATCAAAGAGAGTAACTCATTATAGTGAAGGTATTTCATTACAGAGAAGACTCCGCAAAAAACAACCAGGAGTAGATATGAAGAAGGTGATAGGTGAATTTAAAAGTGAAGGTATATGCCTTTATTGTTCTCTGGTTTCATATTTTGGAATACTCTTAATTATATGTTAATGTGTGATGTTTTTTAATTTAGAACATGAAAGCCATAAATCATATAGGAAGCGATGTACTGGATCTAGGGATACTGATGTTAAGAAAACATATTCACAAAAATATGGTTAATTATCAGAACTTTAATTTGATTTTCTATGTATTTCGAGTAAAACTGTATTTTGTAGTTTCTTACCTTAATATTCATGGTCAAATTTGTTGCAGAATGTGGTTTGGATGTGCATCGAAAAGGTATAATACAAGTACTCCAATTAAAATTAAGGATTGTTAACCAAGGAAAAAAGATATATTCATACTTTCATTCTTAATATAGTTTTTTTTAATTCAATTCATAATGTTAAAAAATTAAAATATTTTGAATTTGCAGTACATGAAAAATGTCGTTCCCAGCGAAGGATTGAAATTGATTCAGACAATCAACATACCCCCTGTGCTATTTGAAATAGACGTAATGATGTAGACCGAAATAGAAAACAACATGAAGGTAAAGATGAATTTCGGTCAGTGTTCTAAAAAATGGCCTAGTCGGCCGACGCCGACCCGATAAACCCCAAATCGGCACGAAAAAATGCCAAGTCGGCTACTTACACGTCCAGATGTCTTCTCCGGCGTCAATTCGTGAGCTTTTCCGGCGGCGCTGCTGCGGCGAACAGGTGACCGGTGTTTGGACGGCATCGTCGAAGGCAGCGGGTGCGTCGCGTGTGGCAGAGCGGAGGCGAGGCTGCGACTTTGTCTGATGTAGCGCACAGGCGTGGGAGGAGGGCGACTTTGTCTAATGTAGCGCACAGGCGTGGGCGGCGTCGGCGGTTGAGGTGGAGGAGGCAGCCGCTGAAAATCCGTGGTAATGACCGAGGAAGAGAACAATAGTATAATAGATGGTACAATGTGGATAAGTGGGTTTCTAAAATTTTAGGTTTAGATATAGGTCTATGGGCTTTTGGCCCAACTTTCCCATTTATTTAGGTTTAGATATAGGTCTATGGGCTTTTGGCCCAACTTTTCCATTTATTTATTAGTGGACCTCTAGGTTATAATTTTATTAATTAAAAAAATATTAAAAAAATGTTTATTATTATTTTATACATAATGTATTATTAATTTATTAAATAATTAATTATATTTACCGTTTAGGAGTTTCCGACTAGTCCCCGACTAGTCCCTCTAGTCGCTAGACCCTAGTAGTCCCACCGACTAGCGACTAGCGACTTTTAGAACACTGATTTCGGTTATCAGCTTCAACAGATGGGATTCATTTTTTTTAAATGTTTGAATATAGCTACGGATTCTAAATGTGAACACACGTATCGGGGCATGCCAGCGAAGGGTAGAGAGAGAGTAAGGGACATGAAAAGAAAGAGAATGGCAGAAGGTATTCATATATATAGTTTGATTACTTTTCTGTTTGGTAGATTTCTTTTGTTATGATAAAGTTTCCTTAATTTTACACTATTTTGCCTTTTGTACTTCCTTGAATAGATGAATATTTTAACATTAAAGGAAATAAGAGAATACATAATCAGGGAAATTTACGCGATAACTAGAAGTACAGGGGGAGTGAAGGGAGAAATCTGGTTCTAAGACCAAACAATACTTTTGGTAATACTCTTATTGATAGGGAAATATTGATTTTTTCCTTTCTTCACTCTTATAAATATTCAGATAGATGGATATCTAATTGAAGCTTTCATTTCTAGGTGATCTTGAAGTTGTTAAAAATAAAACATATTATCGTTCAAATCTTCGAACTGCTATAAAAGAGATTAACACTGTGAGATTTGGGGATAACCACATGAAAGCGATTAAGATGACACCATTTTGGTTTTTGTTTGAAGTTGTGTATGTTAGGAAATACAAGAAGCTGATGAAAATGTGTACTAAATATGAGGATGACATTAGAAAAACTGTTAGAGCATTTAACAAGATACATGTGATTTTGTGATAGGTGGTGATTATTTGTCTCTAACTGGAATGGATGCAAAACTTATTTGGGATTAGTTGTGGGTCTAGAGGCATCACCTTGAGAACTACGGGTCATAGGATTCCAGACTTAGTTAACGCTGCTTTAGGGATCTAATTACAAATAGGAAAATTCAGTTTGTGTTGGGACAAAATTAAAAGGGCAGTAGAGAGGAATGACAAAGACAGTGTTCTAGACACTACACGATTGGTCCACTGCTACTTTATGGCAGCATTTCTTTTTACAAATCAGAATGGAGCAATTTCATGCTCCATTACCGAATACTTGAGGATTTTTTTTCCAAGTTTGCAGTTATAATTAGATTGGATTTGTGGTTGATATGCTTCGATCCCAGTTGATGTCAAGTATGACAATAAAGTTTGTTGGATGTGCTCTAATACTCCCGGTACTGTCTTATTGCCTATCACTTTCTTTTTAAATAAAAATTTCCAGGTTTAATTGTTTTAAATTCTATCTGGAAAAATGCAGTACTAGTTGTGTGAGCATACAAATATTTTGAACTAGAGATACTAGTGCATGAGCCTTGCAAATTAGATGTTAGGGCTACACCACAATGATCAATCGGGGTGCAATGAGAGACCTCACAAAACTAAGCAGAAACTAAATTCAGAGATAAATTGGATGATATAGTGTAGATATTGATTAAATCATCATCACACTCCAATGCGACATTATGAAAATCACCCACAGAACACGAAAATGAAAATGAAAATTTTGTAGTTCAATCCACTTGCAGTTAACTTGATTCTGGAGATGATTGAAAGAATTTGAGACACAAACACTAAAGAATTTGCACTCGCTCTTGAATTTTGCAGCAATAATCGCTTGGATATCCATTTGACAGACTTTCATTTTTTGATACAACAAAATTGTGAAACAAATTTTAGCAGCAAGTTGTGAATGAATGAGTGATGACCCCAACGATTTTTTGAATTTGAATACTCAGATTGATATGATACAATAATTGAAAATAATCGGTGGATCAAACATGGTTACACGAATTAAGCTCGGATTTCAGAGTATAGCATATGTAGGTGGGAGGGTGTTGGTGGGTAGTTAACCGGCTGATTTGGGGGCGGGGAGGTTTAAATGGTGGGACCCATAACATAAATTATACTCCCTCTGTCCCAAATAGGCTTGTCAACGGGGCGGGGACAAGGGGCCAATCCCCATCCCCGCGATCTTCACGGGAAAATTTTTGCCCCCATCCCCGCTAACATATTTTTTTAAAATTTAAATTTTTTTAACAAGCATAAAAAATGAATAAAATAATAAAAATTATTAAACATAAATAGTATTAAATTTAATATGATTGATTGGTTATATATGTATATATATATATATATATTTATAAATGAAATATATAATATAATATACTTATGTGATATATATATAATATGTTAATATATAATAGGTATATATATAATTATAAATATATACATATATATAATAATAATTGTATATATATAATTTATGCGGGTCCCCGCGGGGAACGGGGTGGGAAATACAATCCCCGTCCCCGCCTACGGGGAAAATATTTTCCCCATCCCGTTTCTTTCGGGGATTGAGATTCTCCGCCCCACTGCCAAGCCTAGTTCCAAACCAATTTGCACTTTCTATTTTGGGTTGTCCTAAATTAATTTGCACTCTACTAAAAAAGTAAACATCAATTTGCGTGTACACTCACAAAAATATACACATATTTATCTATGTACCACTACTTTATTTAAAAAATATGTTTTTTTAAGACATGTACAGTCACATGGGTGCAAATTTATTAGGGACGGAAGGAGAAATATTTTTTATTATTACTCATTCTGTCCACCAAATATATGCATATTTCTTTGCATGTGACTTAATGCAATATGTTAGAGGATATTCTGGGCTATTATGAGGTCCATTTATGAATAAAGTGAATATTTTTTAAAAACTAAAGCGAGCTACTCTAGGTGAATTAACATAATTAAAAGCTTAAGGCTTGATAGCTCGCCCCAAGTGGTCAGAGCTACGTCACCATCCTTTGACTGGTCAACACAATGGAGAGAGAGGAAGCTCGCCCAGAGCTGGAGACAAGAGACCAGCCCTACTACAAGCATCGTACCACGGAACAACCCAAGGCAAAGGAGCTCGCCCTTGTCCGGAGTTGAAGTTAGTAGTTGCGTAGGTTGCTAATAATGATGTAGTAGGTCAAGAGCAATGTAATTAAAGCATAATAGTGCGCAAAGAGACAAGTGTTAAGGACACTTGTCAGTTTATTAAGCTAAGTAAGCTTAAAACATGCCACCTATGCACATGCAAAACTATAAATAGGTCTCTTGTACTGATTTTCTCTCTCTAAGTTCATTTTATCCAACAAGAACACTTCTCTCTACTTTCTCTCACTACTATTTTTTTTTATAAACATAATCTTGTTATTGTTTGGAAGAATCCAGAGATAATCAGCCACATAAATAACCATCATTAACAAATTCTTCACAGAGAAATATTGGTCCTTGAAGAAGAGGTCAGACCAGTTGGCGGGGTTACGGATGGAAGACCGTCAATATCGAAGAGACAAAGGAAGGCAGAAATACGGGCTGTCCATCAAGTCTAGGAAGATAGTTCCAGCTCCATGCCCAACGTCAAGCGTACTGCGGAGCTAACATTTTTACAAGCTTACCTGGAGAGAATCCTCACTCCCCACAATGACTCGTTGGTGATAAGCGTCAATATCATGAATACAAAGGTCCACCGACTGCTTGTGGATATCGGCACCTACACCAACATACTATTCAAGAGCGCCCTAGATCTGCTAGGAGATTATGAGTCGTACATTGAAAGTTGTAATCATAGGATAGTGGGGTTTGGGGAAGTTGTTACCATTCCCCTATGTATAATTAGGTTGTCTGTCGAGCTTGTATCGGTCGAGGATCCTGAAAGGAGACTGACTAGACTAATAGATTTTTTAGTAGTAGATCAACAATCATCCTACAACTGGTTCCTTGGCTGACCCTTGATTTCTGAATTCAAAGCGGCATGTTCAACCTACTACTACTGCTTAAAATTTCCAACTCCAAAAGGCACCGGAACTATCAAGAGTGATCAAAAGAAAGCTACAAAATGTCTATTGCAGATTAAAAAACCTGTTACGCAGGTACTGGTATATGAAGATGGAGTGCAACACCCAGCTGACGAGCTAAACATCCTTGATGCTATCTTAGTTGAGACTGAGTTAGTGGAGGTGGACGACCAACAGGAAGAACCGGAGATCGCCCAGATGGATCAAGATGCCCCTCAACAATGTGCCAATGGAGGTTGATGAAAGCCGACAAGAGGATGAGCCTACCAGCTCAGCTGCGCAAGAACCTAGAGAAGTTCGTGAACCAACCAACAATGAGGAAGGGAACGAAGACCTCAAACCCCGAGTGGGTTACGAGCCTATGCAGGAAGAGGACGAGCTGAGCTGTGAAGGACTCGATTTAGACCCCAGATGGAATACTAAGAAGGGGTGAACTACCTCAGTGGAAGAGAGTAGAGACATCCAGGTGGACCCCAATAGGAGTAACTTAGAACTTTTCATAGGTTCTGAGTTATAGGAGCCCTACAGGAGCAGAATGTAGGAATTCCTCAGATTCAACTTGAACGTGTTTGCCTGGTCTCACGAAGATATGATGGGAATACCACTGGAGTACTCATGTCATCGATTAAACATCGATCCAACAAAAAAGCCCGTCTGATATAAACAAAGGAAGTACGGACCAGTATGGGGAGCGGTGCCAGTAGCAGCATCGGCAATCCTAAGCATGGGAACTCGGAGGCAGTAGGAGTGTTGCCAGTAGCAGCATGGGGTGCGGTGCTAGTAGCAGCATCGGCAGTAGCTGGGAGCTCGGAGGCAGTAGGAGTGTTGGAAGCGGGGGCGACCTCAGTGGCGACCTCTAGAGGGCGACCTCTTGGCCAGCAGGGGGAGAGAGTGCAGACATCTCAGTAATCGAGCCCACCTACTCATCAGTGAGCGGGGTCCGTTGCTCGCCCCCCTCAGTAGGTAGCTTGCCCTCGCCTACCTCCTCGTCCTCAGCCTCGGCGTCCAAAGGTGGATATGGCCCGCCAACGATCCTGATATGACTTGGAATAAAATCCAAATCGAGGCCAAGCTCCACCAAGTCGCCAATGTCCGCTACAGAGCCCGGAGGGATCTTGGCCAACCCTACGAAGTCCTAATACTCCTTCACCAAGACCTCCCACACATCGGTCTTCTAGTCGACCGCCCACCGGTAAGAACGCAAAATCTCGGCGTAGCACAGAAGGTAGCCAAGATCTGAAGCTCCCGCCCTCGCAGCTTCCAGGACCTCTGGTGAAATTGAAACATTTAGAAGGCCCTGGAGCTCGGCAACTCTGGTGGCGTAGGAGCGAATTTGGCCATTCTGCTTTGAGCATTCATCGCTCAAAGCCCTATTGATACGCAAATTCGTTTTCACGCAAACTCACTTCCCTACAAGTGTATAGGTTCGTTGAGTATGAAGCTTGACCAAGTTAAAAATTATCGAACCCAAGGGAGGTTTCTCTAGTTCAAGGACTTAATCTCAAACATCCACATGTTGCAAGACAATATTTAAAGGTTTCGGGTTTGGTTCTTTCTCACTTTGACACAAAATTAAACACTAAAATTAAAGCAAACAATTAACTAACAACTCAAATTGAAGCAACACAAAAACAATTAAAAGCTAAATTCTAACTTCGTGTGAAGTGCAAGGGAGATGGGTATGCTTCAGGTAACTTCAATTGAGTTCAATTAGACGACCTATTGCATATATGCAACAATCTCAATTTATAGAACAATCGAACTAGAGGCAAACTCTCACCTAATTGACTAACTCTCGTTAAATCAACTTAGTGCCTAATTGGGAGTGTTCACGATAATCTATCACCTCTCGGTGCAATAGACATCACAACTATAGCATTTAATAAATCATTCAACTCAAATTAACACCCAATCAAACAAGCTCAACTCTCATTTTTTGCTCACTCAACCGAGATACATAAACGAACAAGAATAATCGATCAAAGCTCAAGAAATCCACAAATGAAGAATTCCATCATTCAATTCATATCAATTAGAGCATATACACAACAAAATCATCCAATCTCACTCAATCTCCATTACCCAAAGCATAATCAACTTAGCCCATGGTTCTTAAGGAAAGACCCATGACTAAACAAGCAAGATTAAACATAAACATAGCTAAAACTTCAAGAAAAATGCAAAAGAAATAGAGATATATCACCTTAAACTCCAAATAAGCTAAAATTGGCATAAATCAATCAACCCCACCATGGGTCTTGCTCCAAAAGCTTACAAAAGTATAATCTCAACACAATCTATGATAATCTTCAAAGACCCAAATGAAATTGACAAGAATTAAAGCAAACCTAATGAGTTTCTTAAGAAGAAATCATGAAAAATGGAAAAGTAGAGAGAGTTTTTCTAATAGGGTTCCCCCAAAAGACTTCTTCAAATCTGAAAAAATGAGGGGTTTTATAGTGGGGAGGATGTGTAATTTCATGAATTGCATGTAGGTCCTTGAAATACTCGAAAATTCCCATTTTTTAGCCAAAAATCCCGCAGCACTGTTTGCGTGTTTGCGCAGCATTGGCAGTGCGAATTAATGCAAACCGTGCCATTTACTTCGACATGCCTAGCACTGTCTATGTTCAAGGGCAGCACTGGCAGTGTGAATTATGGCAAACCGTGCCGTTTACTTCGACATGCCCAGCACTGTCTATGTTCAAGGGCAGCACTGGCAGTGTGAATTATGGCAAATTGTGCCATTTACTTCGACATGCCCAGCACTGTTTGTGCTCAAGTGTGGCACGGTTTGTGTCTTTTGGAATGGTTTGTGCACAACTTCGGCAAGGTTTGATCCTTTTTCCTCATTTTTGCATCATCTTCAACTCTATGTTCTCTTTTTCTCTATTTTTTCAACTCTTAGACTTCATTTGAGCTCTTCCTATCTTGAACATTGATCATGATCGATTGCTTTGCTCACTCGGACTCGTTTTTCCTCAAAATCTTCTCCTTTTGCCACCTAATCACTATAACCACAATATTTTCTACAAGAATTGATTAGTTAAACAAAAGAGGGCTAAAATACCCCAAACGACACACAATTTACTCATAATAAGCACAATTAGCACACATTTTGATGCAAAAAATGACACTCATCACACCCCCAAACTTGAAGTGTTGCTCGTCCCCGAGCAATGGAAAATAAAACCAAAGAGGGGCATGATTGCATCACAATGTCAAAGAAATGATAAGGAATGGTAACCAATTTCATCCATCACAACAAATTCTCAAGTTTGAACTTTCAATAGATCCAATCATCACAAATGCTCATATCACCACAAGTTAAATGATATGCTCATGATCTCTCTCTAGTAGTGTTTCTCTCATCACTCAAGATGTACAAAGGGATGTGTATGCTCTCATCAATCATATCATGCAAGTGTACTACCATAAGCTTGATGTGAATCTCCTCTCTCCACCACTTTAAAGTGCTCAACAATGGGATCATTAGGACTTTGTTAAGGTTGTAGCTTTGACTCTTCGGACAAAGGTGGGGTGAATTTAGAATTAGTGATTCGTCTAGTGGAGGATAATGATCGATCTTTTCATTTCACTCATTTCCTCAAGATGATCAACCCTTTTCATCACTTTCCATTATTAACTCAACAAAATTTATTGACACGTGTTTTCCAACACTTACTTCTCAAGTATAAGAAGTTTGTTTAGTAAGGTAAATGTCCGGTTAAATTATCAATCCACGGGATTAGTGGCTAGTGAAGCCCTAGAACTATATGTCGGCGCTTGATTGTAGTGTGAAAGATCTTGTTCCCAATTAAACTAAGTGCAAAAATTAAAATAACAATTAATTAACTAGAACAAAGAAAATAAATTAGAACTAAGAAATTAACTAAACAAAACAATAAAATAGCAAACACGTAAACAAATCAACGAAGATAACAAATACGAGAAAAATGTGTTCGGGTGTTCTTCATTATGGGGTAATCAATTAATGGTTTGACAAGTTCATTTATCCCTTTTGTCGGTCAAAGATAGGAGCAATCACGATTAATACACATTAGACCTACTGGATAAGCCTAGGAATAACGAGTCAATTAAGCATGTAGATTGTTATAGGAATAGTTCACCGTTTCCCACCCAGTAATTACACAAGACTAAGAAAAATCCTAGCGCACTTTTCCACTTATATACTAAGGTGCCCCACCTTTTGTCCCCTCACTAATCACCTAAAGGTTAATTCAAGTAATTAATGTAGATTAATGGATTTTCTAATGGAATTACCCAACTCTCGTTGCGATAACCCAATATTAACTCTAATTGCAAAATCGAACCCACACCCATACAAAATAAATATGTCTATTCAACTCTCGTTGCAACAAACAATCTACCCGTATGAATTAAAAGAGCCCAACACACAATTGATCAATCAAACCCCATTAATCTAATCATATGACCTTCGATTAGAATAAACTCACAAAATCACCCCACTAACTAATTACCCACATAATTCCAAACACTCAAACACTAAAAATCTAGTTAACAAACATTATCACAAACAAATTCATAACAAAATAAAGACAATAAATCATAAACATTAAAAATAAACCAACAATATTTAAATAAAAGGATAGAAGTCACCTAGTAGGAGTTTGAACTTCAATCTCTAACAAAGCTTCAATGAAAATAAAAATCTAACTAAGAAAGCATAAACCCTAATTAGATGTTGAGTGTGTGGAGAAGAGTGAGATGAAATTTTCTCCCCAGAGGGAGGAGTAGTATGGCGTGTCTCTCTTCACCTGCCCTAAAATCAGCAACTATATAACCTCCTTCACATGGGCCTTCTTAGTAAATGGGATGTTGGGCGTTCTTAGTAAATGGGATGTTGGGCCTTTTGAGTTAAAAGCCCAGAACAAATTTTGAAAAACTTTCAACGAGCACGGGTGGGAGAGAAACACGGGTCGAACGAAATGGGCAAACCGTGCTAAAATCTTAGAATTTACTTGTTCGATTTACCACTTTCAGCACGGATCGTGCTGTTGAGTATCACCCGTGCATAAATCTTCAAATTTAGTTGTTCGGGCAAAGCACAAATTGTAGCACGGGTGAAGAATATGTTAAGCACGGGTGCGATTTTTACCTTGTTTCAGCGACTCTTTAAAACGTTTTCTTTCCTCTTCTTTAGCACAAACAAGGGGCTTTTCGAGAATTGCAGCTGAGGTTCAGGAGCAATTGCTTCTTCTCCGGCTTCAGGTGCGGCGGTGAAGATAAGAACGGCGAGCTTTGGCTTCCCGGCGTGACTCCGGCGATGGCAGAACAGGGGTGACTCTCCATCTTCCGGCGAGAAGGATGGCGAGCTTCCATGGCAAATTCCGGCAGTGGCTTCTCGAGGACAGCTTCGACTTTTGGGCTTTTGCCAGTTCCGCGCGGCAAGAATAGGCTGTAGGCGATGGTTGCTTCATTCCGGCGGAATTGCAGCGGCTGTGATGGCGGCGCAGGGGTGAGAATTCCGGCAATTTGAGTAATGAAGATGGTGATGTGTGCTTAGTTCCAGGCGTGAGAATGAATTCCAAGATAAAGAGTAGTTTGGAAGCAGTTGTACACCTAAAGAAAATGTGAACAGAATTAAGCCACGTCTCCACTGATTGAAACTTGGTCAAAGATTGTGGGTCTTCCACTTCTGCAGCAATTTATCAATTCATTTATCAATTCAAAAATCAAAATGAGTTATAAGCATTGGGCCTTGCTCATTAAATATTTCTTGGGCTCAAATTATATTTTCACAATTAAATCATTAATTCAACTCAATTTTCTAAAAAAATTAGGGGAAAATATTTTTTTTGTCTCGTAAGTTTGCCTCTTTTTGATTTTGGTCCTACTAACTTTCAAATTTTGATTTTCGTCCTGTAACTTTATCTCCTTTTGATTTTGGTCCTATTAACTTTCAATTTTTTTATTTTCGTCTTATAGCTTTGCCCCTTTTTGATTTTGGTCCTATAACTTTACCTCTTTTATACATAAATGAGGTGTCATAGGACCAAAATCAAAATGAGGTAAAGTTACAGGACGAAAATCAAAATTTATAAGTTAATAGGACCAAAATCAAAAGGAGGTAAAGTTACAAGACAAAAATAATAATTTTCCCAAAAAATTATAAAATAATCAAATTTTCTCAATTAAACACAATTAGTCCAATTAATATAATTAAATGCCAGAAATCATATAAAATATGCTATTAAATCACACAAATTTCAAGCAAATAATCACACTAATAATTTATCCACCCCTCTTGTCACTTGAGTCAAGTTGACTTTTCATGCACTTTGAGACTCTTTTTCACTCTTTTTCAAAGATATTTCACAATTTTCACTCTTGTCTCTTTTTTCTTTCTCTCTTTTAGAGACACTTCATCTTTTTTCTCTTTTTACACTTTTGCACAAAACAATTCCTCACTCACTTTTAAGCTCATGTTCGACCACTTTTCTTTTATCCTCCACTAGAAAGAGGATTTTGGCTTTAGGGATATGTGGCTTAACATTGTAGGTTGCCAAAGAATATAGACTATAGACTCAAGTGGGCTAACTACGGAAATATGATTACGGGTTTGGAAATTTTGGCTAAGTAACTTGTAAATCAAAAGATGGCCTAAATCACATCCCATAATTTCACACAAATGTGATCTCAAGCAAGACTTCCAACAAGTTCTAGAGCACCCTACATGAATGATGCACGCTTACAAGAAAATAGACCCTAAATATGTTCAAGTCTATTCGGCTCTAAAGCTCACAGGTACTTTAATCATGAATAATAACACAAAAACAAGTGTGACCTTCACATCAATAATGAATCTTCACTATCTCAATTCAAACCATTCAAATCATAGTGATATCAAAAAAAAGATTAACCACTTCACTTATCACTACTAATCCAGAGCAAAACAATCAAGCAAATAAGCACACATCACACTCCACAATCAAGACAAGTATCACACCACCAACTATTCACCTCCTCAACACACATCTCAACATCAATCATTTCCACCAAAATCACACAAATCACAAGTCAATATGCAAATCGAAGCAAATCCACAAGCAACATGCTACTCAAAAGTAAGTCCACAAGTCAATGTCAAAATCAATAATCCCAAATAATTCACCACAATAATGACACAGATCCCAAGTCACAACATCTTATCCAAGAATATAACAAAAGTGCGCCGGTGCTAATGAAAAATAAAAAACGACTACTCCCCCCCCCCCAAACTTAGACATTGCTAAGCAATTTTAAGTTCGGGAGATGGAGTAGTTTACCTCAACTTTGCACCAAGCCTCCTTCTTCAAGTTCATTCCCTTGCTCCACACTCTTTGTAAGCATCCAACTTTCACACTCAAAAATCTAGTCAAAATTCATTTACAAGTATATATAGACAATTAAGCTCATGATTGACTCACAAAAATAATATTCAATGAGCTCACAAAATCGGGTGTGCATCGGTGCAAATAATAACAAAAATCATGCATAAAAAGATAACAACCCCCCAAACTTAGACTTTGCTAAGCTCGTCTCAGTTCGGGAAAAGGTTTTTGTACCTAAGTTCCCTCAAGCACGTATCTTCTTTTCAAGCTCGAAATCCTCACCGAGCCTCAACACACAACCCCAACACCTACAAAACAAAACAAGAAATAAAATCAAAAGAACAAGAAGCAAAAAATAAATAAATAAATAAAAAGAAAGCAATAGAAAGAATGGGTTGCCTCCCATTTAGCGCTAGGTTTAACGTCCTATGCCGGACGGAGTTTGAGTCGCTCAAACTTCCATTTTTGAATTTATGTTTGACACTTCCTTGGGAATTGGAGGAGTGAAAAGCTTCACTCGTCCTTCACGGACGATGTGCACATCTCCTTCCTTATTTTCCACTACATAGTCTCTTCCATGAAGCACTTCTTTCACTATCAAAGGTCTACGTGTTTTAGCTCTCAATTCGCCACGATAGCTCTTCACAATGGCATTGCACCATAAGACCTTATCTCCTATTTCAAAACTTCTCTTCCATACGAACTCTTCCGAGCTCTCCATCTTCTTCACTTCATCTTCCTTTGCTCCACATAACTCTATCTTCTTTCTTTTCTCAAACAACATCCCCAAACTTGCATTTTGCTCAAATTTGAAAGGTGGCTTCAACTCTTCTTCCATCTTGTCCTTTTCTTCTCTCTCTTCTCCGGGATCATGTTGAGTCATTTCTTCACTCAATTCCTTCTTCTCTTTCATATCACCTTGAGTGTAATTGATGAAGTGACACTTTTCCTTACTTGAGGGACTCTTCAAAGAGTCATAAATGGAGAAAGTAGCCTCTTCCTCATTCATTTTCAATGTAAGCTCCCCCTTCTTCATATTAATCATAGCATCACCCGTGGCTAAGAAAGGTCTCCCAAGGATTAATGGAATGTCTTCATCTTCCTCAATGTCTAAGATGACAAAATCGACCGGGAAGATGAATTTATCAATTTTCACCAACACATCTTCGATGATTCCTTTAGGACGAGTGTACTACTTATCCGCCAATTGAAGAGTCATTGATACATGCTTTACTTCCCCAAGATCCAATCGTTTAGCAATTGAAAGTGGCATCAAATTGATGCTAGCCCCTAAGTCACATAAAGCATTCATTTTAGGACTACTTTCAATTACACATGGCAATGTAAAACTTCCCGGATCTTTGAGTTTTTTAGGGAGTTTTTGTTGTAGAATAGCACTACATTCCACAGTGAGATTCACAGTCCCTTGATCAACCATTTTTCTCTTCTTCGACATCAATTCTTTGAGAAATCTCGCATAATTCGGCATTTGTTCGAGAGCTTCATGAAATGGGATATCGATGTGAAGCCTCTTAAACACTTCAATGAATTTCTTGAATTTCTCATCCATGCTCTTCTTCATGAATCTTTGAGGATAGAGGACCAGAATAGCCGATTTCAGAACACCCCATTCATCAACTTCCGTCTATTTCTTCTTTTCCCTTTTCTCTTTTGCTTTCATCCATCTAGGCACATACCTATCCACTAACCCTTCTTCATCCTTATCTTTCCCCAACCCTTTCTCATTCTTCTCAACTTCTTGCTTGTCAACACTAGCCTCTTTTCTAACAATTTCTTCACCCATGCTCTTCTCTTCCTCATCTTCATTCAATACCTTAATCTCTTTGTCATCTTGTTTCTCATTTTCTTCCTCAACTTCTTCATTGATAGGCATAGAAGGCCCTTCATATTGAGTTCCACTTCTCAACCTAATTGCTTGACATTGCTCACGAGGGTTTACTTCGGTGTTTGATGGAAACTTTCCCTTTGAATGTTGTTGACCCAATGTTGAAGCCATTTGCCCTATTTGGAACTCAAGAGATTTGAGTTGGCTCCCATGTTGAGCAACTTGAGCATTAGTTTGGGTCATTTGAGCATTTCTCAACCTCACATACTCGTCCATCTTCTTGTTTCCTTCAATATGACTCTTCTTCAACTCTTCTATATTTTTGGCCATCATCATTAACAACTCCTCTTGAATTGCTTTTCCCTCATTGTTAGGAGGTTTGGCTCCGGGATCAAAACCAGGTGGAAACTGTATGGCCCCCTTTGGATTGGAGTATGAGAAGTTCTCATGCTTATGAAGATTTGGATTGAAGGACGAGCTCCCCTGAGCATTGCCTTGATATTGCATCCCTTGTTGACCTTGAAAATGAGATTGGAATGCAGATGCTTGGTAATGTCTTGGCCCTTGAAAATTATTTTGTGGAGATGCATTGGGGTATTGAGGTCTTCCCATGTAGTTCACCTCTTCCAAAGAATTCACCGGTGAGCTAACTTGTTGTGCATTCATAGAAATATTACCTCCTCCAAGCTTCTCAATCACAGCCAAAAGAACTTCCTTCAACCCTGTGTTGTTGTCTTCCACTTGTTGAACTCTATGATGTGCTCCTCTTGTGACCATAGTTTGGAATGAATCGGTCTCTATGTCTTCAATAATCTTGTTCACATCTTCGACCGTTCTTGACCAAACTGACCCTCCGGCGCATGAATTGAGATGTAAATGATCCATATCATTAAGTCCACAGTGGAAGTAAACAAGGTGTTGATAATCTGAGAATCCGTGTAAGGGGCATGTCAATATCAACCCTTGATATCTCTTCCATGCTTCTGGTATTGTCTCTCCATTCTTCTGTCGAAAGTGAGAAATTAAATCCTGAGCTTGGATCGTCTTAGATGGCGGATAGAACTTCACCAAGAACCTCTTGCATAGCTCATCCTATGTGTTGGCCTTCGGATGCAATTGATTCAACCACTGTTTAGCTCTCCCCTTTAATGTGAAAGAAAACATCCTAAGCTTCTTTGCATCTTCAGAAACATTGTTATACTTCACTGTATCACATATCTCAAGAAAATTTCCCAAGTGAAGATGTGGGTCATCTCTTTCGTCACTTCCCTCGAACTGATTCTCTTTAAGCATGTTTAACAATGTTGGGTTTATATCATACTTTTCAGCATCAACCTCCGGCCTTGCAATGCCATCATAAAAATCCCTTACTTGTGGTTCAAAGTAGTCATGTAGGAGTCTCCCTTGAGGTTGAGGCTTTTGAGGTGGGATCGGTTGTGGGTCATGCCCTCGAGGCTGTGGTTGAGGGATATTTTGTGGTGGATGTGGATAAGGATTTTGAGGGTAAGGTGCGTATTGATAAGGTTGGTATGGTGGATATTGTGGTGGTGGGTTTTGGTGGTTAGGAAATTGTGGGTAAGGATTTTGATAGGGTGGATACCCTTGGTAGTTGTGAGGAGGGTATGGGTGTATGTATTGGTTTCCTCCTTGGCCCTCACCTTGAGGGTTCCTTGCTCCATCCCTATGCTCGTTTACCTCATTTACCGGATCTCCTTCATCAACTACACGTACTCCATCTTCTGTATTAAGACCTTGATCTTCCATATTTCGGTTTACCCTTCTTCTATGGTTTCTTCCTCGATTTCTTCTTGCTGTGGCTTCAATTTCCAAGTCAATAGGAATTAATTCTTCTTGACCTCGAGATCTTGTTATCATGCACCTACAAGAGAAACAAGTATCAAACCTTCAAAGAACAAGCAAGATAAAGAACAAAGTAAAAAGAAACAAACAAAAACAACATGCAACGGACTAAATCAACTTGAACACGCGTCACCTCCCCGGCAACGGTGCAAAAAACTTGGTTGCGCAAATTGTTTTCACACAATTCACTAAGCCTACAAGTGTATAGGATTTCTTCGCGGCGTTGCTAGCGAATTCCGCATCGAAGCGTGAGGGGGCTGTTGCTACTTGATTTCCGGTAAGGCTTCTTCTTCAGCGGCAGTGAGTCAGAATTGAGCATGGGTGTGGATTGCAGAGGATGAGTGGTTGAGAGTTTTGTGAAGGGGAATGTGGCCACGTCTCTTGCAACTGTTTGTCTTGGTCAAAGAATACAGCTGTAAACAAATTGAATTAACTCTTTTAATCAATTGGGCTAAAATTTTCTTTCAAAATGCCTGCAATATTCAAATTAGGCCTCAACAATTTAGTAACCAATAAAAAAAAAAAAAATGGGTTAAGAATGATGATCTTGAATTTAATTTAATGGGCCACTAAAATTTCCACAATTTCATTCATCAATTCACTAAATTTTTCTATCATATTGCAACACAATTAATATTTTATAATTAAACTCAATTAATTCAATTTTAGTATGAAAATGCACAAAATCAAATCAAAATTAGCAATAAAAGCACTATAATTTCGAGCAATTTTCACACTAATCACCTATTCAACTCCTGTTCCTGGGCGAGCTCCTGCGACCTACGAGCGAGCTCTTCATCCTTAGCTCTTAAGGCCATCTCAAAGTCTTCCTTCTGGCGGGCGAGGTCGGCCTGGAGTTTCTCGAGACTTTTAAGAGCATTTTACTCGGCTGCCAGTGCCGCCTTGACTTTGCTCTCTGCAGTTACCGCCGCCTTCTCAACCTTTTTTTTCTCATTGCCCAGTTTGATGAAGGCCCCCTTCGCCTCGTATCGATCTTTGTCGGCCACTGAAATTTGATCGACAGCCCTTTGGGCAGCTAGAAGGGCACCATTTGCATAGTGTAGGGCAAGTCGCGCGCTATCCGCTGGCTTCTGCTTTTCAATCATTGCCAGCTGTGATTGTGACAGTACTTGGGCACCTCTTCGAGGGTGCGGCGAGCTAACCCAGTTGGCAGATCGCGAAGGCTAACAGGGGGCTTGGACCGAGTAGCATTATGCAAGATCTCGATCCTCTCAGAATGAAGAGCGGGCGCATACCTACAAACGAAACAAAAAACACTTAGTATGTGCTCAAGAAAAGATCAACCTACTATGAAGACTTAAAGACTTCCTTACCCCGATCTAGCAGGGTCCCAACACAGTAGTGTGTCATCCACCACCCAAACTCCATAAGGGGATGGTGGTTGAGAAGGATTCTATGAAGGAGGAGGAGTGATGGAACACATAGAATCTCCCTACCTGGAACCAGAGGCAGCTCGCCCAGTTCGCTCAGACTCCGAGTTGAGGCCAGCCGATCTCAAGCTCTTGCGAGCTCGGGTCTCTTCCTCACTCACGTAGGACCCATCCCGCAGGTAAAGGCGACCTCCCCCTTGTGGAGATGGAGGAGGGGGAGCTCGCTCACTGCCCTTCTTAGTGGTGTCCTTAGCAACCGGAGTTTTGACCGGAACCTTGGCCAACACCTTCTTCTGTGTGGACCCTTATCCAGATCCTTCTGCTTTCCCTTTCTTAGCTGGAGCAGCCTCGGCCTTTTTCTGGGCTGCCAGAACGGTGGAAGGCGGACCCTTTTTCCCAGGACAATCGGGCGTTATACGAAGCTTCTGGACAAGTGTATAGTAGGCCGGAGGGATGACAACTGTTAAGTCCTGATCTGTACAATTAAAAAATTAAATATTAGCAAAAGAGTAGACGAGATAGACGAGCTACAAAGAGATGTACATACCTGGGAGATCCGGAGCTCGCACAGTGAGGTGGTGAGGAGAGGTAAGCACTAGGGCAGCTCGCTGATAGTGCAATTTGCTCAAGTGGTCAAAGTCTCGATCCTTACGATTTCTCAGGCAACACACAGTATGCACGTATTCGAAGGTCTCGGAGTCTGAGAGTTTGAATGACCCCACTTCTGTTGTTTCGGAGCTGCAAAAAGGGAAGATTAGATTAGTAAATCTAAGTCAACTCATCTCACGCACACCGTAATAATCCCCCTACTGCTAACATCCCCGTATTCCTCGGGGGACAATGTAATCGAAGCTCGCCAATCCCTCCCAATGAAGAAGAATCGCTCCTTCCAATCACGAACCTTGTTCGGCAAACTCTCCAAAAGTTTCTCACCCGGTCGAGCTTTTAGATAATAATATCATTTTCCCTCAGTATTTTGCTTAGTGATACTGAGGATACAGTTGATCTCGGTCGATGTCAGGCGGTTCTTATATCCCTCAAGCCCAAAGATCGTGAGGACGGCTAATAAACTACTCCAACCGTTAGGAGCGATCTGTGTAATCGTCAGTTTCATATCCAACAGATATCATCCGATTATTGGATGCAAGGGTAATGTAAGCCCGACATCTAAAGTATGGACATTAATCGCAGTAAGACCAGCTGGAGGTAGGTCAGCTCGTTCATTTGGTCCGGGGGCATACAAGTGGATATCCAGAGGGATCCGATACTTTTTACGGAGGCTTGGGAGCATGAAATCCGTGATCACTCTCTCGATCTTGTTTGCTTTAAAGTTGCTGGCTCCCTTCGCTTCTCTAGTAACTCGCTCAGGTGTGGGGAAGCTCGTCTGATACCTCTCCATGTACTCGTCCCAGTTTAGCTCATGCTCGACGGCAGTAGGGATGTTGTGCTCTGGGACCTGAGGCGCCGGAAAGTCAATCGACTGAAGATAGGCCAGTGTAACCTCTTCATCCTCAGACTCTTCCTCGAGCTTGCGTACCGCCAGATTCGGTGACCTCATCTCTACCATCTTCGCCTAGTTCGCCCTCTAGCTCGCGAACTAGCTCGCCAGAAAGGCCTCCAGAGTTTGTTGCCCTCTCTTCTGGTCTGGACGTAGCTCTCCTGGTAGCTCGCCAGACACATGGCGAGCTACTGGGGTTGCCTCAGAACTGGAACTGAGTACAATGGGGGTCAGTTGGGGAATAGTTTCGCCTTCAATTATTGGTCTTTTACCCGAATTTTGGTTGGAGATAGTCCAGCTCGAAGACGAGGAATGAGAAGACATGATTTTCAAGGGCGACATTTAAGAGATCTGGTCAATAGAATTTTTTAAGTGTTTGTAATTTCGGCGGTCAAAAAACTGATGAGACGGCCAAAAAATATGAAGGTTGACCGGCGTCAATGGAGGTTGATCAGAAAGTTCTCAATGCTTAGGGAAAAGAAGAAAAAAATTGGAAAACACAAGAAGGAATCGAAAAAGAAGGAGATTGATGTTACTACCTTGAAGAAACAGATGAGTTCCAACAATGTTGATGAAGAATCACTCGAAGTCGCTCTGAAAAATCTGAAGGTGAAAAAGGTTTAAATGGAATAGTTTCTTCCTTTTATAGGAAGAAGATGACTCTATGGGTGATTTCCAGAAAACCTGGGGACCTAGTTGCAAAAAATTTGAAAGGATGACAATTAATGGCATGCGTTTTAAGGCATTAAAAGACGTGGTGACGCCTCGAATTCCATGCCACCTCTGCAAAGTCGTCGCCAATGAAGTAGCTAGCCACATAGCTCGACACCACATGGAAGGTAGTTCGCCATCACTAGAGCTCTCCCACAGAGGCAAAACAACTCGTCTATATATTGGAAGAAACCATATATGGACGAGTTGGGGGGATAAATGTTGATAGGCGAAATAAGCGAGCTACTCTGGGTGAATTAGCATAAATAAAAGCTTAAGACTTGATAGCTCGCCTCAACTGGTCTGAGCTACGTTACCACCCTTTGACCGGTCAATACAATGGAGAGAGAGGAAGCTCGCCCAGCAGCTCGCCTATAGCTCGCCCAGAGCTGGAGACAAGAGATCAGCGCTACTACAAGCATCGCCCCACAGAACAACCCAAGACAAAGGAGTTTGCCCTTGTCCGGAGTTGAAGTTAGTAGTTACGTAGGTTGCTAATATTGATGTAGTAGGTCAAGAGCAATGTAATTAAAGCATAATAGTTGGCAAAGAGACAAGTGTTAAGGACACTTGTCAGTTTATTAAGCTAAGTAAGCTTAAAACATGCCACCTATACACATGCAAAACTATAAATAGGTATCTTGTACTGATTTTCTCTCTCTAAGTTCATTTTATCCAACAAGAGCACTTCTCTCTACTTTCTCTCACTACTATTTTCTTTGATAAACATAATCTTGTTATTGTTTGAAAGAATTTAGAGATAATCAGCCACATAAATAACCACCATTAACAAATTCTTTCAGCGCATATGATGTACTTTTAAAAAATATGATCATTATTCATAAACAGACCTCACAGTACTCCAAAATATCCTCCGACAGATTACATTAAACTACGTGCAAAGAAAGATACATATATTTGATGGATATAAGAGTATAATATTTAAAAAAATCATGTCACAATTTTTAAATTTGAGTGTTATATGTAGTAATTCCATTAAAATCATGCATACGCATAAGATTTAAATATAAATAAAGAAAAAAAAAAGATTTACATCTCACTTATACTCTATACTTGTATTATTCATCAAAATCTTTAAATTCTAGAAAATTCAATATCACTCCCCGATACGTCTTAATCCCAAAAAGAGAAAAACACAGAATTTCTTTTTTTATGATGGAGAAGTAAGTGTGCCGACTGGCATTGTCACTGGTAGACTCCTATTTCTTCCCCTTTAAGCTACACTAGACTAGATAATGACAAGTAATAACCTAAGACCTCGAATCACTCCAAATTTGAAACACATAACTATGCCTCTTCCCCTCACCAAATGCCAAAACTACAAACTTTTAGTGTACCTCCATTACCCACATCACACTTCCAAACAAACCGCTGCACCGCACCGTCTCTCTCTTCAATCTTCATCTCTCTCTCTCTCTCCTTTTCAAGAAAACACTTTGTGTTGTTGTTCATAGAGATGTTTCAAGAAGACGGGGCTTCCTCTGCAACGTCCTCGCCCATGTCGTTTTCGCCGCATCCATGGCTGAAGGAGCTGAAACCCGAGGAGAGGGGATTATACCTGATCCATCTGTTGGTCACATGTGCGAATCACGTGGCCTCCAACCATCTCGAAAATGCCAACACCGCCCTCGATCAGATTTCCCATCTCGCCTCCCCCGACGGCGACACTATGCAACGAATCGCCTCCTATTTCTCCGAGGCCCTCGCCGATAAGATCCTCAGAAACTGGCCCGGTCTCCACAAGGCCTTCCACTCCACCCGCGTCTCCATTGTTGCAGAGGAAATCCTTGTCCGCAAGATGTTTTTGGAGTTCTTGCCCATTATGAGAGTCGCTTTTCTCATCAGCAATCAGGCCATCGTCGAGGCCATGGAAGGGGAGAAGATGGTCCACGTCATTGATCTGAACGCATCCGAGCCTTCCCAATGGCGTGCCCTAATTCAGGATTTGAGCGCCCGGCCCGAGGGCCCGCCCCATTTGAGGATCACCGCTGTCCATCAGGAAAAGGAGGTGTTGGATCATATGGGTCACGTTTTGAGCGAGGAGGCTGAGAAATTGGATTTAGGGTTTCAGTTCAACCCTGTGGCGGTGAGCAATTTAGAAAATCTTGATTTCGATAAATTGAGGGTTAAAACAGGGGAAGCTGTAGCAATTTGTTCAATTCTGCAATTGCACACTCTTTTGGCATGTGACGAATTTAATTTCTGCACTAGGAAGCCCTCTAATTTTAATCCGAGTAATGACTCGTTGCCGAGTCAGTCACCGAGTCTTGATGGTTTTCTTGTTGCTTTATGGGGGCTTTGCCCCAAGGTTATGGTGGTGACAGAGCAAGACTCTGACCATAATGGGAAGGAGTTGATGGCGAGGGTATCAGAGTCATTATACTTTTATGCTGCATTGTTTGATTGTCTTGAGTCTACTTTACCAAGAGTGTCAATAGAGAGGTTGAGGATAGAGAAGATGCTGCTGGGAGAAGAGATCAAGAATATCATAGCTTGTGAAGGGGGGGAGAGGAAAGAGAGGCACGAAAAGCTCGTAAAATGGTGCCAAAGATTCGAGGTTGCGGGTTTCCTTAATGCCCCTCTGAGCTACTATGCTTTGTTGCAAGCAAAGAGAGTGCTGCAGACTTACAAGTGTGATGGTTATAAGATAAAAAATGGGAATGGAGGCGTCGTGATTTGCTGGCACGATCGGCCCCTCTTCGCGACGTCTGCTTGGAGATTTAGGAGGTGATACTATTATATGTATGTGTGTATGTACAGATAGAAGGTGATAAGAGTTGATGCTTAGTTTAGAGCTTTGCTGATTTCAATGTTTGTACATCCAACTCACTTTTCATAGTGCATTTTATAAATTTGGTTTGAAGAAAAGATAGGGAGCTGTCACTGTCTCTATAATTTGACAATCACTTTGATTATGTTTGAACATAAAATGCCATGCAAGTTGTGTTGGAAATTTGTCAGAAGTTATGAACTGAATCTTCTAAATGCAATTCTATCTATTTCGTAACTTCGTAACTCTAAAATGAATACAAGACACTCTTATTTATAGATACAAATTTACCGCTCTATTAGGATTAATCCGGGGAATATTCCCACTATCTTAGTGGGTGGTTATGACCACGTCAAATGCGGAACCGACGAAGGCATTAAAGTTCATGAATTTGGACTACTCTGGAACATTCCAGATGATAACGTAGAGATGGTTTGGATCACTGGCTTGGCTGATCCGATGGCTAGAATCAGAGATCTTATAAGATCAATGACTTGGTAAGGATCCTGATTCATTTCCCTACTTTAGGAATTAATTTCTCACTCACCGTAATTCGGTTTTGAGAATGAAAAATACAGAAACGATATACTCCACGAGTAGAACACATCGATTATATTTAATCTCATTGAGATTACTATTTTGCCCTCCATTAAATTAGTCAAATTAGAGCATATAAAAACTCTTCCAAAACCAAATTCCAACAAGTTGATGATCAAGAATTAACGATCAGTGATTGAAAGGATTAAGTGAACAAAGTATGAGGGTGAATTCATTCAGCTTGTGGTTGAAAAGATACTTTCTTGGATGGCAATTGAGAGTAATGTTGAATACGGAGTTTATTGTGCGAAACACTATTGTATTTTGAAGATTTTGCCTTTGAATCCCCATAAGATTTGGAAATTGCAAACTAAAATATTACAATTTTTAAGAAAAATTACATTTTTACCTGTTGACCAAATAAAAGCGAGTTTAAGATTTAACTTATATTAAAAAATGAATTGCCATAAATATTTTTACTTTTTGACCCTAAAAAAAAGAGTAGGTCTCCTGTGAACTTGGGTTCACGGTGAACCCTAATGATCCACCTCAAATTTCAACTCAAACTCTCTCTCTCGTGATTGTTTCGCGCCTTTGGAAATCCTCTCTCTCGCACACACTCGTCGATTACGCCTTCGGAAATCCTCACTCCATTTTTTCTGTAAATCGTCTCTCTCTCTCTCGCAAAGCAAAATCGTATTGGAAATATAGCGGTGTGAATCTCATCGCATAGGGTGCGCGATCTGCGTCGTGATTGAGTGATGGAGAAGAGCACAATGAGCGATTTTACAACAAATTATGAATCTAACATGAGCTTGATAAATTCGGATGATAGTCTTCATATAAATATGGGTAAGTTGATGAAATTCAATTCAATGCAAGAAACAATTACGTGATAAACGTGTATATACATGACTTTGTTAGTTTTTGTGCATTAAAGTGAAAGTAACAATTCATTACAGTGACAATACTTGTAAATGATAGTGAAAACAAATTTGCATGACAATAATAATATTTGTTACATGATAGTGATAGTAATGCTTCGAGGTAGTGATAGTGATAGTCAAAGTATATGGCAGTGATAGCTTGTTCATATAACTGTAAATGTCAATAAGCATGGTAGTGATAGTTATTATATATGACGGTGATAGTTGAAGTGTATGATAGTGATAGTTTGATTACATTACAGTAATAGAGTGGATTTTTTGTGCATGCTTTATTTATTGTAATAATTATAATTCATAACAGTGATAGTCTTGATGCATGATAGTGATATTCAAAATGTATGGTAGTGATAATCATTGTGTATGATAGTTATAATATATTTGTGTCTTTATTGTATAATAGTAATAGTCATGTTTCATGATAGTGATAATCATATAACATGACAATGTTATTATTTGTACATGACAATTATATGCATGGAAGTAATAATTATAGTTCATGACAGTGAATGTCTATGAGCATAAGAGTGATAGTGATTATGTATGACAGTGATACTATTTGTGTATGATAGTGATAGTGTATTTACATACAATAGTGATAATTTTTATGTTTATATGCTATATTATTTTTATATCTAATCAATTGTATTGATTTGTTATTTAATTTTACAGATAAAATACTAGACTTAATACAATTTGAGCTCCTTGAAGATGAAGAAGAAGATGAAGAAAAGAAGAATTTAATGATTTCACTTTAACATATGGACAAAACATTGAAGATTTTTTGATAGCAAATCAAGGCTATCACTGTTATATTGATGGACTATCACTGTTACATTCATGAACTATCACTGTTATGTTGAAAGACTATCACTGTTATGTTAAAAGACTATCACTGTTATATTGATGGATTATCACTGTTACATTCATGAACTATCACTATTATGTTGAAGGACTATCACTGTTACATTCATTAACTCAAAATGCTCTCCCAATCAACACTTGGCCACACAAACTCAAGAAACAAGTACAAAAAATAGAGACATCAAAACACCTCTCAAAATTTATAACAACACATTCACAAGAAACATCTTTTCCCCTTCAAAATGCTCTTATCGACAAGACACAAATTTGGTAAACTACATAACCATCATTGTTTAAAATAGACAAAAAAACAACATCATATGCACACCCATTTCAGTACTAAGGCTAATATGTTTTCCAAATCTAAACCAAAAGATATTTTTCAAAACAATAATTTCAACAATTTCTTGTTCTCTTATTTCTTCTCTTGACAGCAATCTTTTTCTTCTCATCCTTCATCCTTAAGGCTTCATCTTTCTTCTCATTAGTAATACGCTGAATCAATGTTGGTTTGTTATTATAGAAATCGTAAACTTCAGCTAGCACATCTTCTTTCACTTCATTGATACCAGCCAATACAATTGAAGCACAAATTTTAGTCCTCAAAACCCTGCGTATCACAACCTTCAAATAAATAATAAAGTTAGAGTAGGAAGTCTAACCATTAAAAATTAAAGGTAAAAATAAATTAGGAAAACAAACCTTTGTCATATCAGGAGATGTGTAAATTGAACCGTCAAAATGCTTGAGATGATGCATTAAGTAAACACCACAATCACCATCAGTCTTTTTAGTTTGTCATTTGAATGTCACATTTTCAAATTTATATGATAAGACATTCGTGGCTTTGGGGTGCTCTCTTGATTCAAGAAATAAAGACATTTGTGATCGCTTCAACAATATAATAAAAGAAACGAATTACTACAATAAGAGAGTGAATTAAAATACAACAAAATATAAAAGTAAATAAAAATGAAAGCTTACAAGGATTTTAGCACACTCGAAAAAATCATTATCTTCATATTTTCGGTTATCTAAATATTGAATCATTTCATCAACAAAGTTGATGACAACAGCAGCATAATGGTTCTCAAACCAGAATATAATGAAAATCTGCAAAATTAATAGAGTGTCACTGTTATTCACAAAAACTATCATTGTTATGAACAAGTACTATCACTGTCATAAATAAAACTATCACTACTATTAATAAAGACTATCACTGTCATATATAATGATTATCACAATTAAAATAAGAACTATCACTGTTATAAATAAAATTATCACTACTATGAATAGAGACTATCACTGTCATATATAATGAATATCACTATTATTAATAAAGACTATCACTACTATGGACATGGATGATCACTTTTATAAATAATGACTACTCCACACTACTACTCTCCATCTACATCTTACCCATTTTGAATTTTTGCAGTTAATATATGTCAAAACAAAAGCATATACAACAAATCTAAGCAAACAATAGTAGGACTTGACTTTTAGTATCAACGCATTCAATATAGAAATCCCTATCACTATTATAAATAATGACTATCACTATTATATTCAAGAACTATCACTATCATAATGTAGGATGCGTTCGTGAAAGATTCAGGAGAGTCTTCCAGCGCAAGATCACATGCATAAGACACATAAAATTAAACCCTAAAATAAGCTTTGAGATGTAGAGTTTAGAAGCAAAATGGAAAACCACACACATACCTTCGTAATAGAGAATGGACGACACAAACATATGAAATCAGTGTTGAAGATGATGAAATCGGTGATAGATTTCCACCTCTGAAGCCCCGCCGCGCCGGAAACGATGGATTCCACAGCCAACACACATCGGCCACCTTTAAAATCCGAACTAGATCCATCAAGCAGATTCTCACCTCACCTACAACGCCTTGGCCGCACTTGATTCTCAGACGCGAGCAACCGTCGGCCAGAGCTCTCAACCAACCACCGTCTGCCTTCGTCGCTTGTAAATCCCTTCGCTGACACGTCATAGCCTGAGCCCGTTCGAAGCTGTCGCTCCAATCTCAGTCGTGAATGACAATTTTCGCTCCAATTGGTGGAAACGGAACCATTTTCGTGAATGAAAATCAAAAACTCATGTGAGTTTCCGGAGTTTTGACCTTATATTTGACTCGTTTTGTTATTTGGGTTATTGGATTATACCTGGGTTCACCATGAACCCGGGTGTATACAAGTTTTTGTAAAAAAAAAAATCATTGCAGGGTTCACATAGACCATATTAACCTCTCATACGATAGTAGCATTATAAGGTTATGCATTCAATTAAATCATAGAACCACATAGTTTCATACATACTGCAATTTATTTTTTGGCCTTCACAAAACAGTCATCATAGAATTCACATGGACTATATAAGTCTCATATAATATAATGTTATCATGCATTGTGATGACATTATAAGCACATCATATGGTCATATATCTCATATAATCATCATTCAAGATCACCCAACCTCTTACACATATCCTCAAAATAGTCATGAAAGAGAAATAGATGATCGAGACGATGAGATAGAGATGATTCAGATTTCTAGAGAGACAGAAAAGAAGAAAAAGAGACAAAGTTAGAAAATTTGAGAAGAAACTCAAATCGAAATTATCAGATAACTCAAAATTAGTTAATCCTTCAATCTTAACCTACGAAATACCTTCTACCGATCAAAGAAAAGATCGAGACTTATGAAAGATAAGATAAAAAAGGAAGTGATAGAGATAGAGACATGTTTAGGTTGATGAAAGATTGAGTTGATTGCATTAGAGAGAGATGTGATTAGTGTTTTGAGAGAGAGAGAGAGAGATGTGATTAGTGTTTAGAGAGAGAGAGAGAGGGAGAGAGATGCAAAAGAATTGAGAAAAATGATTGAATTAGTGGAGGAGTGGGTAGACCATATTAGTTGTTTCAGTGTAAATTAATTTTAAAATCTATTTATTGGGTTGAGCAAATAATTAAAATATACGTAAAAAGAAAGTGTGCAAATAATTGTAGAATAGATAGAGTGGTTTTTTTTTCAAACAATATAGAATTTTTATATTATATTCAAACTTGTACAAGTGAGTTTTGCAATATTTTTAAATATCAAGGGAATTTTCCAATTAACAAGCTTAACAAGGGATGATATTGTATAATATATTACAAAAAATATGAACTGCCCAAGGGCGTAACCTAGTGGTAAAACATATAGTTATGTGGTAGAAATTCTTTAGAACACATGTTTGAACCCACGAAAATATTATGGAGGTTGTCCTGAGATTTGAATCATGTTGTCTCTCATTTACGGATGTCGGCTAGTCAAACACATTCTTTCATTTATATCTCACCTGATTGAATGACAACATTTGGATGGGAGAGTTCTCTATCTTCCTTACCAAATTAAATATAGCATAATTCCTTGCATGTTAGGATCAAAGTGATTAAATAAAATTTGTGATCCATTGGAATTCTACCGATCTAATTTTGAAAGGTTGAGTCTGGATAGAGATGCAAATGAGTCAAACTATTCGTAAACTATTTGGAGTTTGGATAAAAAAATATTTTGAAGGGTTAGCTGCTAGTCATCAAACAAATAACAGAGTCAACAAATCTCTAAAGCTGCTGTGGCAAGAGAGAAATACTTAGTCTCCGTTGAGGATCACACCACTCCACACTGCTTATGAGAATGCCATGAAATAGGAGTCGACCCAAGGAAGACAATGTAAGCAGATATAGATTTACAACCAGAGAGATCCTCCAAAGTTTGCGTCATAATAAGCCATTAAAGTGAGTTTGTCAGAACAACGAATAAGGTCAGGGTGAAGGGTTCCTTTGAGATAGCGAAAGAGACACTTAACATAATGCCAAAATTCAGGAGTCGAAATGCCATGAAGTAAGCAAGTTTCTTCACCATGAAAGTTATATCTGGGCGAGTGATCGTTAGATATTGCAAGTCACCAATCACATTACGATACTCAGTGGGATCAACTGAACATGTAGTTGAAGAAGACTTATTTGAAACAGGAATGCTAACTGGTTTGACACTATCCATCTTGTGACATCGTAGAAAGGTCCACCACATATTTAAGTTGAGAGAGGAATAAATCTTCTTTGCACGAAGCTGTTTCAACCCCAAAAAAATAGGATAATTGACCAAGATTCGTTACCGCAAAACGAGATTAAAGATGTGATGTTAAATGTTGAGTTGGAACATGTGAGGATGTGATCATCAACTTAATCCAATACGTATAGATTGTCAGCTTGAACCAATGTATAAACTGTAATAACCAAATTAATTAAATTCAAGTATATTATTTTAGTCTGAGAGTTTTAATCTCGGCTTTGATTTTGTGGTTCTTTTAATAAGAAATGAAGTGTATGCATTTTGGTTTAAGTTTCTATTCGGATAAAATAAGAGAGAAAGAGAGTTGAGTTTTCCAAAAAAAAAAACACAAAATTAAAAAAAGGGGAAAGAAAAACCGATCATGAGTCGTGTTCGATTCGTTGTTGTGTACGTACAAATTATTTACAAGTTTTCAATAAATCAAAGGTGGGGGTTTATTTTACACTTTGTTACATTTAAATGTTTCATGTGAGTAATTTTATTACTTGCTGCAACATATGATATGTTTTACAAAATTCGTTGACGCATGTTGTGACTTCTATAGTCATTCGTTAACACATGTTTTTCGTGGGAAACCATGCATGCCGGTCTGTCGGTGCATCGTGGGTATAGCCAGCGCATCCATGTAAAGCCATGGAACAAGTAAAAGTAAATGAGTATGCATGTTTGTGAGTTGATGATTTTACTTATATGAGATCTTTAACTGTGACAAAGGAATTCCCCACTGAACTTGTTGTTTTGCTCACCCCTTACAAATTAATATTTTAAGGTAATCAAGCTTGAGGGGTTGCAGTTGAGATTGTGGTGATAGTGGACGGAATCAACTTCGATTATGGTTAATATTTTTAATGTTATTAAAAGTGTGAATTTGAGAAAATATAACTATGCATTACTTCATTTCAATTTTTTTTATAAACAATTTAATAATTTGATTGATCCTTTGCCTTCTTCTGCTGCATCCATATGTGTATTTTATTTTTGAAGCATGTAAACTTGAATTTTGGAATTAAAGTTGCATCACAGAATTATTGTTATTTTTCATTACTATACAATTTTTCTTAGCAATAAGAGTGGTTAAATTTTATATTATTTTTTTAATAATAATGAAATAATCTTATAAGATATTATGTTCTTGATTTTCTTTTTACATACTCATATAATAATAAAAAAATATAATTCAAATATTTCCTGATTATCTTTAATTACTATTTCTAGGAGTTACTTTTTCATTTGATTTATTTAATTAATTATAAATTTTATTTATACAATATTTAATCAAATCAATACAAAAAATTAAGTAAATCAATTAAAAATCAATTATCTTATGATTGAGTATTATATTTATTAAAAAATAATTAAATCACAAAAAATACACTCACTCCGTCCCACTATAAGTTGCTCATTTTACTATTTTCGTCCGTTTCACTATATGTTGCTCATTTATTTTTTTTACCTTTTTTAGAAACTATTATTCATTTCTTTATTATTATTTTCAATACTTTTTACACTATTCTCATTATTTTTTTATTTTTCTCCATCACATCACTTATAATTTTTTATTTTTTTTATTACATCACTTATACATTTTCATATTTACTTTAATTTGTCTCAAAAGCAACAAACAACAAACAACTTATACTGGATTGCTGATAATCCTCGTGAATCGTCTAATTTCATCACTGCATATATAATATGATATGGGGACACGAGGACTGATGCCTGCCTCGCCTTTTCCTTCTATAGCAAGTAAATCAGAAAACCAAAATAAAATTAAAATACAACACAACAATTTTCTCATTTTAAAAAGAAATTAAGAGAAAAGAAACGATTATACAGGGAACTGTTCTGTGAATCTGTTCTCCGTGCCTGATCCCCAATAATAGTAAATCAATCCACTTTTTTTTTTTTTTTCTCTCTTTCGCCCATTTTCTGCAACAATCCGACGACAACCATTCGCCCTTCATTTCCAGCCGTCGGATTAGATGACTTATGTCTCCGGCGTTCGTTGACTCTGCAGCACCGCCACCACCCTGCACCAACGGTCAGAGTTTCTATCCCCAATCGGATTACATCAACGACAATCAAATCTTCTTTACCGGATTTTTAAATCAAATGGATCCGAATTTTGGGTTTAGTTCTCCGTCATTGGGTGCTTCGAAGCCCGCCGCCGGCCTATCACGGCCGCCGCGGCTCGCCAAGCTTCGGAAACCCTTGACCGGCCACCGTCCCACTGTATTCCGGCCCGTATCCCAAATAGGCGTCGTGCCGGCTCCTGAAGATTCTGCACGAATTGATCCAGGTTTTAGCCATACCAAACCTGATTTTGAGCATAGTCAACAGAATGCGGGTAGTGGGTTTGGGTTTGGGTTTGGGTTTGGGGCCAGCGATAGTAGCGAGTGTTCAGGGAATAGTAATGTGGGAACTAGTAATCTGTCGGATGAAATGAGGAGATTGAAAATCGAGAGTGAAAAAGCGAATGTGAATAGCGTGAATGCGAGTATTGGTAGGAGTAATAATAGTGGTGATATACATTTGAGTGGCAAAGATCACAGCTTAAGAGGCGTTGATGAAAGTGTGGTTTCTGAATTGCCCGAGGATTTGAGAAGGCTGTGCATTGAAAGTGAACATTTCAGTAAATTTTATGGTGGAAACTTGGAACACCTTCGGAATAAGATCTCGAAACTGAATGTTGAAAACTCTGAGCATGATGGCTCGACGAGTCATAGCAAAAATTCAGTTGGCAGCTCGGATGTATCGCTTCCAGATAGGATCCAAAATTTGAAAATCAGAGACTCTTTGGACACCACCTTGAACGAGAAGGTTGATGATGTTAGTTCTAGAGACAAGAATAAATTCATGTTCAACAACAGTGCAGATGTCAATGTTGCTGCTAGAGATAGTACCAATCACCTTAATGCTGAAACTACGCAGAATTTGGGCAGTTCTGTATCGTTAAATTCAGCATTTAGTTTTCAGGGTGGAGTAGAGAGCAAGAATAGTGGTACTCATGAGAGTTTTGGAACGCAAAGTAGTACTTCTTTGCCAATGTTTTCTTCTAGTGATCATTCAAAACCACTAGGGAGTTCTCCTGAGATGCCTTATGTGGACAGAGGTGACAAGAAAGTTGAGTTCTGTTTCTCTAGTAGGTTGGATACTATTGCACCCCAGCATGTCGAGTTCAAAACACCTGATCCAAAAGCACACTCATTATTTGGCCTAAATAGGAAGTTTGAGACAAAGAGAGAATCAGTTAAAGATAGTGCATTAAAGAAAAAGAAGGGGAAGAGCAAGAAACCTTCACAGGTTCCCATGATTTTCCAGCACGATTCTGTCGTTCAGGATAATTTGCATGAAAGTGCTGAATCTTCTGAACAATGTTCACCTATGGACTTCTCTCCGTATGAGGAAACCCTGGCTAGTAATATGTTATCAAGAGAGACTTCTGTGGCATCAGAGGAGTCTGTTCAATTTGATGAAAATAATTCTTCATCTCAAGCATACCCGAGTGTTTCAAATGACATTGTTGATGAAGTTCTGATTTCTGCAACGGGGGGATTGAAAATAGATGAATGTGATTTACGAGGCAGTGAAGGGCAATATAACAAGTTTGCATCTCATGTGAATGAAGGTATTCGAATTGAAAGTGCTGAAGAAGATGCTGTTTCAGGGGCAGAGACTGAAAGCTTCAAATCGGCCACGGATGAGTTAGATTACAGCACTGATTCCTTTGTTACTGCAGTAGATATCGAAGTAAGTTCCAGCTCTAGAATTGAGAGGCAAGACAGTGATGGAACGAGTCAGTTTTGCTATGATACAGGAGTACCAGGGACAGATCAAGCCAACTTCACCTTTTCTGCATTTTCCACTTCTCTCAGTGAGCCTTCAGCATCAATGGGGATCCAGAAGAAGAAATTTCGAATCAAACCTTGTCATGATCCATATAATGCCACTCCAATTGCTAAATTTTCACAGGAATCGTCCCACGTATCCTCAGAGGGTTCTGGATCTTCATTCCCATCACCTAAGGAGGGTCAGAAAGATAATTTCTTCAGTGTGATCAGCCAAAGAAGGGATAACTCTGAGCATGTTAAAGAGCTTGCAACCAAGCCAGTCTCTGCTACAGCTGCTACCATTGCTGCTCAAGAATCCTGTGAAAAATGGCGGTTGAGGTGTGGATAATGATACCTTTTCTTCATGGAATTTCATCTTTTGTACTGTGACTAATTTTTCCTATTTTAGCTCTTATATATGGAGAGTTGGCTATGATTTTTTGTCAATAAATCTTCATAATGGTTGACGCATGACCTTGCTTCTGTTTTTATTTCATGCCAGGGGGAATCAAGCCTATGCAAAGGGTGACTTCTTAAAAGCTGAAGATTGTTATACTCGGGGAGTGAATTGTATTCCCCAAAACGAGTCATCCAGAAGCTGTCTAAGAGCTCTAATGTTGTGCTATAGTAATCGTGCAGCAACACGTATGTCACTTGGAAGACTAAGAGAAGCTTTAGAAGATTGTACAAGAGCTTCTGGATTAGATCCCACTTTCCTAAGGGTGCAAGTTCGAGCTGCTAGGTAAGGCACACTCTTATTGCTTTTGGCCCCATCTTTATTGATGAGGTACTGATTTGTTCTGTCTTCTAAACTATGCAGTTATCTGTTTTGTTATCTTGCTTTATTTTATCGGCTATCCTCTGTGGCGCCAAGAGTATATCTGTAAAAGGTGTGCATTGATGGGGCAAAATCAATAGTCGACAATTAGTTAGCTTAAATCTGGAAGCAACCCCTCCCGCCTCCCCTAAAATTGAAAAGATTTGTGGCACCTTGCTGATTTATTGATAAAAGGATTCTGATCTTAATAATTGTCTGGCTTACATTTATTGCATCAATAATGTAGTCATGCCAGCTGCGTCAAAGTAGTCTAATTTTGCCTTACCTATAGAACTTCTTTAAGCATAACACATGATAATTGATTCTCTATATTCTCCTATACCTTTCTGATGCATATTGTCATCAACATTTTTGGGTATTATTAAATATAGAGTTGCTTTTTGGCTGACTGGTCACAAGAGTTATAAATTTTTTGCAACAGATTTAGCTAGACTGGGGTTATGCCTGTAATTTACATGTGTTCTTTGTGCAAGGGATTCCTCACCTTTTAACTTTCTACATTTAATAATATTTTAGTTTTCTTATTGTTTTTCTTTACCATATAAGCCTATCAGGATTAGTTATTCTAAAGGCACTTGAAATATGACTTTAAGCATAACTATAAGAACGCTTTTAAGTGAAGAACATACTTATAGTCTAACTTGCCTCAACAGTTTGGATCACCCAAATTTGCCTTCGCATTTCTTCCTCTCAACTGTCAGGTACCATATACAATTATTTCTCTTTTTTGTGACTTCTTTTTCAGCTGTTATCTAACTCTAGGGGAAGTTGAGAATGCAACTGTGCACTTTCTGAAGTGTTTGCAAGGGCCTGATGTCTGTGCGGATAGGAAACTTTTGGTGGAAGCATCTGTAGGCCTTGAGAAAGCAAAGGTATTGAAGCAAAATTATTTATATTATTGTCATACGGAAGTTAGGACTTCTTTTATTCTTTTACCCACCAAGCTGTGGAATCTATGACAGTTTTTGGCAAAAACTAATATAAAGTATCTCTGTATTTGGTTTTTCTCAGAGTGTTTTTATTCATCAGATTCTGATTAAAATTAAGCATAAAATATAATAAAAAAAAAGACCATCTCTTTTTTTTTTTTTTTTGTGGGGGTGGGGTGTGGGGGTCACTCGCTGAGGGAGTATTTAATAAGAGTTTCTTTGAACAGCTCCGAACAATTTCTCTTCTTAATATGATTTTCAAATACTTAACACGGTAGAGTATAAGGAAGTTCAATGAAGCAATAGCAATAAACAAGAAATTGTGGGAGCTACTATTGTCCAAACAACCCTGGAATAATAGTATTTATACCCTAATGGCCCATGGACCTAATTATAAAAAAGGAAATTAATAATGATATTAAGAGAGAATAATTAAGCATTCAGCTAGGCGTCCGTCCCTTTGTTACTCTTCTTCATCTTCGCACGTAGCTGGTGCACTATTGGTGTATCTTGACATGACTTACAACTGAATGTGTTCAGATTTCTCTATTCATTTGATTCAATAGAAACAATTGGAGAAAGTTGCATTCAAGATGCATAGCATACTTCCATCAGAAGAATTCTTCACTTTCGTCTTTTCCTTCAGCATTAGTTGTTTTACTGCTTCAATTTCTATTTCTTCAAAATCGTGATGGCTTCAATAGAGTAATTCTTATGTTGCGCTCTTTCTTTTAGTATAACTGCAGTTACGTCTAGCATGTTCTCTTTCTTATTAAGGTCCTTGTAACTCATCATTTGGTTGTGATGGCCTTGTTGGATACATATTGACATATGATCTGTGGCCTGTAATTGTGAATCTTACATAGTTATTGTTTCTATGGAGTAGCGTTACTTTTTGCTCTAATGCTGTGGTGGTTTACATAAAGCCGTAAACATTTCCCAAAATATTGTTTTTGACAATTGTCTTTTGTGTTTCTATGTCTATAAAATATTAAATACATTTCGGAAACTACATAATGCTATCTTGTTTTATTGGTTTTAGAAAGTTGCAGAATGCATGGAGCAGGCTTCAGAGCTTTTGGGACAAAGAATATCAAGTGACTTAGAATTTGCTGTTAGTTTAATAACTGAGGGTTTATCTATAAGCTCATATTCTGAAAAACTGCTTCAGATGAAAGTGGATTCTCTTCTTATGGTATGTTCAATGAATCGATATTAAGCTAAACTAATTCATAAACTCTTCAGTGTCATACAATTTACAAGTGAAGTTATTATTTTGTTTAATACCATAAATTTCCAAGTCTGAAGCATTATACTCTTATTTTGCCAACAGCTAAAGAAATATGGCGAGCTGATTCAGTTCTGTGAGCAAATTCTTGGCTATGTGGGATCAAACTTTTCAACGTCCAGTATTGTAAGCGACTCAGCGGTGTTCCACAGTTTTGACTTGAAGAGGGCTCCTTCCTTCAGGGTCTGGTGCTGTTCGCTAATACTTAAGTCCCATTTTTACTTAGGAAAACTTGAGGAATCGCTAGTTTTCCTGAAGAAGCAAGAGGAACAATCCTCTCCTATGGAACGGTATGCATGAGTTTGTATAACACACTACTGATTGCTTTATATACGATTGGAGAATTGTATTTTCCTGTTGGTTTTAGCTCTTCCTGCTAATTTGATTGTTCAACAATGAAAGCAGGACCCTGGAATCCATGATACCACTGGTTGCCACTATACGGGAGTTGTTACATCACAAGGTGAGTTTGTTCGTAATTTCTCATATGTAACAAGTTTTTAAATTGGACGTATCTTGGTTTCTTACATTGATATGTCCTGTTTGGTTGTTTGCTCGATTTGAGGGATAAGTGCAGTCTGATGAGATTGCGTCATTCATTATTATTGTGCTTAATCCTGTGAGAGACGCTGCATTGTTTCTGAATTGACGTATGATATGAATTACTGAATATGACTTGTTTGAATTGAGATAAACATAGTTCTATGTTTGTCTAGGTTGCAGGTCTAGTTTACTTAACTGACTACACTTTCACCTACTTGACATGCATGAATCTTGTTTTTCCCTGGCCTGTATATCAGTTTTTAACCTGGCTTAGCAAAAAAATTACCAGCTTTCAAGATTTCAGCCATTCGAGTACGGGGGCTATTTGGACCTATAGGTTCTCTTGAATTGCATAATTTTACCTGATCAGTAGTGAATATATAGAAGAAGAAAGGGGTACCTGTATCAATCAATTGGTGTTCAACGTGGGACCAGGGTGAGGATGACATCAGTCACAAAATTGTGTGACAGTGCACATAAAATCTGGCTTAGCTTCCTTTTGATGTGTTTTCATAAAAATAGTAAATATATATTTTTTTTTGTTTAAGATAAACTGTGGTCTTTCATGTACACATAATACCACACTACAACATGATAGAGGTACTTACTTGAGACTGTCTTTCTTGTGCCCTTCTCTTTTCTCCTCCCTTGCCGTCTCTATTATGCATATGCAATTGGTGAATCAGTCTCTCTCCTTGATAAGTCAGCCTATCTCTTTCTTAGGCTGCTGGAAATGAAGCATACAAATCAGGAAACAATGCTGAAGCTGTTGAGCATTACACTGCTGCTATATCATGTTCTGTGGAATCACGTCCTTTCACAGCTATTTGTTTCTGTAACCGTGCGGCAGCATATAGATCTATGGGTCAGCTTTTAGATGCTATTGCAGATTGCTGCCTCGCCATTGCCCTTGATGGGAATTATTATAAGGTTTGCCTCTGGCCCTCAGAACATTTTTATTTGTTCCAAATTGTTCTTATTCATGATTGCCCTGATATAATTGAGGAATGGGTGATTTGTGATATTGTTTGTACGCTTTTGGATGCCAAATTTATGAACTAAGCTGGGAAGACATGTAAATTGGCCTGTCTAAAGTTAGTAATGTTTCTTTGAAATTATGCTTCAACAACTGTGAGATATACTGCCGATATTCTTTGTTATCTAACAAAAAAGTTATACATCAGAATTTGTAATATTAGCTAGGGATAGCACCTTCCTCTTCAAGCTCTCTGGTACTTATTTCAAAACAATTATTAGTATATACTAGGTGGCCAAGGAAATTATTACTTTTTATTTTTTAAGATATACTTATTTATTTACACAAACACATGTATATTGTGTTGCTGTTGTTTCTCTTATGTAGTATATTGCAATTGGTTTAGTTAATAATCCAATGCTCCTTGGATTTTCAGTTATAAGTTAAACCTTGTCAATATGTGTGTACATGTAGGCCATCTCTAGGCGGGCTATGCTATACGAGATGATTAGAGATTATGGGCAAGCAGTTGCAGATCTTCAGAAACTTGTATCTCTCCTCACAGAAGAACTGGATAAGAAGACAAATCAATCCATAAAATCTGAAAAAGTGGATACTGTGAATGAGCTTAAGAAAGCTAGACTAAAACTTTCTGAAATGGAAGAAGCAACAAGAAATGAGATTCCCCTCAATATGTATCTCATCCTGTAAGTTATTTAATCTTGCTGCTATTGTTGTTTGCATTGTTACTATTATTATTATTTTGATTGTTATTTGTTGGGGGGGGGGGGGGGTTGAGTAGGTGCAAGTCGTTTTGTAGCATCTATTGTTTAACAAAGGTCATTAGTATTTGCAATGTTCTTATGTGACCTTTTATTTACTCATCTGAATGCTACCTGCCTACCTTTAGTAACAATGAAAGACTTGTTCACTCTTTTTTTTTTTTTTACTGTGTGATATCCATGCTAATTAAACAAATCTTCAAGATGACATCCAAATAATAAAAAAAAAAAAAAAAAGCAAATGTGGTAGTTTGTTTATGGATTTGAGGGGATTTTAGATCCTATAAGTGGATCTGAAATGAAGTATGTTGTGGCAAGAATATTCCGTAGGAGCCCAAAGCAAGACTAGTCAGTACACTTAAGGGCATACTGGGTATTAGACGAGCCTGAGTCAAGACCGTCAAGTAGCCCTGAGGAAGACTCCAGATCAGG
>JAPKLY010000133.1:80085-129307 GCA_026898435.1 Prunella vulgaris | reverse complement strand
CTTCCTCAGGATCAGGGCCCAAATCATCAGAAAATCGGGAAGTTAGGCAAACCGTCAGAAGCGCAAGAGACCTGACCTGAGCAGTTAAATTGTCCTAAGGAAACAAGATCATGTATCTCTACTCTGATTCAGTTACCATAACTGGCAGGACAATTGTCCCTATATTTAATGGAAGAAGTTATGCATAGGAAGTTTCTTTGCCACCCACGATCTTTAGGCCACAACCTAACGTGGGCATGAACAAATACACGACATGCAAATACGTGTACACTTAGAGTTTAGTTTTAGCCATTATAAATAGGTCCTCTTTCGACAGAAGAAAGGACCGCCATTATTATTCTTTTGTACTTGCAGCATACTTTTACTTATAATATATAAAAGACGTAGCACATTAAAGTCCTAACCCAAACACAAGAGGCTAGGCAAATCGGCGAGTTATTTACATTCAATTACAAATATTATTGTTCCTGAAAGCCCACTAGAAAATCTAGAAACAAACAAAGTAAAAAGTATATTTGGATTCATATATGTTTGGGATTGTGGATTTGTAGATTTGTAGATTTGATAGGGTAGTATTTTAATAAGTATGTGATATATGATTAATTCTCTATTGGAAATTGTTCGTAAAATAGGGGAGAGAGTTTGTAAAGTAAAAAAGGAGGAAAGCGAGTGTAGTGCTCGGTAGATAATAATTTAAAAGTGTGTCATAGATGGTTGATACTGTGTAGGCAATTGTGTTTGGAAAAAGTAAAATAGGTGTATTATAGGTATTATAGAGTAGAATTTTAGAGAATATGAAATCCTATACTAAATCCGGATATATAAACAAGGATTTGAATTTGAAACAAAGTAGAGTGGGGATCCATAAAATAACAAAGAATATTGCAAATGATTCGAGCATTCTTTATAAAGATCTAATTTGTGAGATTTGAGTTCTTTAAAGCTTTAATATGCGGTCAGACACCTTTTTCTTTTGTGGGTGTTGAAAAGGGAATCCACCTACAGCCTATCTGAGTATACCGATACTTATTTTTACCATTCAATTTGGTGCATGGTGTATTGGTGTATAAATTGCTTTAAATAGAAGCGTCTATTTGGCTTAAATTTGGATTTACTAGTAGTTAGGATTTGCTTGCTCTTAAAAGTCTAAATACTCAAGTAACTGTGTTTTTTTTTGTTATGATCTTTTGGATGAGGAACTAGTAGCTTTGTTGCATAGTAGATTTTTACATGTTTTGCATAGACATCCTTGCTAAGAAACTAGATTCCATTCTTAAACCAAGTTGTACAGAAACAAGTGCTTGAATTCTCTATGCCTATGAATCCATTTAGCCACATTTGTTCTATCCCAACAATTATTATTAAAAATCCTCCTATTGCTCTCCAACCATAAACACCAAACACAATGGGAACAATTCGACCTTGCCTCTACAACTTAAAAACCACTCTAGATCAACTATAAACACGTCCATGCATGACATAGGATACACCCTATCAAGACCAAGCACAACCAAAACCTTGGACCAATTACCAAAGAACCCAAGTGATGGGCCATGCAAGAAGGTGGCTCCTTAGTCTCTGAATAATATACTGTGCAAAGAACATAGTTATTAATGGCGCGCCCAAGACTTGAGTCAAACCAGGTGTAGCCTTTTGTGCGTTAACCAGCCAAAGGCTGGCTTGTTCCGTCTTTTGTTCATTTCATTTTTTTTAAATGAAGTGTGCTTGAATTTAAACAATTAAAACATCACCTGAACCCCTAACTATTTCAAGAGAAGATAAAATTATCCACTCATCACATTCCTGGGTGGAAGACCATATTTTCTGAAGAACTCACCATGATATACTGGATCCATGCATAGTACTGGTTTATAGACTGATGAGACCTTTATTTAAATTAAAGAAAAACTAAGACTTGGAGCAAGTCAATAAGCAGACAAGCGGTGAAGTAACAAGAGATTAGAATAGGGAAGATGATGAAGAGGAATTTCAAAGTGGTTAACTTTGATTATGATGACAAGTTGACAACAATATAAAATTTGATGATAATGATTGACTGGATACATGTACGTACTTTATGAAAGTCTGATTAAATTGTCTTCTTCAAGAGTTCCTGATAGCAAATAAGTAACAAATCCTGTAGCTGTGATAGGTAGCATAAGTAACCTAGAATAGTAAGATCCACATGATATACATTATTTCGTGTTTCCTTTTTTCTGGAATTGCAATGATTTGATCATTGGGAATCAACATGCAACTAACTGCCACTGATTAATTTATCTTTTAAATAGCATGTTATTGATTTTGATGGCAAGCTGAAACCAAAGTCGAGTTCCATTAGCTACTTTTCTTGGATTCCATTAAAATTATGTTAAAATAATTTGATTGCTGGGAATCAGCATACATACAAACTACTGCCTCTGATTAATTATCTCTAAAATGTCCCCCAGTTGATTTTTCAACATATAAAATGATTCACTGTCTCTTATGTTAATTTAGATTTTTTGAGTTTTCTGCTTGGGGCAGGCCATCTTTTACTGAGAAACAATCAGAATTGTATATACGAATACATGGAAGCAAATGGCTTGAGATGACAATGCTTCTTCAGATTTTGATGAAGTGTCCGTATGTATTTTTCATCGACACTATCACATTATAGTCTCAAATTTATTTGTAGAAAGCTTTCATCCTTATTATCTTGATGAGAACGTGATAAGATGAATTTCCACTGTCTTGACTCTGAATCTGTACACATTTCATGTATTTCATGTTCAACTATACTTTTATAAAATATGAGTAAGAACAAGGTCTGCCTGGGGTTTTGTTTTATATCTGGACTATGATCACCTCTCCGTATAGCAGATGTCTTTTTCATGCACACCTGTACTTGTGCGAACTGAAAGTTTATACTGCTTTCATAGAGTAAATAGTTGCTTGCATCTTTTGTAAGGATGAATGTAGGATTTTTGTTCAATGAAGTAACTTGCTGCTTCTTGTTGCCAGGGGAGTTGATCCATCTGCTTCTGCATCTGAAATTAAGAAGGCTTATCGCAAAGCTGCATTGAAATACCATCCTGACAAGGTCTTGATACATAAATGTATTTGGCTCTGATAGGGTCTATTAATTGACAATCAACAACGAGAACTAATAATATGCTTTTTCTTGGTTAGGCTGGTCAATCTTTGGTAAAAAATGAAAATCCAGATGATGTTTGGAAGGAAATAGCAGAGGAAGTCCATAAAGATGCAGATAGACTCTTTAAAATAATTGGGGAAGCATATGCAGTACTTTCAGACCCCACCAAGGTACTGATTTATTCATCTTTATTTTCCGCAGAGCAATTGTTTAATCTCAATTTCCATTATTAACTTCAATTCCCTTTTAGGTATTAGAATATTCCTGGCAGTTGGGAATGATAATCATGTGTCAAAAATGGGGCATATATACCAGATATTTATGTGCAAAAGAGATGATCTTTTTCCGTTTGACTTTGTATTAGTTTTCCTGAAATCTTTTGATTAAATTGGTTGTGCAGAATAGTTTCTCGTAATATTTGTTTTCTGTCATATGTAAAACATAGTCCATTTTTCTATTCATTTGCAGTATCAGCATGCTAATGACTTAATCGCGTGCATCACCACTTATGGTTTATAATGTCTGCTGTTGGTATACTTATGGATGATGTTTTTTCTTGAGCTAATTTCAAATCAAGACCTGTAGTTATTTCTTAAATGAAAGAAAAAGCATCCACTCTTAATGGTTTTATCATGTGGGCTTGCTGATATAATTGTGGGGTATTTTTTTCCCCTTTATAGCTATCATTATTTCATAAACGAAAGTAGAAGCCTTCCCTCTTGGTAGTTGCACTTATTAGCTCTGAATGCAAGTTTTGTTGACTCAATACTCTCCACTTGCAGCGTTCACGATATGATCTGGAAGAAGAGATGCGGAATGCTCCAAACAGAAGCAACAGGGGTAATTCCTCAAAAAAATTCTCAGATTTCCATAACCACCCATATGATGGGAATGATAGGAGACAATGGCGAGAGTTTGGAAGATCATATGGAAACACAAAACAGTATCATTTTTACTGATGGCTTTTTGAATGGAATCAAAATGTTTGTCCAAGAATCCTTGGAAGGCTATACACGTTCTTGTCAATTTACCAGAGTCCCAGGCAATTGGACCAGACCAAATGATTCAACCAACTCTATAGTGGAGGGCTAATGGACTGATTCTGAGTTCTGATTGGTAGTCCAAATGAGGCTCTACTGTGTGCAAACCAGATTTGGTTTCTTGTGGATATCAGCGCGTGGATCTACAGATCACATCTCTCCGTCGGAGGTGAATGGATTGTGATCTTGTCTCTTCACAGCATTCAAATTTTGGTCTAAAACAGAAGTGATAGTGGATGCTTTTCATAAAAGTTCCCTTGGGCGAGTGTAGAAGCGGCAGACGAATAGGAGAGAAACGGTTAGTGTGTATTGAATTTGTGTCGCTGTTTTGTGTGTAAGCTATGGTTTTTTCTTTTTATTAGAAAATGTTAACTGATATCTTTTTCTCTTTCCAATGTCATGAATGATCATGATAACAAAAGGTTGAAGTTGAGAGAAGGTATATTGTTGCTTTGGCCTGAGATTTCATTTAGCATTGGAATAAAATTGGAATTCACTCTCTTGATCATGATCATGATCACTCTCTTGTGAAATTCATTTAGCATTGGAATAAAATAGGAATGAAATAATTATTCATGAATCTGTTCCTAATTTTATGCTTAGTATTAATACTATTGTGAAATATTTTGCATGTCAAATATATTTAATAATATAAATTTAGAAAATTGTGGGTTCTGGATAGAATTTGCGGATCTTAATTAAGTCATATTAGGTCAAATAAAATTTTAAGAAAAAATTACATCAGCTTTATTTTAGAAAGTTTGTTTATAAACTGTGTGTTAGTGAGGTAAAATGTGTGTTATTAATTCTTAAAGTTAATTTTTTTATATTTTTAAAGTAACTGTAAGGAAAATATATTTTTAATCATTTTTATTAGAATAAAGATGTGTTTTAATTTATTATTTATTTATGTTGTTAATATATTGTTAATGTAATAATGCATATTTTAATACCTTATATGATATAATTTTTCTAAGAATAAACAAATATTTTTTCGTACAATAACATACATTTGCTCTCAATTTATGATTATATAGGCAAACGTGTGTTACTGTAAGGATAAAATATATTTTTATAAAAGTAAATGTGTTTATTAATTTATCATTCCTTTAAATCTAAGGGGGTGTATTGGATTAGGATTTTAAAAGACTTTTTTAGCTTAAAAAAGTCTTGCAGATTTTATAAATTTTGTTGAGTTTTGATGAATTTTAAGATTTTGCAAGATTTTTAAAATTAGGATTTTAATGGATTCTGTAGGACTTTGTAGATTTTGCGGAATTTCATGGATTTGTGACATATGATAAGAATTAAAAAAAAAAATTCATACCTACGAATTTTAAAAAAAAAGAGTGAGACAAAAAAAATTATAATATGATATCCTCCTAAATAATATTTTTGTTCTACATATCTATAGTTATATTAGTCCTCCAAACATTAGCGTCATGTTGTTCTTGCTCTTGTTATAGCATCATTTAGTAGTTCGGAATCATGAGCCGAACCTTCCCACCTATTTACAACATACATGAACTCCAAATCAAAATTTAAAAAGTATGATTTTGCATGCATGAAATTTACTTTTTTATTTTTTTTCTTTTTCTTTTCTTTGTTCCTATTATATTTTTCTTTTACCAATGATAATATGAACTTTTTTGTTTTATTACATGACCTTTTCGCACAGTATATAGGCAAAATTAATTTGGCCCAAACCATTTTAATAAAAAAATCATACCTTAATTAATGTGAAATTTTGTTAGAATTATATTATCATATATTAATTTCTACTTTTCATAAATATACATTTTATGATATACACATATATATATGTGTAAGTTAAAAAGTATCAAAATTGAATAATCAAAGCAACCAAAGTAAAATATAACAAAACTCAAATTTCGCAAAAATATACTGTCAATGAAAAAATATTACCTAATGACATATGCAATATATAATATTAGTATTATAATAATAATATTAAAAATAAATATTTATCTTGTGTATAAGTTAGGATGAACAATATCATTTTGCTTATAACAAATTTTTCAAATGAACCAATATGTATATATACATATATATTTAATGAATTAGGTATAATAATTATTTTTATTTATTCTAATATATATGTATGTATATATAATATTATATTAGCTCTCGTCACTATAATTACTTTATTGATCGTTGATGTTAGTATTATGACTAATAAAAGTAACTATTGAATTAAATATAAGTGCATGGATAAAATTATAAGGTTAAAACATTTTAGGTCTTAAAAATAAATAATCATATATAAATCAATTTGAGATAAATAAAGTTACTAATTCAAAAAGTCCTTGGAAATCCCAGGGGTTTTCATGGATTGTTGATATTTATAAAATACACAAAAAAGTCCATCAAAATCCATCAAACCAAACAATCCTTTAAAATTCTTATATTTTTTAATACAAGTGGATTATTTTTAAGTCTATTAAAATCATAATTGAATACCAGTGGATAGTTTTTAAGTCTTTTAAAATCCAGATTGAATACCAGTGGATAGTTTTTAAGTCTTTTAAAATCCAGATTGAATACTAGTGAATTGTTTTTAAATCTTTTAAAATCCTAATTGAATACCAGTAGATATTTTTATAAGAAAAAAATCCTTTAAAATTTTACGAAATCTCAAACGAATACACCCCCTTAAGTATATTATTTTATGTAGGAACACATTTTTTACTACTTTACATGTATTATAGCATGGAAAAAACAATTATTTCTATAAAAATAAATAAATAATTGTGAAAATCTAACATTTGTTCTTGTACTAACACATTTTGCTCTAAATATTATATGAAAAAAATATTTATCTTATAAAAATAAATAAATATATGTACAAGAACAACATTTAATATGATGGTGACACACATTTACTCTCTATTTCTGTTACTATAAGGACAAAATATATTTTCATAAGAACAAATATGTGTTTCTTAATTAAATTATCATCCCTTTAAATCTTGGTATATTAATTAATGTACTAACATACTTTTTACTTTTTTATTTGTGTTATATAAAAAAAAAAAATTTTTTAAAAAAAAACAAACCCCCTCTATCCATTAAATATAGACACCTTTCTTTTCACGTGGTTTAATGCAATATATCAGAGGATATTTTGGGGTGTTGTGAGGTTCGTTTATGAATAAAGTGAATATTTTTTAAAAGTATATATGATGTACTTTTAAAAAATATTCACTTTATTCATAAGCGGACCTCATAATACCCCAAAATATCCTCCGACATATTGCATTAAACCACATGCAAAGACATTTCTTGTGGATAGAGGGAGTATTGTTTTTTTATATATTTTAACACACATTTTCCTCTTATATCATATAAAAAAATAAGATAATTTACATATAAGGTCTTTTACAAGAGTGTTATTTTATAAAGAAATACCAAAAATCCCATGTTACAAGGGTGCTTACAAATGAATCCCACCCAAACAAAAATCCGACAAAGCATATTAAAAACTCATCCCCACTCACTGACATTCTCTCTCTCAATAAAAACCCACCACATATTCAGATTTCGAATTTTTTTGAAACCCTCCCCTATCCCAAATTCTCTCTCTCCTCGCCGCCTCACCGCCGGAGCAGCGTATCCACTGGACGACGCGCCCTCACCGATCGGAGCAGCGCCATCCACATGTAGGGGGCGGCCATTAGTTCCGACCGTAGCGAGATGGAGTTTCCGGCGTCAGGTGTGGAATCGGCGACGGTGAGGTCAGAGGCGAAAGCGGCCGGTGGATTTCGTGGATTTCGAGTCTACCCCACGCTTTGTACCGCCTTCGCTCCAATCGACGCAAAGCAAGCGCCGAAAACCGTCAAGCCAAGCACCACCTCACCCATGCAACCGTCGTACACAAACTGGTTGTTCTACAACGGCCGTACCGCACCACTTTTCCGGGCTTTATTGTTGGTTTCTTTTCCTCTTTTGATTTTGGTTGTTCTGCTCTTTTGGTTGTTCTTTCTTTTAATTTTTTGTTTTGCTGCTTTATTGAGGGAATAAAAAATGTTCTGCTTTTTTGGTTTTTTTCCTTTTAATTTTTTGTTTTGCTGCTTTATTGAGGGAATAAAAAATGTGGAATATGGGATATGTTCTGGGGATATGTCCTGGGCATATGAATATGGGATATGTTCTGGGAATAAAAAATGTGGAATATTGAGGCAGACCTGAATTTCTCTGGGGCATATGTTCTGAATATGGGCTGGGTTTTATTTTTGAAGAAATAGATGTGGAATTGAGATTTCTCTGGGTTTTATTTTTGAAGAAATAGATGTGTAATTGTTGTAAAATTTCTTCTTTTTTTTTATTTGATTTCACTGTAATTTGTGAAAATTTGGTAATTATTGTCTTGTAATTGTTGTAAATTTTATTTTTTTGTGGAATAAATATTATTGTCTTCTATTCAATATTTTTACTTTATATGGAATTTTGTATATGATATTCAGAAAAATATTAGTATATATGCAGAATAATATTAGTATATATGCAGAAAAATATTATATATATGCTGATGGAAAAAAATGCATATACGAAAATAACTATTGAATATATGAATGTAATTTTAAAATTAAAAAAAAAAAGAAAAATATGAATTCTGAAAAAATAATATTAAATATTAAAAAAATGAAAAATATAAAATTTGAATGGAGAAAGTTTTGAATTGAAAAATAAAGTAAAAAGTCACAATCATAATTATAATACAATAATAAGAGAAAATTTAAATTAAGAAAAAAGAAATAAAAAGTCAATAACGGTGAATTAAAATTTAAATTCTAGAAAAAAAAACGAAAAATATGCGGCCGTAATAATCAACTGAAAATTTTAATTTAATAAAATTTGAATTCAAAATTTTAAAAAAGAATAACAAGAAAAAATTTAAATTAAAAAAAGAAAGAAAAAATCATCTTGTATTTATTGGGAGAGAGAAACTTGAGGGGAGAGAGTGGGGAGAGATAAAAATGTGTGCATGTGATGACATCACTCCTGCACATGGACCCTATTAAAATGATTACAAAAGTGACATTCCTTAAAATAAAATGATCTTCTTGGTAACATTGGGTTTTTGGTATTTCTCCTTGAAAATATGATGTTATAAATGGTCATGTTTTGTAATTTACCCAAAAAAAAATTTTTCTACAAAAAATAAATATATATATAAAAGAATAACATTTAGTCTGATAGCAACACACTTTTTACCTTATAGGAACATGTATTTGCCTATATAATAACATAAATTGGAAGCAAAAATTCTGGAATTTGTCTTGCATGAGATTTTGAGAAAAATTATCCAAATCCAACTCGACTTGGGTCAAGATCAGCAAACTTTTTAATATGAATAACTATACGAATCTTAGATCCGTAAAATATTTCATATAAATTTTTATCCACTTAAAATATAAACTCTTATAATTCATTTGATAAGTGGAACTAATTAAATCTTGGGGCATTTGCATATTTGTTCAAAAAAATTACTATATTTACAGATTGATTTACAATATTTGCACAGAAGTACAATATTTTTCTTGTACATAAGTATATTTTTTTCTGCACAAAACTAAGTTCTAATAAGAGTTAATTTTGTAAACCATTTTATAATTTTCTCTTAAATCTTTTAGAATATTTTTTAATTTACACAACAAACTAAACCATAAAAAAGTAACACATTTAACAAAGGCAAAATTTTATGTTCTTGATTTTTTTTTAAAAACACAATTATGATAATAAAATGTTATAAAATTTTCTTATAGAATTTTTTAATTGAATTTGAAAGATACAAACATAAAATTTGTAGTAGTTACCAACAAAGAATATGATGTTTGCTATACAATATAAAAATATTAGTATAATTAAAATGAAACATCGTATAAGTCAGATAAAATTATATTTGGTATAATAACTGCAAATAAAAAAAATGAAACACCTATACAATTCACAGTATGCAATCAACTTGCGTTAACGTTACACTTTTTATGTATCACCGCTACAGAAATTCATCAAATACAGAAACAAGAATATGAGAACTAAATGACTGTCAAATTAAAATTACTAAATGATTATTGCTAATGAGCAATGGTCAAAGATATAGACCTCAACATGTCTATTAAGGGTATGTTTGGTTTAGGGGACTAAATAGTCAATCCCCCCAAACACAGGACTATTCCGGCCAAAACATGCATGATTTGGCCGAAATAGTCCGGTGTTTGGGGGATTGACTATTTAGTCCCCTGAACCAAACATACCCTAAATGGTTCACCAGAAGCTGTAGTCAAACATTTAGTCCACTAGCAATGAAACACCGATAACAGAAATAATATGACCTGAAACTACATGCACAAAAAATGATAAGTCATAAATGGAAGCATGTGAGACAATTTGCCGAGGCTCAACATAAATCAACACGACATACTTGTAACTAGCAGCCAAACAAACTGCAACATAGTGATTTAGAAGGAAAAACTTTTGGGGCCAAAACAAAATATATTAAGTTTAAAAGAAAAGTATCAAAATCCATTTCCTCATATATAGGATGCAAAATTCTGGTCCAAGAGCAAATACCAACAAAGATAATATCACATGGAAAAAAAAAGCAGTCACAGAAATAATTGAATTATACAGTTTGTAGAGGAGTGTACATGTTAATAATAGAAATTCGATGAAGAATAACACAGCAACCAACACTCAAAGGAGAAAGTACCACAAATCAAATATATCATTATTACGTAAATACTCATTACTAATCAGAATCTGCAGGATTCAGTTACCTTCATAAGGAGACTGTGTTGGACCAAGAATCATAACATTGAAATAACACATATTGTCTTCTGGTGGAGATGCACTTATTCCTAATGCTGCATCAACACATCAATCACGTTCAATGCTAAACTCTAAGAACAATTGACAAAAATGATCATTATAGTATCGAACTAATTAATTATACTATAATATTTTCGATTATACTATAGTATGCTCGTTTATACCATATTGTAGTATAAATCTAATTTACAGCTTTATTTAATATGATGCATCTAGATTGCATTTATGGTGTAAGAGGTTACCCTACTTTTTATTTTTATTTTATATTAAAAGAGTACATATTAATATACATATAGCACCTAATAATACAAATTACACACTCCTTCCACACATTTTTGGGTCCCCGCCTATGACAATATAGTAGTACAGTTGCTCTCATTTCCCAATTGGATAATAATAGGATATCAACAAAAGTAATTTTGTTTTGTTTGTCCAACACACAATGCTACCTATACTATGCACTAGTATATCATAGAAAACTCGATGGCATCTTTATGAGATACAGTTGTAAGTTACAAACCTAAAAGTTGACATCCATTTACCCAGTCTAGCACAATATTTATAGCAGTTCCAATTTAAATTGTTTCCAGTGTTATGCCTCCACTCTTAACAATTGGTTCATGACCCTATATATTTCACAAATTATGTCCTCATTGTTTTTACAACTTCAAATCTCACTGTTATCAACAGTATCTGTAGCCATTGTCCTACAATATTCAATATCATACTAAGTTGGCAAGTTGGTCATTATCAAATGATGCCTCTATTAAACTACTGATTATTTTTCAATAATTATTATCAATGACCCATGTGTAAATTCTGTTTCTTGATCTTAGATGATGCATAATCTCTACCAAATGATAATATTATAACCTTAACATAGTACAATTACCCGTGCTTATATCATGTTTGTATATTTAGATGATGCATTAGACAACTACCCAGCCATACAATTCAATGTTTAGTGGTACCATCTCAAATATCCAGCTATATTTAGTACACAGAAAACTAACAATACAATATGCATATATCCTATAGATACATACTACTCACAATGCAGCCCAAAATGGATGGTCCAAAAAAGATCAAAATTGGGAACTCCTACTCAAACTGACAACTAACAAATCTAAATATTACATTTTAGTATACAACATTGCAAAAACTACCACAATGTATAGTATATGATATAGTACGAAAGCTAATAATGCACATGCAATTGTAAAATCTTACCACATTAAAAAGAATTTGGGTATTTCAAATTCAGGCTCCCTATAATTGTATATTTTGAGGTATGATGGATTAGACAGCCATCACAGTCTACTGACTAGCTTAGGCCTGCGTTAGGGAGTGTAATATACGTATGATAGTCACACTATGAGGGCTATAATGCATACTTCTAATTAGGGGCAAACACATTTAGGTCAGAAGCTGAAGCCCAACTTAAAAGTGAGTCTAAAAAACTTTTTTGAGTTACAAACTAGTCTAATAGCCAACTAACGACGGGAATTAAGGTGTAATAATAAAGTAAGAGGGCAAAATGGGAAAAGTCTAGGGCTACGATAGGTAAAATGGGAAAAGCAAATACATACTGCCTAATTCCTGAGTCTACACTACGATAGGCAACAATAAAAAATCATGCACGTCGTTGAAGATTATATCCAACAATAGGAAATTCGCCAGCAGCCACGACACCTTCGCCAATATCGATTGGACGGCGGCGCAGATCGCGCCGGAGGACGATCGGGTTTACTCCGACAGGGAGAGGGCGGACAGTGACGATTAGGATGACGTCGGCATCCCGTTCTCGACGTCGATAGTGATGGCCGGCGCCGGCGGATTGGATTTGGAGCCGAGGAAGGAGATCAATCTGTGGAAAGGAGGACTATGACGCCGTCTAAGCCTCTTCGGGTGAATATCGACGGAGAAAATTAATCAGAAAAATATGATTTTTTCCAGGTTGTTAGTCCTAATTTGATTTTTTTTTTATTTTTTTGGTGAATTTGTGGAGAGCACACTGGTAATGAGATGCATAGAGTCGGTCAAATATACGCGCATAAGTAAATTATTAGTAGAATCGATTTTTTCGAACCAGTTGAAGAAACCGAGAAAGCTTGAGTTGTTTCGACATTGCAGAGGACAAACGGCGCTGGTAAGTTTTTTCCTCCGATTACATTTGTTTGGTCGATTCATTCAGAGGTGCCTTTATTTCGTATATGTGCAAATGATTGTGTCGACATAGGCCGTGGATTTAGGGTGTTTGAGATTTAGGGTTTTCAGATAATCGAACGTGGGAATGTTTTGATTCCATGAGCCATTCAGTTGAAGAGGGCAAGAAAATGCTTTCGATTTCAACTGGGTCTATCCCCCGCGACGGTAGGAAAACAAAAAGATTGAAATTAACCAAATAGGGGTTGATAAGTCGGGTATTTCTGTTCAATATGTGTTTCAATTTGTTACGATGTGTGTGTGGTGGGGGGCTCTTACAAATCTAAAATTTTAACATTTGGCTTACAATAGAGACAGTTGTATATATATTTTTTCGACATGACTCAATTTTGTGTGGGCTGTCTGTGGGTGCATTACTCAAGTACAGTATAATGGGGTCGAATTTATAGTACTCCGCATGACTAAAATATATGTTTCCCCATACTCAACTGTCTTACTGTGCTGTTAATGTTGTATGGTTATGAATGTCTCATGGGTGTGTTGGTTGTCGGTGGGTGTATTACTGTAATCTGAGTAATGTTGCTTACAGAACACATGTACATTAGCGTGGTCATGTGACTGTTAGAATGGAGGCTGGTTCAGCTAGTTGTTGATAAAATCATCTCACGAATTGAGGCTGGTTCAGCTAGTTGTTGATAAAATTTGCATTAATATATTGCTAATACTCTTGTATGAATTTTTTTCAGGGTTGTGTAGTATGTGCCCATTCAAAAATGAAGCTGCAAGTTGTAATTTTGATGGCTTTTATATTTCTCTCTGCTTATTTTTATGTTTATCAAACAAGTTGATCGCGTAATTATTTGTCAAAATTGTGGACTGAAATTTCTTTATGGGGCTGTTGTAGAGAATTGTAAGAAAAATGTGTTAATGTGTGACCATGTTTACAATGTTAAGTAATACTCAGCTTTTATTATTGCATTAATGGATTGGTGCGTTATACTATATTGGTGCAATTATACTATTGTTTTCCAGTTATATCTATTAGTGCATTATACCATTGATAATCAGTTATACTATAGTGTTTTCGATTATACCATTATATCTATTAGTGCATTTAAATTTATTTATTGAATGTGGTGTCTCCTTTATGCAGGAATATCTTGGAGAGTAAATTGAAGAAAAGACCAGAAGAGCAATATTATACCAAGTAAGGGATTGTAAGCATTACAAACGTGAGTTTGGAACCCTGATAATCTACTTCATTTCCCTTCAATATGAGTATATGGTCCTAGGAATTGTGGCTGTATCCTAGTTTAGAGGTGTGCTTGGGTTGCAATCAGTACATCCCAACTGTAATTTTGAATTAGACCTGCTTGTGTCCGTTGAAATTGAAAAATGTGTTGTTGTAGTATCTTTTGGATGCCCCTGATGGTCAGTCTGATTCACGGGGTGTAGTTTTCTTCCCCTTTTGAAAGTTTCTCATAGATCTGTTTATCTGACTTAGTAGTGATTGCAATGTGCTATTATTGCAGAAGGACAAAAGCAGTTCGGTGACTATTGGAGTTGTAGACGAACACATTTGCCCCCTTGTTGGACGTGGTGGAAGGAGTATTATGGAAATCAGTCAGGTGGGTTTTGTAGGTTTTGATTATTCTGTGGGCATATACAAGAACTATCCTTGTAGATTGATCTGTTTACAAAACACTCTGTCATATTCTAAAATTTGTTTAGGGAAAAAATGAATGCCAAGGGTGATATATCTACATTTTGAAAACAAGCTCCTCTCCCGTTTCCCCCACTACATTGTATTTGGTTAAACTTGAGGGTAGTGTTTGTGGTCTTTGGTTGCCAACTAAATGCCTCTTAACATGCAGATCACCAAAGCTCGTTTAAAGATCTCTGATAGGGCGACTTCATGTCCGGAACGACTAATAGGTATCACCAAATGGAATCTTCAACAAATATCAGGACTATGTAATTAGTTATACACCTTGACTTCTTGCACCTTCTGCAGGAAAGTCACCATCACAGGGTCTCAGAGAGCAATCCGTGCAGCTGAGTCCATGATACTGGGGAAAGTTGAATCGGTTGCTGCTGAGAGATAACGGAGTACTCCTTTAACTCTTCTAATCTGTTGGATAAATGTTTTATATGGTCCAGAATTTGGTTTAGCATCTGGGACTCCCCGAATTCGTACATGTCTTTTGTCTCGGTGAAAATAACTGAACTTGAGAGGCATTATTTAAATTGGTCGAATGTAGAGGTACAAAATGTATTAGCATTTGTGACTATATGATGTTGCATTAGGATGCGAATATAACTGTAGTACGCTAAATTAATATATTTTGGGTCTTGTCTTTTGGTTTCCAGAAATGGGGCATGGCGCGCGCGGTGATCCGCGTAAGAAGAAATGTGCGAGACTACAAAAGTATGGACAAAGCCATGAAGAAAATGACCAGGTCACGAGCAAGGTTGCAGTGGACGGGCACATGAACCCTTTATGTTGATTATTTATATAGAATGCATTGTAGTAGTATAGTTTACTGCATATTGATGAGAATGTCTTTTTCCAACAGCTTGTTGTGCTCATATTTGTAGATGTTCTTTGCTAACAGGATGTAATGGCTCTTGCCTAGTGTTGATAAAAGGATCTAAGCTTGAAGATTAGATAATAACCAAAGTATAAACAAGCAAGAGTGTATGAGCTGCTCGCCTACGTGCTCGCCAGGATGCTCGCCCACATGCTCGCCCGAGCCTAGAGGTGTCAAAGTAACAAGCCTACATGGCCATTCCCCAGTTGCTCGCACCAATGCTCGCTGTGCTGCTCACCATATTGGTCGCCCGAGGCTCTGAGTATGACAAAGCAATAAGCTTATGAAGCCAGGACTAGGATGCTCGCCTCGGTGCTCGCCCACCTGCTCGCCCCCGTAGTCGCCTTCAGCCTGGATATGACAAGGCAGCAAGTCAGTAGAATAGGCCTACGTTGCTCGCCAAAATGCTCGCTCCCTTGCTCGCTGCACCGCTCGCCCTCTTGCTAGTCCTTTCTTCGAAGGAAAGAAGGTTCAAGATGTCCAATGAACCTGCATGAAAGGTTCAGATCATAAGGCTGGAGTTAGTGGAGCAAAACTTTGAGGGGGTGACAAGTGGAGGACACTTGTCACCCCCAGAAGTCATATAGCTTAAAAAGGTGCCACCTCACTAAATAAAGGGTATAAATACTTGTAATAAACACATTTGTAAGGATCTGAAATCCAAATACAAAGAGCTCACCTATAAAATTTCTCTCTCTATAATTCTCTCTATATTACACTTAATAATTCTAGTGATCACCTTTTAATTATTGTTTGAGTGATTTCCATAGACCAATTAGCCACATAACATTATAATTAGTAAAATCATTCAACAATTTGGCGCTAGAAGGAGGGCACGAACCTCCGTCGATTGAAGAATTCGATACTCATTCTTCATTATTTCTCAAGAACACCAAGAACGCCCTTCGAAGTTCGGTAAAAGTTTTGAGGAATATCTTCAATTGTGAGTGTTTTCAAGAATTTGTTGTCTTCGAAAACACGAGCTAGAAAAGATTTCTTTAAAAACCCATCTACTATACTCAATTGTCACCGGAAACAATGACGAGACATACGTACGAAGCCTCCCACGATGAATCCCACACCACCTCGACAAGTCGAATGTGGAGAGGACGGGGACCATCAGGACACCGTCGAACTGAACAAGCTCGTGTCCCGGCGTTACCGGCGGCTCCAGTCGGTCAACAGATTGAAACTACCATTGAATCAATGGTTAGAACACCCGAGGACATCGAGAGAGCGATGACCACCCTGAAACAATTACAAAGGCAGCAGATGGTAATGGCACGTCAACCGGTGATTCAGGTTGCCCAGACTGAGACGAGACATGATACTCGAACAAGATACCATCCTCAGAAGGAAGAAGCCAGTAGTGGACGTGTCGTACCCGAAAGTTCAAGAGGCAAACAAAAAATGTCTGATCGCCTCGGACCACAACCCCAACGCTCAAACCAGCGACCAGCTGGGCGAGCAGATGGGCGACCAGCTGACCAAGCATATGACCAACCTGAACGCCTTGACGGGTCACAAGACGATAAGCGCAGTAATCAAAGTCATCACTCAGAGGGTAGAAGGTCGGAGCATTCATACCGCCAGGAGCCTTGCGAGTCTGATGCCCGGCATCAACGTAGGCCTGTGCAAGAAAAGTTGAGGAGACGGGCATTCGACAGGTTAGGACCAAATGCTGCAAGTACTCCAGCGACCACACCGGGAAATCGCCCAAAGTGAGGGACTACCGGGGGCAGCACCTCATCATGAGGTGCACCCGGAACAGCCTCGAGGAGGGGGATCATCCCGTGGGTCGTCCGTTCTAGAGATCGAAAAGTTGAAGAAAGCTGTGGAGGACTTACAGCACCAGGTGGCCATCAAAGACAAGGTGGAGACGTACACATCACTTCCAGTATCACCGTTGTCACCAGTCATCCTAACTGCACCTATCCAGAAGAAAATACAGTTTCCCTCACTAGTGTTGTACGAGGGAGAGTCTGACCCCAAGGTTCACATCTCAAAGTATGCCGATTATATGATATCAATGGGGGCATCAGATGCGACGCAATGTCGGAACTTTCCCTTAACTCTTGTAGACCGGGCACACAGATGGTTCTCAGCCTTGACACCTGGATCGATTCAATCGTTTGGGCAGTTGACCCGGGAGTTCCTGTCCCACTTTTCGGGATTTGGGACGTATCTGACACAAAAACACAGGTTGGCCAACATCTCACAAGGGGCCGAGGAAACTGACCAGCAATACCTGGAGCGGTTTGATAAAATCCTTTTGGAAGGTGAAGCAGTCAGTGACGACACAAAGGTTGTGGCAGTCATGGCGGGACTGCGTAAAGGAACGGACCTGTGGAAAGAAATGCATCTAGCCTGTCCTACTACATACGCCGAGTTCCACCACAAAGCTGGTGTGTATGTCGCAATGCAAGAAGCGATGGCCAAGCAGTTAGCTCCAGAGACTGAGGATAAGAAGAATGGAAAGAAGCCTGGTGGTAGTGGTTACAAGACCCCGAAGAATTTGAAATCATTTGGGGACACGGCAGAATATAAGGAAAAACTGAACCAAGTATTGACTACCACAATTGACCACGTCTTCACAGCTGTGAAGGATCAAGATATGTTGGCTGCACCCCGAAGGATCAGGCAGGATCGCAACAAGCTAAACCCAAACAAATTTTGTGCTTACCATCAAAGTATCGGGCACTTCACTAGTGAGTGCCGCGATCTGTTGAAACAATTGTGGAAATTTTATGAAGATGGAAAATTAGCCGAATTCATAAAGAAGGCTCCAGAAAAAAGGCAACGTCCGACAAGACAGGAAGCCTTGGATGATGAAGGAAGCGATGAGGCAGAGAGGGCCCCAAACAGACAAGTAAGAAGAGGTCCACCAGCAAGGCCGACGCATCTGGAGCCGAACCGAGAAATCCTTGTGATCGAAGAAATTGGTTCGGCAGGAGGGATGGTAGATTGCCATCCAACGTCAAAAAGGCAGAAGAAGACAGAAATTTGGGCGGTCAATCAGGTACAGGAGATGGGGTTCGGATCAAAAGCGACTACTAAACCAACTGTGGATTTGACTTTCTCTCAAGCAGATCTCGAAGGAATCCTTACACCACACAACGACTCCTTGGTTATCAGCGCCAATATCATGAACGCAAGAGTGCACCGACTGCTAGTGGATACTGGAGCCTACACAAACATCATGTTCAAAAAGATACTAGACCAGCTAGGAGATTACGAATCCTACATAGAGGATTGTAATCACAAGATAGTGGGATTCGGAGAGGCTGTGACCGTCCCACTAGGTGTAATAAGGTTACCGGTAGAACTTGTAGCGCTAGAGGACCCGGAAAGGAGGATGACAAGGTTGTTAGATTTCTTAGTCGTAGATCAACCATCCACCTATAACGGGTTCCTCGGCCGCCCTTTCATTTCTGAATTTAAAGCCGCATGTTCTATTTACTACTATTGTATTAAATTCCCAACTCTTAAGGGTGCAGGTACGGTTAAAGGGGACCAAAAGAAGGCGCGAGAATGCCTGTTAACTCTGAAAAAGCCCGTTAACCAGGTGTTAGTGTTTGAAGATCCAACATCACAACCCTCCACGAGTGAGCCGAGTGGTTTGGATGATGTCTCAATAGACACCGAAATGATGGAAGTGGACCAAACGTCGGAGGACATGGTGATAGATAATACACTACAGCAAGACTGGCCGAACGAGGAACAGATGGTTAATAACCCAAAGAATCAAGATCAAGATCCAGCAACCATAGCCAGAGAGAGTGGGGAAATGGAAGCAGCGCCGGAAGTTCAGACAAAGGCCCCAGAAGATATTGAGCCCCGGTTGGGCTATGAACCTATCCCGGTGGAGATGGAAATGCACCTTGAAGGACCAATTGATGATCCCAGGTGGAAAGATAAAAAGCGACGCGCCACACCAGTGGAGGAGCTCAGATCCATACAAGTTCATCCAAATAAAGAGGATCTAGAACTCTTTATCGGGTCGGAGTTGGAGGAACCTTATAGAAGCCGGATGGAGGAATTCCTTCGGGCAAACCTCGATGTGTTTGCATGGTCACACGAGGATATGACCGGCATACCGGTGGAGCACGCGTGCCATCGCCTGAACATAGATCCCACGAAGAAGCCTGTCCGCCAGAAGAGGAGAAAATATGGGCCAGACAAGTATGAGGCATTGACCGGTGAGGTGAAGAAACTTTTGGACAATAAACTCATAAAGAAAGCACTATGTCCTCAATGGGTGGCGAACCCTGTCTTGGTCAAAAAGCCAAATGGAACATGGAGGCTATGTATAGACTTCACAGATCTTAACGCCGCATGTCCAAAGGATAACTTCCCTTTACCCCACATCGACCAGCTGGTAGACAATACGGCGGGACATGAACTAATGACGTTTATGGATGCCTTTGCAGGTTATCATCAGATTGCCATGCACCCCGATGATCAAGAACATACAGCCTTCTATACAAATAAAAATTTATTTTGTTGGAAGAGGATGCCATTCGGGTTGATCAACGCCGGCGCCACATATCAGAGGTTAGTCAACAAGATGTTCGACCAACACCTTGGTGACACAATGGAGGTCTATGTGGACGACATTGTTGTGAAGAGTCTTAGAAAAGAAGACCATCTGGAGCACCTCAAGCAAGCATTCGACATCATGAGGGCGTATAACATGAAGCTTAACCCAAAGAAAAGCAGCTTTGGAGTACAATCCGGCAAATTCCTGGGGCATCTCGTAAGTCAACGGGGCATAGAAATCAACCCGTCGCAAGTCAAATGTATCTTAGACATGGGACCACCGAAGGATGTACCGGCAGTCCAAAGACTTACTGGGAGTCTCGCGGCACTCAATAGATTCATATCCAGATCTGGGGACAAGAATAGACCTTTCTTCGAGTCTATCAAAGGCAAAGGCATCTGCAAAAGAACCGGGAAGACCAACTTTGTGTGGACGGATGCTTGCCAAAAGGCGTTCGAAGATATAAAGAATTACCTCGGTAATCCCCAGATCCTGTCAAAGCCGGTGCCGGGAGAAAAGCTATACTTATACCTAGCGGCATCAGAAGTAGCCATAAGTTCAGCCTTGGTGCGTGTAGAAGGTAAGGTGCATCTTCCAATATATTATGTCAGCCAAGTGCTACGTGAGGCGGAACTACGATATTCCCCAATGGAGAAATTGGCATATGCATTGGTGATGAGTGTGCGGAAGCTCCGGCCATATTTCTTCGACCATCAAGTGGAAGTTTTGACAACATTTCCCTTGAGGCAAGTCTTACATAGACCTGATACTGCAGGACGATTACTAAAATGGTCACTAGAAGTCAGCCAGTATGGTATAACATATGCACCCCGAACAGCGATCAAAGGGCAGGCTCTGGCAGACTTCATAGTAGAGCTAACCTACCCTCAAGGTCCGACGAGGGGACGTGTTTACCCATGGCACCTCTATGTGGACGGCTCAGCAACAAGTTCCGCAGTCGGAGTGGGTGTCGTCCTGATAAGTCCCGATAAACAGGTGTTCACCTCCGCAATAAGGTTCAATTTCTTAGCAACAAACAACGAAGCTGAATACGAGACACTTATCGCGGGTTTGAGACTATCACTAGCTGTGGGGGAAACTAGACTTCAGGTTTTCGGAGATTCACAGCTAATCATATCTCAAGTCCGAGGAGAGTACGAGGCGAAGGACCGACAAATGATCATTTACCAAAGGATCGTTGCACACCTGATATCAAAGTTTGAGCAAGTGTACATTGAGCAGATTCCCCGACTAGAGAACACCCAAGCAGATGCTTTAGCCCGGTTAGCCACAAACACCGGAGAACCAAGCATCTCAGAAGTGGTGGTCACAAAGTTAATTAATCCTTCAACATTTGATTATGTTAATCAAGTGTTGAAGAGGGGGCAACAGATAATCAATAGCCAGCAACAGTCTACCGATGATTGGCGAACACCTATCAGTAAATACTTATCCAACGGAGAGCAGCCAGGAGATCCATGGGAAGCACAGCGGATTGTGAAGCAGGCCGCAAGATACACGATGGTCGAAGGGCAGTTATATAAAAGAGGAATCTCACTCCCATTACTCAAATGTCTTTCTTCGGAAGAAGGACAGAAGGTGTTAAAGGAAATCCATGAAGGGATATGTGGAGGACATGCTGGGGGGCAAGCCTTGGCTTACAAAACCATCAGGCAAGGGTATTATTGGCCAACACTACAAAAGGATGCTATCAAATATGCTAAGAAATGCTTGAAGTGCCTACAGTTCGCTCCGAGCATCCATACCCCAGCACAAGAATTGAAGTCAGTATATAGTCCATGGCCATTCGCTAAATGGGGTATCGACTAGATCGGCCCATTCCCTCCCGGGAAGGGAGGGGTAAAATTTGTAGTGGTGGCCGTGGACTATTACACTAAGTGGGCCTAAGCTGAAGCTCTAACGACGATAACCCAAGAGAGGATGATAAGCTTTATTTGGAAGAACCTGACATGCAGATTTGGGTTACCACAGTCGATAGTCACGGATAACGGGAGGCAGTTTGATGGAAGTAAGTTAAGAGACTTTTGCACATCTTGGAACATCAAGAAACATTACTCCACACCATATCATCCTCAATCAAACGGACAAGTTGAAGCAGTGAATAAAATTTTGAAGCATATCCTAAAGATCCATTTAGAAGAAAAAAAGGGTAGTTGGGCCGACGAGCTTCCGGAAGTCTTATGGACTTACAGAACGTCTTACAGAACAAGTACCGGAGAGACACCATTCACAATGGCTTTCGGAATTGAAGCAGTCATCCCGGTAGAGGTCCAGCATCGGACATGGAGGATAATCGAATACAGTGAGGAAGCAAATGAAAATGATATGGCGGTAGAAAAAGACTTGATTGAAGAAATAAGAACCTCAGCAGAATTGAGGAATGCAGTCTATAAGCGACGAGCCGAGAAATACTACAACTCGCAGGTAAAAGATAGAAAATTCCAAATTGGTGACTTGGTGATGCGAAGGATATTAGCAGTCCCGACTGGAGTATTTGGTCCGAAATGGGAAGGTCCGTTCAAAGTAACAAAAAGTTGGCCGAATGGGACGTACGACCTGGAGGATATGCAAGGTAACTCTTCGGCATACACATGGAATGCGACACACCTCAAGAAATTCTTCCAATAAAGACTTATGTAAATTTTTCAAGAAAACCTTGCTTGTCCAACATGTATAGGGGCAAGCAGGTCCGTAATAGATGGAGGCAAATCTATAAAGTTATTATTCTATTGAATAGAGAGGTTTCCTTTCAAATTGATGTATCAAAAGATGTCTCAAGTTATAAGCTCTCAAGACTTACGAGTCCACATTAAAGGCAAGGTATTGAGACTAACCCTAAGGTTATAACCATTAAAAGGGAGTCCTTACCAATCAATAAGCCTACATCCAAAGAGATGAAAAATAAGTGTGTAAATTCGCGATTCCATAAAAAGGAAAAGTAAGACGAATCAATTAAAACACAGCACATCAAAAGCGAGCACTAAATAACTAAGACAAAAGTATCAACAACAGAAGCAGATATAAGCAAAAGCCAATAAAAGAAAAACCGCAAATGCATTAAACGACAAAAGGTGTTAGGGTACATATGGGGCGCCTTCGAGGGCGAGGAAATAAAAGTTTCAATACATCGCAAAATTATAAGTAGAAACGTCTTCAAGGACGTTGAGGCAAAAGGTTGCAAACGAAGAACACGAACAAAAACCCCAACTTTTTACTGATCGCCAGGCTGGTCGCCAACATGCTCGCCAGCCTGGTCGACAGCTTGCCCGCCAACTTGTCCAACTTGCTCGGCCACTTGCTCGCCAGGCTGCTCGCCCGCCTGTCCGCTAGCACCTGAAGGAGAGAGACCAGGGAGGACTTCGAATGGAGATAGACCCTCAGTGTCCACCATCGCATCGTCCTCAGCATTAATCTGAAGAGGCGGATAGTTTCCACCGATGATCTTAAGCGTCGAAGGCACAGCACTTAAGTCGACTCCCATCTCCTCGAGATCCCCGATATCCACCACCAAACCTTCCTTAAGAGGATGTTCGGTAAGGAAGTCGGTGAACTCCTTCTTCAAGGCTGTCCAGGGGTCCTCGTTCTCACCAACTGCATGGTGATAGGCCCGAAGATTCTCAGCAAAGGCATAAACAAAGCCAAAGTCAGAAGACTCCGCTCGGATATCTGCAACGGCTTCAGCGGTATAGCAATCAGTATGGGCAGCCTTAAGATCAACAAGTTCGGTCCGGGTGGCTTGGAGTTCTTTTTCTAGCTCGACAATCTTTCCCCGGGCAATCCTGCTCTCCTCCAACTGTGCCCGGACACTCGCCAGCTCAACCCGGAGACCCTCAGCTTCAACCCGGGTCCTCTCAGCACTTGCAATCGCCGATTGCTCAGCATCCAGAGAAGCTTTAGCTTTGGCCTCAAATGTGGCAACCCTTTTCTTCATCTCGTCCCTCTCCTTCCTTAGGCTATCATTCAACACAGCGTATGACTTCTCCAACGTCACAGCCTGCTCGATAGCACTTTGAGCGGTGATAAGGGCACCACTCGAGTGATGCATGGCTGTGCGGATGTTATCAGTCAACGATTGATGATGGATGATGGCGTCTTGGGGTTGGGTCCAGTGACGGACAGCAGACTCAGCAGCTCCTCGAACCGGGCCCTTGAGCTCATTAAGAGACTTTGGAGGACGGGCAAGGGCAAACTGGTGGACCAGCGGGCTACGATGCTGATAACGTGTAGGGTCATACCTGCTTAAAGGGCCGTACAAGAAAATGTCAGAAGTATGAACATGTTAGAAGTATGAGCATGTTCGAAGTTTGAGGCTCATACCCAGCTGCCAGCTCCTGGTCCCATCCCAGGTATGTGATGTCAGTTAACTGACCAATCGAGCGGATAGATGCCGGGGCAGTCGGGGTGCCAGTGGAAACGGGAGGAGTAGACTCCAGCACCTCGACCCGACCTAATCCTCCCGAACTTGGAGGCCTTGAAACCCTCGCCCTCTTGGCCGCCTCACTTTCACGCTCAACGCGTGAGCCATCACCCCGTTGTAATCGGCGACCGTCGCCGCTCGGGGGGTCACCCGGAGTTTGTCGAGCTTCGGTGCGGGGGGCTCGAGAGGGGGCAGAGGATCGTGTGCTCGGCCCGGTTCCAGCAGTCTTCTTGGTAGTCTTAGCAGCAATTTGAGCTGCTAACACCACGAATGGGGGATCCCTCTTGGTACGTGCCATCCCGAATTTCTGGTTCAAAGTCTTAAAAGACGGAGGGATAGCGATAGAAACTTCAGAAGCTGCAAGCATTAAGAGACAGAAAGAGTTAGAAATTTTGCATGAAATCTCAATCTCAAAAGTACAAGACAACCTTACCTGCAGGATGGGCAACCTGAGCTCATAGGTGGTGAGGGGTTGTGATCAGCCCCGAAGCAATGTGGCAACTGGGCTTGTTTAGATAGTCAAAAGTTCTATCCTTCTTGTTCCGGCGACAAACGAGAATATAGGTGAACTTGAAATCTTCAAACAAGCTCGTTTTCTTCCAGCGCTGAGGGATCAAGTCTGCAATACAAAAGAACAAAGACATCAGACACAATATAAAAAAAAAAAGTTCAAAACATGCAAACAAGTCCTACGCTGCAACTCGCCAAACTCAGTAGGGGTCATAATACGTCCCCCAAGACCCTCATTGTTGTCAGGAACCCGCCAGTCACCACCGATAAAAAAGAATTGTTCCTTCCAGTCTCTCACTTTGTTGGGCAGTCCCTCAAGGATCTTCATGTCGCTCCTCGCCTTAAGGTAATAATATCCCTGGCCCTCCTCAGAGCACTTGCTAAGGCAGAGGGTGTAATTCACCTCTTGAGAAGTCAGGCGATCCTTGTACTTCTCCAAGGCAAAAACCGTGCATAGTGATATCAGGTACGTCCATGCGTTGGGGTCAGCTGTGTGATCGCTAAACCCGTCGTCTCCAAAAAGCGCCCGATGAGGGGGTGCAAGGGTAACGTCACACCAGCAGCCAACGTATGCACGTTTATGGCTGTTAATCCTTCCGGGGGGCGGTCAACTCTTTCTTTCTCCCGGGGAGCATACATAGTGACGTCACAGGGAATATGATACTCCTTCCGGATGTGGTCAAGATCGTCCTCATTAATGATGCTTACTACGGTATTCGCCTTGAAGTTTGTGCGGTCATCTTTTTCAAGTTCCCGATACTGTCGAGGAGGTGTCGGGAAGTCGGCAGCATACCGCTCGTAGTACGCTCTCCAGTCGAACTCTTGTGCAATGCCTTCGGGGATGGACCTCTCAGACATGTACGGTTGAGGGAAGCTAACAGACTCGAACCACTCAGTGATAGAGTCGTCGCTATCGCCACTGCTGGAGAGTATCTCTCCGTCCTCCGTATCATCCCCCTCTGGGCGAGCAATGGGCTACTCGATTTCTTGCTTGCCCAGCTGCTCGCCGATGTGCTCACAGGGGTGCTCGCCGGCCTCCTCGTTAGCTTGCTCGCCTCCTTTCTCCAAAAATCAGTTTACCTCCTCAACCGTAGAATCAGACCCCGCCAGATGGACCGAGGACAAGCCCGCAATCGGGCCACCTTCCTCTATGTTCTCCACCATGGGCCGTTTGCCCAGATTTCGGTGAGAAATCGTTCGACTCGAAGATGACGACATGGATTCGGGAAGAAAGAGAAAAAGACAAGGTTGATCCTAAGGTGTGATTAACTAAGGATGAGGGGCGTCGTCAACAAAATTCCAATCAGAAATTCCGGCAAATAAGTACATAAAATAGACATGCAAAAATTAAAAGAAAATAAAGGTAATGTGAAGAAAAGACGAAAGGAATTGAGGAATTACCTAGGATGTTGAAGTTGCAAAACCGGTCACCGGAGTGGTGAAGATTCTTGAGAGTCGTCGGAAAAAGCCTAAAGATGAAATCGCCGGGAATTCTAAGAAGAGAAATAGTGAATGAAGAAGATGATGAATAGTGCTTAGAAAACCCCTATTTATATGTTCGGGTCAAAGTGAAAAAGGGAAAAGAATTTCAGGGACCAAGTTGCAAAACATTTGAAAAGTCTCTGAAAAGGCACGCCTTTTCATGCGACTGATTGACGCATGAAACGAGGAGGCACCTCATTTTCCGGAGAGTTGCCTTAATTGCCGAAGAGAGAGAGAGCGAGCAAGAGGGCGAGCACCAGGGCGAGCACCACGTTACTCGCTAAGTTGCTCGCCCAATTGCCCGCCCAGTTACTTACTTACGTAATAAAAGATTAATTCCAGTATATACTTTGATGTCAGATCAAAGCATATACTGAGGGGCAAATATTGATAAAAGGATCTAAGCTCGAAGATTAGATAATAACCAAAGTATAAACAAGCAAGAGTGTATGAGCTGCTCGCCTACGTGCTCGCCAGGATGCTCGCCCGAGCCTAGAGGTGTCAAAGTAACAAGCCTACATGGCCATTCCCCAGTTGCTCGCACCAATGCTCGTTGTGCTGCTCGCCATATTGGTCGCCCGAGGCTCTGAGTATGACAAAGCAATAAGCTTATGAAGCCAGGACTAGGATGCTCGCCTCGGTGCTCGCCCACCTGCTCGCCCCCGTAGTCGCCTTCATCCTGGATATGACAAGGCAGCAAGTCAGTAGAATAGGCCTACGTTGCTCGCCAAAATGCTCGCTCCCTTGCTCGCTGCACCGCTCGCCCTCTTGCTAGTCCTTTCTTCGAAGGAAAGAAGGTTCAAGATGTCCAAGGAACCTGCATGAAAGGTTCAGATCATAAGGCTGGAGTTAGTGGAGCAAAACTTTGAGGGGGTGACAAGTGGAGGACATTTGTCACCCCCAGAAGTCATATAGCTTAAAAAGGTGCCACCTCACTAAATAGAGGGTATAAATACTTGTAATAAACACATTTGTAAGGATCTGAAATCCAAATACAAAGAGCTCACCTATAAAATTTCTCTCTCTATAATTCTCTCTATATTACACTTAATAATTCTAGTGATCACCTTTTAATTATTGTTTGAGTGATTTCCATAGACCAATTAGCCACATAACATTATAATTAGTAAAATCATTCAACACCTAGGTGGTGATAATGGCTTTTATTGCAAGTTTGTACTGGCTCTTGTCCCTTTTTTAAATGAATGTATTGTTGACAATTGATGATTTGTAGCTGCACAAATATGGATCGTGTTTATATCTATCTAAATTGAGCAATTGACTTGGGAATCATGGTTAGCAAGTATTAAAACGGCAAGGGAGCTGCTGAAACCAAATAGCCACAGACGAAATACACGAAAATGTGATTGTGATGTGTATCTGGGGTGCATTCAACATGTATATAATTTCGTTTGTTTGGATTAAAGTAATGGCCAATTGCATTAAGCTCGAAGTCAGATTAGTTAAAGTATAATCAGTTCGTCATTAGTATAAGTAACCAATAAATTAGTTAGTTTACAATATACAAATAATGGTATAATATACCATTGTTATTTTCACTGCATGTTGTAGTGTACTATACTTCAATTCGTTATACTATTCTGATATTTGAAGACACTACTCAGAACATCTTCCGTACCCATCTTCTACGAATGAAATGGCTCTCACATAACACTTACTTTGGTTGTCAGTGTGTATTTGATTAGTGTGAAGATTGCTCGAAATTATTGTATTTAATTGTTTATTTTGAGTGGATTTTTTGCAATTATTTACACTAAATGAATTAATTGAGCTTATTTGTAGATAAATTATTTATGTTGCAATGTTATATGAAAATTGAGTTGGGATGATTTAATTGTTAAAATATTAATTAGGCCAACAAATAATAAATTTTTGAAGAGAATTGTATGGGCCATTTAATTGGGTTAAGAGTCCATTAATCAATTCCAAAGTCCAAAACTTGAACTCACATATTCTGTTTTGCAGGTTTTCACGTGAGTAGGAGTTTGATTCCACTTCAATTAATTTAGAGTCAAAGCTCTGCAGAGTTGACCGAAGAACATGGAGAAGAGAGCAACGTGCTTGCCTTTAGTGCACACGTTCATAATCGACACACATCATCATCTTCAATCCAAAGATAGAATCACAACACCCAACTTTCTCAATTCGCCGGAATTTTTCTGTAGCCGACGTACAACCTCCATTGAAGAAGTTATGGGAGAAATTCAAAGCTCAGTCACTCCAATTTATTCAGCCATCGTCTCACGCCGAGCCTCGCCGTCAAGAGAAATCGTAGACACCGTAAAGCCACCACTTCGCCAGAATTTCTTCCTCCTCTCTTCGCCGCCACCACGACGGAAATGGCTGCTGTCCACAACACCTTCACCCGACACTCAAGTTCGTCACCGGGAACAGAGCTTCCCAAACCGCCATTGAAGCCGCCCTTGTTCTTACCTGAAAATCCCCAACAGCCGCGAAGACCCACTACTGCCATAGCCTTGCCGGAATCTGCAACTCGAACTAGTTCGAGCTCTGCCAGTCACCTGAAATGTCGTCGCTCAAGTTTGCAGCTGTGAAGAAGAACAGAGAACGCATCACTCGAGACATATTTGAATTTTTAATTCGCCCATTTATTATTGCTTGCGTCCTGACGTGGAGATGGTGTTGTCCATCGGTATTTGGTTTCACCTATTTTGGTTATTGCCGAAACCCTATGCTGCATATAGATGTCTTGTGGCCTAGTACCTGCTTTATTATGCCATAGTTAAATATGTTTAACAATGTTTAACTTAATAAAATTCAGTGTATTAGACTGGGATGTGGTGTGTGTTCTCAGGTAGACTAGATTGTGGGACAGTTTGTAGGAATATACTACATTGTATTTTTTCCTTCTAATTAGGATTACTAATTTGCCTCTCACTGCAATGTAAAAAGTTTTTTGGCTCTCTTTTTTATTTTGAAAGTAAAAGTGTCCTTGTCCATTAAATTTAAATTCAAAATATAAAAATAATAAAAGAAAATGTATATATAGGCTGTCAGGTGTCAGAATTTTTTTTAATTTGTGGGCCCACTTTTAATTCTCTTTGGGCATCTCCAAACGTTAGCGCTAGAGTAGCACAGAATTTATAATTTATCTCCAACAGTTCGCACTATATTTTACGCTACATATATTTTCTTATTTTTTATTATATTCTTTTTATATTAATTTACATTTAATAATTACATTATTTTTTACTTTTAATTTTCAAATAATATAAATTATTTTTTAATTTAAAAATAATTTATTAATTATAGAATAAAAATTATGGAATAAAATTAAATTTAATAACATCATACAATCATACATATTAATTTAAATTTCATAATACAAATGATAATACAATTATAATATCATACATAATAGAAACACACAAATAAACACATCACAAAAAATGCACACAAAATATAGAAAACTCATAACATCAATAATAGTAGTCTGGCTCTCGAAATTAGAATATTCCTCACACATATGATCAATCAGTGCATTACGAAGTGCCGTGTAAGCGTCTCTATCTCTAATTTGTCTAAATCGAGAAACGAATGTTTGGAAGGATAAATATTCATTATTCAACATTTCTACATCGGGAGTTTGTACATCGATTGTAGTTTCAATCTCGGAGACTATTAATTATTAGAGTATTTTCAATTCAAGTATTTAAACTATTAGGATGTTTAATTATTATGTTTAATGTATTTTATGCATTGTAATGTATATTGTAGTATTTTAATTATATATTAAACTATTGTAATATATTATTTATGATTTAAACAAAATTACATTTAATTATTCAACTACAAAATATTACAATTTAATTGTTCAATTTAAGAACATTACAATTAATTAATTATGCATCCTAAAAATATTATAATTTAATTGTTACATAAAAGTATCACAATTTTAATCTAAAAGTATCACAATTTAATCCTAAAATTATCACAATTTAAACTTAAAAATATATAAAGTATAACTTAAATAAAATTAAAAAAATGAGGGGGGGAGGGTGGCGCCGTGAACAGTGCGTGGTCTGGCGCGAGAGATGAAGCTGGGTTGGAGTAAAAATGTCATCTCCACCCTGGCGCACAACGCAGGGTTGGAAACGCCCTTTGTAACCTGAGATTTTGGTGTTTCTTTTTTTAAAATAGTACTACCTACGTCCCCCAAAAGTTTGCGGTACTTTTGGGGGTACTGCTTTTAAGGAAAAGTATAATTAGTAGAATGTGTATGGTGGAGATTGTGAGGTAAAGATTTTAAAGGTGGTGATTTAAAAGAATATTTCATTTTTTGGAGTGTGCAAATTTTTGTGGGACAAACTAAAAAGGAATATTTTTTTTGGGGGTGGGACAATTTTTTTTTTTTTGAAAGGTGAAAGACTAAAATTTATTCTAACTGTTGATAGAATTTCTTAATCGTGTTCGTTTATGTGGCACTTTACAATGGATTAATTCTACCAAACAATAATCTTGTGATTTTATGTTCTTGGGGAGGGAGAGAGTTTTTTTAGAGAGAAATATTGCAGTAGGGATTGTATTAATTGTGTGGAATGTGAGAATTGTCCAATAATTACAAGAGAGGTCTTATTTATAGGTGTGCCAGTGTGAGACGGCATCTTACAAGCCTATATGGCTTCCGGTGTTGACGAGGGTCCGTAACCCTCGTCCTGGTCCCTTATACTGCTCCCTATGTTGTGCCTCGTCCTACTACTATGTCTTAGACTAGATGGGTCTCATTAAAAACCTCACCGTAAACCACCTTTGTGGATAAACCGGACGGAGGGAAAAAGAGCGCACCATCGGGGTCCTATCGACTACCAGGCTAGGTCATGGGCGAGCTCAGAGGTGAGCACTCGGGCGACTCATGGGCGAGCTCTGGTACCCTTGGCGTTGTATAACAGGTGTTGCCTCGGAGGTTGACGCCCTGGATGCTAGAGGCGTGTTCTGCACTCCAACGAACTCATGACCGACCTCCCAGGTGTTGGGCATCTTGATTCCCTAATTTACTTCGAGTAGCTCGCCCATCAACAATTGCCCCCCAGCTCGCCTTCATCATGACTCATGGCATGTCTCGGGCGAGCTCCTGCAAGGCGGTCTCTTGAGCCGACGTGGGCAGAATCTGAGGCGTCGTGCGCGTCTTTGTAAGTGTCGTTTCCCGCGCTCATAATAATAACTTTCCAAATTCTTTGCAAAAAGGTCCCTGGTTTCTCAGGAAATTCGAGCTCGCGCCCCATGTCTATAAATAGGCGAAATTAAGACAATTCCTCACTTTGCTTCTTCACTTCTCAGAGCGCATTTCTGGCGATCGTTTCTTTGCTCCCGACGTGTCTCCGAGCATCCCCCAAGGTAGAAATCCGGATTTTTCTTCTTTCTTATTTCAAATTCTTTTTGTTGAAAACCGAAACTTTCCAGCGACGCTTCTACCATGTCTGAGAACTCCTCGAGCCGCACCGCTTCGAATCGTGATTTGGGAAAAGAACCAATGACTGATGACTGTCCAAACCCCCAAGCGATACATGTGATCATCTCTTCGGGCTCTGGGGCGAGCTCTGAAACTCTCCCGGACAGTGGCGAGCTCCTGGGGTCGGTTTGTTCTGACTCTGGCGAGTGGGCTACTAATTCAGGCGAGCAATCCCTACTCCGCGAGCTCTGGGATTACTCTGAGCGAGCTTCGGGGGGAGCCGTGGCCCCGAATGAAGAAGAGGTCACCGAGACCAAAACTCAGGGGGAGGTCGCCGAGGTTGGGGCAGGCAACATTGCTGGCGAGCTAGCCCGCGAGGACGACGAGGAGGTCGGCGAGGATACGGGGACGGAGGTCACTTATGAATACCTCTGTTTTATTAACTTTCCCTTTCCCAAGCTTCCGGAACATCAAATCCCCGCTGAGGTCGTGCATGACTTCGACTGGAATGAATACGTGAGGGCCCACGAGGCGAGCTTCCCCTTGCCCCGGCGAGCTCCCCGGTGACCTCAAAGCAAACGGGGTGGAGAGCATCGTCAGCGAGTATGCCCTCCCGGATATTCGGAAGCGGTTCCGTATTCCGTTGGTCATATTTATGTATGCCGCTGAGGAGAAAGAGCGAGCCGACCTCCCCCCTGCCGGACTCACATCTATCAACTATCACACTCTGAAGGCCGGGCTCACCCTGCCCCTTCACCCTATCATCTGGCAGTTTCTGGCGGACACGGGCCTCGCCATTACACAGCTTACTCCGAACGTATGGAGCAACCTGTTGGCAGCTCTGACCATTTTTGGCCTTGAGGGCTACGAAAATCGACTAAGTACGGCGGAGATCAGTGAGCTCTTCAATGTGATCCGACAAGTCATGGAGGGGAAAGGATACTATTCTTTCCAAGCTCGCCCGGGGGACAAATTCTTGGGCGACCTCCCCAATAAAATCCAGGACTGGAAGGAGCAGTTCTTCTTTATTGGGGGAGATTGACGGGCTTCCAATGGTCGTGGAGGGCGCATCCCTACCCCCGAGACTTACGGGGAGGCGAGCTGTAGGTGGCGTACCTTAGCGTGTGTGCGTCGGATTAGATTACTGACCTAATTTATCTTTTTGCAGGTTTGAAGCGCCACAGGTCGAGCCGCGGGTAGCCGAAGATTTCAATTGGCTTCGAGTTCGTGCGGACAGTGTGGTGTTTGCGAGAAAAGAAAGATCGTGAGATCGAACATTTGTGCCAACATCACTGTCGTAGGCTCACCGGCCTCATCACCTCGCCACACCACCTCGCAGCTCAAGGTTTTAATATTTTCCATTTTGAAGTTCTCATAGCTCGCAGTCTCATACGTTGAGACCACCGGATTGCTTATCACTTATCTTGCAGGTGCAGGTCCCGCTGCCGAGCTCCCGCCCATTGAAATTCCTGAAGCCTACCACTTCTTAGCTCGGCAGCTGAGGATGGGTAAACCTCGTCCGGGAACGGAGGGCATCCCCTCGGGAGCTGTTCTGGACGCGACGAAGAAACTAGAGCTCGCCAAAGCCGCTGATAAGGCTGGGGGCTCTAGCTCTCAGAGGACCTCGGCACCTCCCCCAACAAAGGAGAAGGTCGCCGGCATAAGAAAGGGGTGGGCCGAGGATCAAACCCTGAACGGGGCACCCAGCCCCCTCCGCCCCACTAGACGAAGCGAACTCTCCACCGGGGGGATGGCTCGCGGGTGAGAGAAGAAGAAGTTCACCCCGTCAAGCGAGTTAGGACTGAGGATGGCTCCATCGAGCACAGCGGCCGAGGGGGCTCTGGATCAACCCAAGCGGGGTCAGGGCGAGCTCTCGTGACTCAACCTTCACAAGCGCCTCCAACTCCTCAGAGTGCGCCCCCGCCGTCTCCCTATGGGGTCCCTATTCGGGATGATACACTCCTCGGGCTCAACCCTGATAGGTTCGGGTAAGTGGGCGATCTCTTTTGAAGTTGGAAGCCATTGTGATTCTCCTGATTTTTGCTAACTGATTCGAGCGTGTGCAGGTATACTCCCGCCGAGCTCCCGCAGCGACCTGAATCTCTTCACACCGCCGAGTAGTGCAAGGCCCTGAGCTCGCCGAGGGATCTTTCGGAGGGGTCAGCTCGCCGGATATTTACTGAGGCCCCCAAGTACCTCTCCGCCTCGGAGCTCGCCATGATAGAGAGGCAAAAGTCCGTCGACAAGGCGAGGTTGGCGATGCATTATGCTTGCGCAGCAATGGCGGCGGCCCAGCTCGTCACCGATGAGATCACTGCCGCGGACAGAGCTCACGACGATGCAAGGAAAGCGCTCAATAAGGTGGGTGACGAGCGGAAAAAGGCTCTCGAGGAGCTCGCGAGGGCGGAAACCAAGGTGAAGGCTTCACTGGAGGTGGAGCGGCTCGCAGTCAAGAAGGCAGAGAAGCTTCAAGCCGACCTCCTCCAGCAACAGGCCGAGCTCGAGGAAGCCCGCCGAACACTTGCTACCAGCGACGAGGAGCTCGCCCTGGCTCGGGTTGAGGTAGGGCTCCTTCGGGATCAGAGCCGGGGGAATTCAGAGGAGTGTCAGAGGTTGCAGGACGAGGTCGCCGCTAAGGCCCTAGAGATCGCCGAGCTTAAGAGTCGCTCCGATGTCGCCATCACACCTGAGGCATTGGAGCTCTCCGAGGTGGTCGCCACTGACAAGGGCTATGTGCTTTGTTTTGCTGAAGTTATCACTCCTTCTAATGGGCGGTGATCAATAATGATAGCGAGTGGGAAGCCAATGTCAGCGAGTTCGAAGACTGTTTGGAGAAATCTACGATCCCCCCTGCACGGAGCTAAACATCGGAGACCTCGCGGGCTATGGGATCAATCTCGACGCTGCTCGTCAAAAATTCAACATTATTCAGACGAAGCAGGTCTTGACTGCCGACCTTGCCCAGGAGGCCGAGAATGCCGAGGGGGATGTTGGAGGCGAGGTCCCGCCGACGTTGGAGCAAATGCAGGAGGCCTTCGGGGACGCGATGATTAACATAAGTGAGCTCGACACCAGTGGACTCTCTGGGAACATCACTTTGGATGTCGAGCTTGCCCTTCCCATCAGCCAGGTCGCCCCTGCTCCTGAGGTCGCCGATCCCGAAGTCTAGGCTGACTTTTCTTGCTTTCATAGTTCAGTTTTAATACGTCGCCGGGTTGTGGAGCTAGCCCAGAAGGAGCTCCATTTTTGTAGCTTTTGCTTTTTTGTTTAAGCAGACTTAGCTCGCCGGGCACGTGCAGCTCGCCCAGAAGGAGCTTTTTGTAGTTCAAAGATGGCCAGCTGGTCGGCCTTTGTGGCCAGCACTGCTACTCATACTTAGGATTTTTTCAAGTATATTTTTGACTTGAAAATTCCTTAAGTATCTTTTGAATATAAGTAGAGCATTTTTTGTCCAACTCTTTTCACTTATGTCTTTGTGCTTTTTCCGGGCAGAATTTGTAAATCCGAAAATTTGGATTTTTATCCGGAAATCTGGGTTTTTGTTCGAAGGAATGAATATGTGTATGTGTATCTTCAAGTGTTCTTGAGTTTTATCAAGAACACCTTCAAATCTTCAAGCAAACCCTAAGTTTTTGTTCTTGAAAATTTTTAATTTTCAGATTCGGAAGGCCGACCCTCCTTCTAGCGCCAAATTGTTGATAGAATTTCTTAATCGTGTTCATTTATGTGGCTCTTTACAACGGATTAATTCTACCAAACAATAATCTTGTGATTTTATGTTCTTGGGGAGGGAGAGAGTTTTTTGAGAGAAAAATATTGCAGTAGGGATTGTATTAATTGTGTGGAATGTGAGAATTGTCCAATAATTACAAGAGAAATCTTATTTATAGGTGTGCCAGTGTGAGACGGCACCTTACGAGCCTATATGGCTTCCGGCATTGACGAGGGTCAGTAACCCTCGTCCTGGTCCCTTATACTGCTCCCTATGTTGTGCCTCGTCCTACTACTATGCCTTAGACTAGATGAGCCTCATTAAAAACCTCGCCGTAAACCACCTTTGTGGATAAACCGGACGGAGGGAAAAAGAGCGCATCATCGGGGTCCTATCGACTACCAGACGAGGTCATGGGCGAGCTCTGGTGCCCTTGGCGTTGTATAACAGGTGGTGCCTCGGAGGTTGGCGCCCTGGATGCTGGAGGCGTGTTCTGCACTCCAACGAACTCATGGGCGACCTCCCAGGTGTTGGGCATCTTGATTCCCTAATTTACTTCGAGTAGCTCGCCCATCAACACTAATAGTATAACATATTTTACTTTTTACTTTTTATATTATATAAAATATTTATTCTATAAAAATAAATTAATATATGTAAAAAGAATAACATTTTATATGATAGTAACATACATTTGTCTTAATTGTAACACACATTTGTTCTTCATTTTGTATTACTATATAGGCAAACGTGTTACTATATGAAAAATTACATGTTATTTAATTTAATCATTATATCTTGAAATCTAGGTATATTGATTCATGTAATAACAAATTTTTTACAATTTTATGTGTTATTATATGAAAAATTAATTATTTCTATAATAATAAATAAATATTTGTGAATAAAATAATATATTTTTATAATAACACATATTTTGCTCTTATATTATATGAAAAATTATTTATTCTATAAAAATAAATTAATATATGTAAAATAACAACATTTTATTTGATAGTAACACAATTTTTATCTTTCAGTAACACACATGTATATATATAGTAATATAGTTTGGAAGCGAACTTTTAAACTTGTGATATAATATTACTTGATTTTTCTTTAGCTAACACATTAAAATTTTTTTAAAAAAAAGAGAGTTATGTGGTTAAAGAAAAATAAAAAATTAAATGAAATAAACATACTTAGGAGAAGGTTAGACGCGAGTATAAGTAAAAAAATTCTTGAAAGAACATGCACGTCATTTTTCTTTATTTAAAATTTATTTTGCACGTCATTTTTCTTTATTTAAAATTTATTTTTAAAACTTTCTACGCTAGAAATTTCTATATAAATTTTTATCATTTTTTTTCATTATTATTGTTGAGAATGTTAAAATTACTTATCGAAATATTAAAAGAACTTAAATCTAATGGACTATTTCTATCATCAGCTAGTTTAAAATTAAAGCCAATAATGATATGACTAATCTTCTTCACATAGACAAAGAAAACTTGAGGGATAAATTTATAAATATTTTAGCTTTATTTCTAATTCAAATTGAGGATAACTTAAAGTACTTTGTAAAACCATATTAGAGATTTTTAAATTCATCTAAAATGATTCTATCCAGACACAACATTGACAAACTAAAGTAATATAGAAACTTCAAAAGAGACCATTTAGACCAAACGTTTGGCGAGCAAAATTCTTAACCATTATCCCAAACAAGACACAATTGCAAGCCAGTCCAAACAAAGACTTCAGTAAATCCGTTTTAAAAGTGCTAAAACAGCCACAGATGTTCTGTAATTGCTCGACATGAGTTGTATTTCATGGCACACCAGTTTATTATTAAACCCCAGTGATGTGCTCATTTCTACATCTCAGGGTCAAAAATCTTAAAATGCTATCAACCCTAGGAGCTTAAAAATACCCTGACTTGAAATAAAACCCCATCTCGTGATGATAAGTTGTAAGTTCTTCGAATTATTCAGTCCTTAAACGGATACCGAGCCATAAAAAAAAATCCGACACAAGTACACATTTTCTACTGAGATTTAAAGGGAAGTCACCAATCTTTAACCATTGAACTAAAACTCTTCACTACTGTTGTAGATTGGTGAGATCATAATATACTGCTGTATTTGGGGCATCAGATACATAGCTGAATTTGGTGTATTTTCTCAAGGAAAGGGGCGAAATTCGAATCCATCAAATCACTCTATTAATACTCATAACTCAACTAATATTACTACAGTCATCGATCCCAACCCATATAGGAATCCTGCTTTCCAGTTTCTTTACCTGAATTTTATAACCAAGATTTCAATATTTTTCGACACAAGCTCCCATTCATTCTCAATAGTCTCAACTCCCGTCAGAGAAAACAAACCCAAGAAATTTCCTTTCTCCTTTGATAGCTAATAGCTATGGTCATATATGATGGAGTAGATGCAGAAAAGTGCATTCAAAACAGCTACAATTGTTTGTAGAAGAGAATGTATGCTTGATCGTGCAGCACCTTGTTTTCAGGAATAGGTGTAACGGAAGCATCATCATAATGGAGCCACGTTCCGGTGGGATGGCGCGCATCAGAAGTATAATGTCCCTTTGAAGGGTCTTTTCCATGATGAGTAATTGTTGCAACAAGTTGATACCTTCTACCCTATATCAAAGAGTTGGGAAAATGCCTGTTCAGAAAACTATATAATTGCAGTCCTGAAGTTGCATAACATCATAAGAAAACTCATATTTTCAAAAATAATAAATAAATAAATAAAGCTCATTAGCTCATTATAAAACTGGTCATTGGGGGTGTTATAAACTTTTAATAAATTAAAAGTAATTATAATCATCTAGAATTACATATAAATTTTAGATTTAAGGTTTCTACTTCAATTAGTCATCTAGAATCAATAATCTAAAAGCTAAGAGGAGTATGCATTTGCTTAGTCTAAACTTCTCATTAATATCTTAACTCTATTCAAAACTTTTACCAAACATTCAAAATCTACTTTTTACAAATTTTACAAACACTCATCATTTTTTATTTAAAGCAATTCTCACAATCACTAAAATAAATCACTTCCTCAAAAGCATAATGATGTTTTTTTGCCAACACCTGCATAATGTTTTCACTAATGGTGCTTAATAACTTCCAAGTTCCAATGTTCTTTTCAGAAATAACTATTAAAGCAAGCATCATAGAATAAATGTCAGAACTGCCTAACGTAAATGAAATTTTTGCCATGTTAGTGGATTATTTCAAACATAGTTTTGAAGTGATAAGGTGCAGGTGAAAATGGTAAAAATACCCCTTTTGGATAAGACGACAACTTTGAAGTTCTCTATCCATTTCATATATGCAAAGACCAAAATATCCTAACCAATGGCTGGTGGTCTGCACACATTGGTGTCTTACATGATATAGTGAAGCATACTACCACGTAATGGTATACATTTTGTATAGTGTAAAGATGGGGATTACACAATGGAGGGTGGGAGATGGCCAAATAGGGCAAGGGCATCTTGGTTAGGATTTAATGAGAAATTGAGGTAAATAAGTAGAAAAAGTTCCCTCATAACAATGGATTAAAAAGGTCTTTTCTTTATTATTATTGTCCATGGTGGCTAAAGGTTTTGGGCCCTATGATAGGCCTCCAATCACCATTTACATTTAGCACTACCACAAGACCTAAAGAAAAAGAGCTTATAAGCTTATTTTCAATTTCGTAAATCAGTATCTTCTTTTTATGAGGGATAGCACATCAGAGTTTGGACATAGGACAACATTTTATAAAAATAGTGATACATATTGCCTCAACAATAGGCAGATTATTATCCTTCTCAGTTATATTCTACAATTTTCATATTAAAAACTACAGATCAAAAGTTTGTCAGGATAATTTTCATCAAGTCTTTCTTTGTCCCACTTTTATTGTGCTCCAATAGTTTAAATATGTGATTAAGACATGACAGACATCTAAAGACTTCCAATGAATCTCAACCTTTCCAAAGTCCAGCTAATAGAAACATACATGGGTCTCCGCTCCGGAATAACAAATGTTGAACATTCTGAATGTTTCACAGAACTTCAGTCCACATTGCAAGATATAAGCATTTAATAAGTTTAGAGCATAACAAAGATGGTCGCAGCTATTAACACCCACTGAATTGCTATACGCACCAACATTATAGCTGTGGCTAAAGGTATGAGTGGTTAAAAATGTTGATAGGCATGGTGTATACAGCAATTCAGTTGGTGTAAATAGCCGTGACCAACTAAGATAAGAATGATTAAGTAAGAGTAGGTCTCCTGTGAACCCAAGTTCACATGAACTCGTATCACTGTTATGCATGTATACTATCACTATTACAAAAATATGCTTAATTTTATGATAGTGGTAGTGTATGTGAATAACACTGATAATGAATTTACATAACAGTGATAGTGTATACATATAACAATGATATTTGATGAAATCGAGTTCACATGATCTCGAGTTCACACAAGTCTTTGCCCATAAATAATTATACAAGTGGAGACCTACTATAGAAAAGGGAACACATGACAGCGAGCCACAAAAAGGTAAATCACTAGAATAATGAAAATCAAATAAAAAGAGTAGAGATGTAACTCAAACAAAAAACATATTGAAAGGAGCACATTTCACCTCAGCATAAGGTGAGGCAAGCAATTCACGGCTGATAACAAGCTCCAAAGGAAAACGCACAGTTTTGTGCAATTTTGTGCTTCCTTGGCTCCCATAGCTGAAACGCATCAAATGCAAAACCATTACCTCAGGAAGCTCCAGAATCCTAACAGATTTGCTTGCAGTGACCACCTCAGCCTGAGAGATAATCAGATACTAGTCATATTGGGATGATAATCTATATGTTACCTGAGAAAGATAGTCTGTTTGCAAGAGAAAAATACACAGGAAAACTGACACCCTTAACTAATCATTTTGCTGCAAGATATTTAGTTTGTTAATAGCATTGTGAAAGAGAAAAGATGGGATAATTTCTGTTTATATCTAAAGTAAAAAGGCTCCCGTATTTATAGAGGGAGTAGAAACTATGTTTTAAATTTACAATATGTCACAAAAAATTGCAAGTGAAAGCAACTGCACTTTTCAGTGAAACAACCAATATTGTTCAAAAATGCATTTGAATTGCACAATGCGCCTAGTGGCTAGTGCATCAAAATAAAAAATCTCCCCACCATGACCTAAATGATACCATCTATCTATATAAGGGGGTATATGCACAAGTACTAAATATATACCACATGCAGTATAATATTTGTGAATTGACAACTTTTTAAAATCTCAGACAGATTATTTAGGTCATAGTTAAATTTTATTACAATAAATCTGAATAGTAAGGGCTTTCATCATAAATATCAACTTCTGCGTGACAGCGTGAGAACATAAATTTACTAATCCTGGCGTCATAGCCGAGAGCGAGCAATTGCAGTCTAACCATCTGTCTTCTAGCAGCACTATAAGCAAGCATTGTGAAAAATCTATATGCTGAAACGTATTGCTAACCACAAATATATATATAAGTTCAAGACCCAAATATATAAGAGGAACATCCAAGGATAAAATGAAAAAAAAGAAAGGGGGTAATATTAAAAGCTACAGAAAGGCTTACATAAATTATTGTACCTTTCTGGCTGCTGATATTCGGTACCCTTCAAGTGTTTCAGGTGTAGAAAATAATCGAAGTGCATCTTCAACTGTACAGACAGGCTCAGGACAAATATTTAGATGGAGTAAGAGAAATGGTTGTATGGTAGCTGAGGCCTTACCTGCTTGAGCATAAGAGGGTAAACCATGAGATTATATGCATATCACGACAACAGGAGATAAGGGAGCATAGATGGGAGAATCATTCCTATTCTATGCATTATTGATTTATGTGATTAGCACGAAGAAGCAGCCTTTAAACCTATATGAACTTCCTCAAGTCATAGCAAGGAACCCAGAGAATATTGCATGAAGTATTTCAATGATGGCTAAACCATCTAAATAGAATTATTATAAAGGGTCAATATGTTTATATACCATAACAATCATTGACTTCATATTTTTAATCACATCAGAGTAACTAAAAACTCCCTCCATCCAGTTTTGGTATGCAAATAGTAAAATGGAATCCAACACTTTATCTTCACCCTCCAACCATCTCTTTATTTACTCAAATTACGATTGGTTTTATTCATCAATAATCACTTTATTCTAAATGAACCCACAATACCTCATAATACCTTCCAACGCATCTACCTTATACATACACTACTAATATTTCTTAAAATTCGAGTAGAAGGTTTTGAACATACAAAAGTTGGACGGAGGGAATAGCATTATATGACTAATTTGCTTGGCCTATGATTTGGTCAAGATAACACCAATGCATCCTAACTGAACTACACATAAACGATCAGAATTAAAAACAAACAATAAACACTTAATTATGATATGAGTGAATTATAAATTAATGCAGGTTCTTGGAGTTCGTTGCTCCAAAACTTGACCCACCTTTAGCCTTCACCACACTTTTCAATTGGCCTCCAAAAATGGTACTCAACTTTGAGGGTAAAAGACTCTGAGTTCTTGTAATTGCAGTTTTCTTCCTTGGACCAACAGTCTCCCAATTGTCATCTTCACTTTCATCAGTTGAAGATACCAAAGATGCAGTTTTGCCATTTCCATTTGAAACTTGACCATCAAGTTTAAGCAACTCATCATGCATCTGATGCATGATAAAACTGAGGAACTCCTGAGCATCTTCTTGTCTGAAACACATGCAGAATCATCACAATCAAAAGAAAGTCTACATTGGGTTCAAATACATTGATGGACAGACAATTACAATAGCAAATACATCCTATATATGAATATGAGATGCTTGGATACACAACATAGTATATTATTTAATATAGAAGGCTTAGGAAAGACTACAATTTAATGCAAGCTGTAGCAATGAAGCTCCAGAAGGTTATTTTAATTTTATAACCTTTTGTTGCAATTGTTAAAACCTGCAATAATTGTTATCAGAATAGAAATGTTAATTGCACGTTCAAACTATTCGTTTATAAAAAATGTGCATCTCCCTGCTTAACGTTCTGAAATTAATCATATCGGGAGTAAAGGAAAACACAACTTCCCAAATGAATGAGTGCATCAAAAACATATTACTAAGATTTGAATTCACATTTTCAGTGTTGTCAGGGATGCCATTGGTCTAAAAAAAAATTAAATTAAATTCCAGTGGGGAATTTGCAGTATGCTGGTACTAACCCAAGTGGGGCTTGATGGGATAACACTAGTGACTTCCCTCAGGTACTAATGTAAGAATCTCTCATGGAAATTAATATCATAAATGACAAACAACATCTGCAAGTCACAGTTAAAACAGTTTGTACTTGGGTTACATTAGTGATCTTGCCCTGGAATGATAGTATGGATCCATCATGGAAAATGAAAACAGACGCCAACTGATTTTTATGTATGTCATGATAAAAAATAATTGGCATTTGGACTTGCAAATATTGTTTACATTTTGTTGGGACCAAAACGGAATGAATCAAGCACATGCAAGAGGGGTCCAGTTCCTAAAACATCGACAGGACTCCTTTTTCCATGCCATGTGCATTATCCACGTGCAGGAAAAGAGAAAATCTGTCTTAAATGAACCCAAATTTCACCAGAATAAAAGTCAACTAGAAGCTGCAATATGAATGACTATAAACAGACAAGAAGGAACAGGCTGAAAAGATAACAGAGGCATTAAGCGCGAACCTAGGCCTGCCTGTGCCTGATAAAGTATCAGCAATATCAGGTGTGAAACACTTCAATATGGGACCAAACATGATAGGTCGAAATGGCTTTCCAGTTTCAAGAGCAGTCCTCTCATTCCTCTTGTCAATTGAGTCAGTGGCGACATCAAAATCAGAGATGAAATCAACGAATGCAAGCAGTGTTGGATAACCAACCTACAATGCAAAAACAAATGCAACACTTGTGAGCTCATCTGCATGACAAACTTACTTTTATATGTTACTGATTCTGCATGCTACCTCTGGTATATCACGATTCCTTAGCTCATGCAATAGCTCAAAGAAGGGTGCACAAGATAGTAGAGCCTGAACAGTTGCATTTAGAAAGCACAGATTCCCCAAATTAACTAGCCCTCGAGGCAGAAAATTCCAGGGAATAGAAATTGGCCCATTTGAATTCTTGAAGGTACTCTCATTTGAATCCCCTTGGTGAGTACCAATTGCAGTATCCTCCAAAACAACACCCTCCGAGGAAGAAATTTCATTGACTCTATGTACATCAGGAAGCCCTAAACTCGTCGTACTCTTATCTGATAAAGTATGCGTGTAATTAAAACTTACTGATGCAGGTTTTTCTATGTGGCTTGGGTTCAGTTCTTTAACAGTATCACAAAGACGTGTACTACCGCTGGACCCATTTTCCGAGACTGATGTCCTCTCAGTATTGCTAGAAAGCTTATTAACATTTTGCGAACTAGCTGAATTTAAGAGTTGACATGTGTTAGGTGAATGAAACTCTGTTGCTTTAGTAATGAAAATGCCCACAGATCTTAAAGTTTCCGGATCAAAAGAACCAAATGTAATCTCCACATCATTCTTTTGTGGTTGGAATTGCAAGGATCTGATCTCATCTTCGGTAAATGATCCAAACACCAACACCTGAAGTAGAAATGGCGTGTGAAGACAAGATATACCAAGAAAACTGATAATGTAAAAAATAAAAATTAGCTCAATAGAGTGGAGCTGCTTTATATTCTTTAGATGAAGATTCTAGAGCATATAGTATATATTCTAGCATCATATGTGTGAACCCATTGGTAATCAACATAAAATACCTTAATTTAAGTCGCAAACGGACTCAACATAATTAACAAGTGGAGTTTCTTTTTGCACTAGACGAAGATTCTTGAGCCAAACTAGTCTATAATCTAGTATGATGTGTGTGAACTCAGAAACAGACCAGCTCAACATAATCAACAACAAGTGGGCAGGCTTAAGTTCAGGAACAAGGAAAGTCATCACCCAGACAACAAGCTCAACAATACAAAGCTATGCATTCTGACATCCAAAGATTTGACTCAGAGCAGGAAAGAGTTAACTGTGCACATTGTTAAAATACCTTTTTGGTGCATCCGGCCTATAATTTGAACCTCTAATAAACTTAACATTAAAAACAAATTTATAGTTGGAATACAAGCACATGATATATGTGCCAATCTACCTCTACATTTCTCAGGACTTTTTTTCTGAAGCTGAAAGGTTGAACTTCTGAATTCTATAATATATGCACTTATTCCAAGTTATCTGTATTTACTAACCAATGAAAAAGCTGCAAAATGCAATAAAAAAAATTACCTGCCCTAATACAGTCACCAGAAACAAACACCATTTTCAGCCATCTAATGCTTCAGCATTCTTATAATGCAATGAGTTCTAATCCTTAATTATGTAATGCTGATAAAAGTTTTCTTAGACTAGCAGCCCATATACATAAACTTTCCCCATACTCACCAAACTCCATCAGCTTTATCTCAAAAAGTTTTGATTTCAGGGTTTCATTTAGAGTCAGAAATAATGATCTGAGTTATCAACTCTCAAAACTGAATTATCTCCATAAGAAGCCATAAACCATGAATTAGAGAAGGAAAAGCAAAGAAATTGCCAGGAAAGCCACCAAGGATCGAGTCCAAGGTAACAAACAGATTCGCACTATAAAAGATCCAAAGTGAACATTTTAGAAAGTGTATTAATAAACAGTATTATACAATTTTCTCGGTTTTATTGGCAGCCTTCTAAATAAAAAAACCCTAATCCCACAGTCGTTCCATGGCAGCTCAAAAAACTAAACCCCAAGCCAATCAACTCCGCAGAAACAGGTCCAATTAATAGTTAAAACATTTGGTTCCACGATACGCAAAAAGTAACAAAATAAATTCAATAAATACCTGATGATCAGTCATGTTGAGGATGGGAGCATGGAGGACTTCATGAAAAAGCAAACCAGTTGGTCGTTGAGATTGAAACAATGTCGTCTGCTCGAAACGATGTCGGAGGACAAAGAGAGCGTGACGACAATTGAAGACATGAAATTTTGAAGAGAACAAGAAGAGAGAGATATGAATGAAAGCTCAAAGGGGGCAGAGAGAGAGAGAGAGCAATAATTGGGTTTTAGAAGTATTTTTTGTTCAGGGTTTCTGATTTGCAGTCACCGTTGATGCTTGTTATGTTTAAAAAAAGGGCAACGAGGAATTGTTTGATAGTTTTTGGTTTCCGACTACGACCTTCAGAGTTGAGATACCAATAGTGATTCTTTTAAAAGTGATTAAAATTGCTGCAAAAAAAGTGATTAAAATTGCTTTGGGGCATAATGGTTCGAAAAAATAATTATACTTTATAATTGACTCACAATATTTATATAAAAATATAATTCTTTTGTACAAATTTTCTTTTTCAGAATTAATTTATAATTAGTGTTAATTTTTGAAAAAAATTTATAATTTTTCTAATTAATTTATTTAAATGAAAATATATAATATTTTAAAATAAAGTGCTTTTAATTATTTTTTAAAGTAAGTTGTATTTAGTATAATATAAAATTAATGAGTATAAAAGCAAATTATTAAATAAAATAAAAAGAAATAGTAAAAGTAGATTGAAGCCATAAAATGTGGTTTATTTAAGTGTCCATTTGCAATCACTAATAAAATTTAAATAAAAAAGTGTTATTAAGTGGTTTTTGTAATAAAATTAAAATGAGGAGTGTTTTGAAACAAAAAAAAATTAAGAAATGATTATAAAGGAGTGTGTTTGTAAAAAAATATGTCACTTAATTAATACTCACTCCGTCCTAGGAGAATGTATTTTTCGAATCAAGTAAAGACATATAGGTAAATATGTTTAAAATTTTGTGAGTGTACATGTCAATCGATGTTTTCTTTTTATAGTACTATGCAAACTTGTGTGGGACATTTAAATAAGGTAAGTGTGCAAATTCTTATGTGACAAATGGGGTACTAATTTACAAAAACATTTTATATTATTTGTCTTGGGTGTGAGAAGCGTTTATGAGAAGCCAGAAGTAGAAAAATCGTGTTTTGTCAAAATAGATTTAAGCACTTATCAGACGTGATTGTGAACAATTCTATATACAAGTATAAGTAGTTCTGTGTGTCTAGTTGTGTTTGCAAACACACACTAAAATGCAATAGAGAGGTATGTTTGTATGTTTCATACCTTTTATTTTGTATCAAGTCTCATATTTACCATGTTTCAATTATATATTTGCTTGTTTGTCGTAGATTTAAATTGTCAAATGTATGACAAGCAGATGTGACGATGAATGATGGTAATATAATGAACCATCTGACACCAGAGTTGGTCCATCCTTAAAGGAAGACAATAGATAAAGTTTCCAGGACAAATCTGGTGCTGATAAAGTTGAACAAGCAATTAAGTAGACAGTCGATGATAAAGGAAATGGTGCTGTAAAAGAGGCCCCTTACTTTGGAGTCACCATTTACAAACTTTGAGATGGCGTCGAATGAAAATGTTTGTCAAAATGAGGAGGTCAACTCTATTGAAATTGTGTTTCCACACTTGCTAAGCTCATCATCATGGAGTCCATAGACATCTAATCGGTCCGGTGTGGACCAAGAGGCAAATCAAGTCATAAACCTAATGTCTTGAAGTCTAATCTTTAAGAGAAAAAAAGATATTTTTTGTACGAGAATGAAGAAAGTTTGGTCTTTGATGAGAAATTGATGTTTAAGAAGGTTGTTAAGTTGATGTTAATATCTGAAACATTGAGACCAAGTTATTCACCATATAAACAATCAAGTGAAGCATATTATGAATGAACAAGAATGAGAAAATATCGAAGAAATGAACAAGTATGTAGATTAGTGAAGAAAGAAATTTGAGCAAATTGTTTAGTGCGAAATTTGCTCGATTTTCTTGTGATTAAAGCTCATTTTTGTATAATAGTATTGAGGAAAACGGGCAAGATTGATCCAAGAAAACTTTCATGATCAAAGTTCAAGCTTGAAAGCACTTCAAAATGAGCTAATGGATCGAGAAAAGGAAGATTTGAAGTTGAAAATGAAGAAAATCATGAAAAATGAGCAAAAATAGAAGAGCTCGTGTCATTTTGTGCACAACCCGTGCCATCTTTGTGAGCAGCCCGTGTGGACCATGCTGAAGTAATTCGCACGACCATGCCAGTTTGTGAAGAGACCATGCGGACCATGTCGAAGTAATTCGCACGGCCATGCCAGTTTGTGAAAAGATCTTGCGACATCGTGAAAAATCTGAAAATGGGTTCGTTGAACGCGTTTTCTTAGGACGAGCTTCGACACACATATGGGCATACTCCAAGCACGTTTCCACTTACTTTCAAGCACCAAAAGGGAGTTACAAATTGAAAATGGAAGCCATTAAGAGTGTGTTAACTTTTATACGTTACAAATATTGAATGGGAGAGTTGTTACAAGTTTGTAACAACCATGAGAGTTGTTACAAGAGCTTAAGGAGAGGAAAAACACGTGAGAAGACAAGGGAGATACAGAGAGTAGTAGATAGAGAAGAGGAAAAAAAATTCTTTTTTTACTTTAGAGTATGAAGTAGATTAGGGTTTACTTTTAGTTCGTGGTTTCATTTTCCAACCGAGAGGATTGAAGATTGTTTTGGATTGGATTGAAGCTCTTGGTTTTTTGTGTTATCTTCAAACAATATATTGGTGATATCTTTCAATCACTAGATTTCTTGCAATTTGATATTTCGATTATTATTTTATGGATTTCTCTTGGATAATTTTATGTGATGATGTTTCTTGTTCGTTAAAAATGGTGATGTTTTAGTTCCTTCGTACTCTGATTATGCTAATTTAGAATGAACCCCTATTAGAATTAGATATCAAATTCAATTGAATTTCATTTCATGTCGTGAATTGCATGTGAGATAAGTGTTTAGGAATTTTAGTTTTATCAATTCAAATTCATGCATGCTTAAGAGCATTAGGTGTATGAGTTAGGTTGATTAAGTTATATGATTTCTAAATTTTATGTCTTGTGGATTGAGTTAATGCTTGGACCAGTCGTGTCAATTAACTAAGGATGATTGCAAGAAACACTGAAGTAATAATTGATGAGAGCCGAATAGGTTAGTTTAAGTACATTAATGGGAAAGAATTAAAATATTCAATACCTTAGGTGAATAATTTATTTTGAAGACGTGAATGAGGGCTCTAGATGCATTTATCCC
>JAPKLY010000133.1:37956-79685 GCA_026898435.1 Prunella vulgaris | reverse complement strand
ATCCCCTCCTCTTGAGGGTTAGGATTTTGCTTACTTGCAAAATATAGAACAAGTCACAAATCTATCTAAAAGGATGGTTATGTTGAAGATGGGATGTTTTAAGAATCACACACACTTCTATTTTTCAAATCTTATTTCAACTACACGAGCCCTTCTCTGGTTAAGATGGTCAAATTTCAGCTTAAGATTATGATGAGACAACTTAAAATCTGAGCTAACACTTTGATGATTTAGAGAAGGGAAAAGAGTGGTCCAAAAAGAAGTCATTAATAATATTAGTCAACAACTTTAGAATAGTATAAGATTACAACTTTGGTAATCACATCCAGGGTGGGTAAAATACCAAAAATTTTGGTATACCGCACTTATCAAACAAAAAAGTATAAAAAATGCCGATTTTTATGATATATTAAAAATTTTGGTATGATATGATACCGCATCGTATGCTTTCATTTTTTGCCCAAAGCATTGCCCCATCTACCCAAGGTTCTGAGGCCCAAGGCCATTGGACAAAAGCCCAAGAGTCTAAAACTCAAAAGGAGGATAAAGGCAAAGGCAGACGAGACCCAGATCAAGTCATAAAGACCTCACCAGCACCTCGCCGGACCTAGAGAGATCATGCGAGATCCAAGAAAAAGTTATCTTGCTAGACCTCACTCGATGTCGGTAAGCTCTCAAATGCTGCAGTATAAAGATCTTGGAACTCGACTAATGAAGCAATGTCCATAGTCTAGTCATGCAATAAGATCATGACTATTATAGCAATCTGTAATAGAGATGACTTAATAGAGTTAATAATGGAAATAGATATTAAATGTGTTCTTTATTATTATTTATATTTTATATAGTTTAGACCTTCATTTATAGTTTTAATTAATGTTACTTGGTCGGGCTTTAAGGGCTTATACGACAAAGCTCTAGTTTAGTTATTATAAATAGGTGTCTCAAAGTCATTGTAAAGGGAGTTGTACTTGATATTGAAACGAATTGGGTTATTCCCTTTAATCATATTTTAATTGTCGTTCTTCAAGTATTCAGTTGAATAAATGGATTAATACATTAATTATATTATCGTAACTTTCGAGCATTCTAAGAATCAACAGTCGATTGTGTTATAATATTGTACTTTCTATTATATCAGTTGGTATCAGGAGTCATAATGATCCAAGAGATTATCAATTGTGACACGTGATTATTACGATACGTGTTGGGATAAACACACGAATAATCAAACAACAAAGTATTCATCTACGCGGCGGAATGATCAATTATCTCTCTCTTGTGTGAATCTAGTAGGAAACAATACTAAGAATATAGTGCACGATGAAGCAAAACAATCATCAAGATAACACCAAGTGTTGGGCCTACTTGGGCTTTACAATATACAGACCGATACTCTTGCAGCCAACATCACCAATCTTGGTAGCTCCGTTTACTACCGCAATAGAGGCACCGTCTTCACCAGATCCATCTACCTCACCACCAGCCACAACCCATATACCACCACGACAGATCCAAACTCCCATATTCATATAACCATTAATGTGTTAAAACCATAATACCCTCCCTGCCTAGATGGTGGTCTATGTCAGCCACTGATTGAAGATCTCCCTCCCGACTGTACTCATGCCCTCATCTTCAGATTGGCATTTTAATGCCACAACACAATATTTACTCACCCGATGGCATTCACTATCGCCACCATGACGTACGCTTGGATTACAAATTACCCACATATTCAAACATCATATATATAGCCACTCAAAATTTTATGTCACCTATATGTTCATCTTAAAGTGCAACCTTAACACAATGCTGTAAAAATTCATATATGATAGCTAGTATGAAATTAGCTAGGGTTCATATTTTTATATTAACATCTAGAATTCGAAGATATACATACACAAATTAAAATATAAGTAAGAAGACTGTGGTAATAGACCTCGATATCAGAAGGGTTGTCGAAGACTTCTTTAAGGGAAGGAAAAGTGGGGCCCTTATCGAGCTTGCAACCGAATCTTTCTTCTTGTCATTGAAGCATCTAGCATTGGTTTTTTTAGGTTGAGACGGTGGTCTCTTATTCGCTGCCGCCCACACACAGTGGGGATTAAAGTTTTTGTCAGTGCGACAATGAAGATTGTTTCGACCTACGCCTCATTCCGTTGTTAAAAAGGCCTACGCTCCTTCTTCTCCACCGCCACTGCCCCTCTCTTTCCTTCATCGCTGCCGCCCTCCGATCGGACCACTCCACTGTCATCGCCATTGCTTCAAATTATAAGAGATACAGGAATTATAAGAGAGATGTTATACATATTTAAATTAAGGGGAAAATATTTTTTTTGTCCTGTAAGTTTACATTTTTTTTATTTTGATCCTACTAATTTTCAAATTTTGATTTTCGTCCTGTATGTTTATCTCATTTTGATTTTGGTCATATTAACTTTCAATTTTTTGATTTTCATCCTATAACTTTACCTCATTTTGATTTTGGTCCTATAACTTTACCTCTTTTATACATGAGTGGGGTGTTACTGGACCAAAATCAAAATGAGGTAAAATTACAGGACCAAAATCAAAATTTGAAAGTTAGTAGGATCAAAATTAAAAAAAGAAAGATAAAATTACAGGACAAAAAAATAATTTTCCCTTAAATTAAAGGTGGAATAGGGTAGGGTAAGATGGGGTTGGGTGGGTGGGTCTTTTCCAATTCTACATATTACATTTATTACGGTACGGAACTTTCATATAGGTTAATTAATTAAGATTGATTAATTAGTTAATAAATTCACAAATTATCATCATTTACTTTAATTTGATCTTCTTTGTTATTCACTTAAAAAAGTGCCCTAGAATGCACTTCTGCTTATAAAAGTGCCCCTCTTTGTGGTTTTTTCTAATTAAAATCGGTGAAAATTTGAATTTAAAATTCACTTTATTAAAAATAAATTATTGAAACAAAACCCAACCAACTAAGGAAAAATATCTATGAGCATGTGCAACTCAATTTTATTTTTAAAAAGTTGTATCTTTTATTATTGAAAAGTCACACGTATTATTATCAAAAGTTATATCATTAAAAATATATACTTTTCAATAATAACATGTGTGACTTTTTAGTAATATTTTGTATAATTTAAAAAAAAAATGCATTTGAGTTGCACGGTGCACCTGATGCATACAAGACTAAGGCAATATCTCATATAAAGAGATTTGATATTACTACTTTAATTAATTAATAATACTCCTTCTGTTTCGTAAAAGTTTACAATATTTTTGGGATACAATTTTTTTTAACAAATATAATAAGTAGAATGTGTAGAATGAAGATTGTGAGGTAGAGATTTTTGGGCTTGACATTTAACAAAATATTTTTGTTTTAAGAGTATGCAAATTTAGAGGGTACGTGGCTGAACTTATTTTAAACACCTTAAGATGTTATTTTCAAGTAGCTTATAAGTTGTTAAAGTGTTTGACTAATATATCTTATAATTTTTTTTTATAATTTATCATAATTTATTAAAAATTAAATTTTAATGAAAATAATATGATTTTTAATTTTATGTTGGGTTAAGGGTTGGGGAGTAGTGGCGGAGTTCGGGTGAGGTGGGTGAATGGGGGTGGAGATGGTGAGAAAAATAAATTAAAATATCATAATTTACTTTTTGCAGCTTATAAAATGTACAGAGCTGATTTAGAAGACATCTTATTTTATTAAATACTCTAACTTATAAAATATTTTTAAGAGCTTATATAAGCTCATTCAAATACTTCATTATATGAGACAAACTAAAAAAATAAGTATGTAAACTTTTAGGAGACGTTTGATTTTTTAGATAAGATAAATAGAGTGGGATAGAATTCCAATAAATTGTATTGATTGTAATTCTATTTTTTTAAGGGATTGTAATCCTAATTTTAAAATAGTATGAGTTTGATATTTATGATTGTTTTCTTAAAACTAATTCTGATTTGTGTTTGGATTTAAGGATAAATAGGATAAAATAGTAAATGTTCATGTTCCTTTTCAATTAACACCATTATATCCATAACTTTTTCAGAAATTTGAAGGTTATGTTTGTCAATTTCAATTTGAAGTTGATGGTAAATTAATAAATTTAAACTTGGGACTAAATAATCCGATGTAATAGCCGAGATCAAGAAATCATTTTCTTGTAGGATTAAATTGGACTTAGATATCGGGACAAAATTTAATCATGAACTAAAATCCTAAAAACCAAACACTATTTTACTTGAAATTAGAAGCTTAATCCACCCTAATACTAAAAATAAAACACCCTTACAAATGAGTAACCCCTTTCTCTCTTATGGGAAGAAATTAATAGTACTCTCTCGTCCCAAAAGATATTGCGGTGTTTTTTGGGCACACAGTTTAAAAAATGTATAATAAATATATTTTAATGAATATTATATGTGTATTGTAAGAGTGAAGTTTAATAAATAATTTTTATTTTAGACATGTAAACTTTTTGTGGGATAAATAAAAATAAAAATTATGCAATGTTTTTTTGGGCAGGAGGAAACAGTAATTTCTTGTAATAGACAGTGAAGAAAAAAAGATAAGTAGCCGTTAGCCCCAACGTTTGGAAAAAAAATGATTGTATACTAACAACCCGTCTCTTCAATTTCAGTTTTAAAAACAAAGTCACTTCTCTGATTCGACCACCATCGTGCGATTTTGTAAGCACTAATTCCAATTCGGAGGGCTAAAGAGAACAAGATATGGCGTCGAACGCCCACCACCAAGATAACAACCCCAACACCGATTCCGCCGCCGCAGCTTCACCGGCTAAGAAGACTGCGAAGACCGTTGATACGCATTCTGTTCTCAAAAGGTATATGTTTATCCTTAATTTTTATTTGATTACTGATCTATGGGGTTTATGAACTAATTTTTATGTATTGCTATTAGGGTTTCGAATTCTCGGATAGGCATTTTTAATTGGATATGAATCGCGATATGATTGTATGGTTTAGAAAATTTAGTCTATTAGGGTTTTACTTCTCTTCCTCTCTATGTCTATGTCTATGTCTATGTTCGTGGTTGTAGATGAATTGATGGATCTTAGGGATGGGGGTTTGGTTAAATGATTCCAGATTACTATGAATATGAATTGCACAGCAAGAAATAGCTTTAAGTGAACACAGATTTCTTATGTTGGAAATCAGTGTGCTGTGTGAGATGGATTGTGAGTGAGTTATGGACAGAAATTCAGGCAATTCAAACAAGTTTAGGGATTGAATTTGAAACCCATAAATAATCCAAATAAAGTGTTGCATTGTTTGAGTTGGATTGTTCTTCTTCACTCATTGGTCTTATTTCCCTTTTCTGTTTCATGTTGAAAAAGGGTTGATATCTACTGCTTTAATTTTTTCGTCCCGTTCGTGTTTCTAGTTAGAGGTTGTTATATCGAATTTGAAACCCCATAATAATCCAAAGGAAGTGTTGAATAATTTGAGTTTGATTGTTCTTCCTCACTCATTGGGTCTTATTTCCCTTTTCTTGTTTCCAGTTGGAAAATAGTAGATGTCTATTGCTATAGTTTGTTCATCCCGTTTTAGTGTTTTTAACTAAAGATTGTTATATTGAATTTGAAACCCATTAATATCCCAATGAAGTGTTAAATATTGTTGAAGTATTGAGTTGGTATGTTCTTCCTCTTACATTCTGATTCTTGTTTCCAGTTGAAAAAAAGATTTTTTCTATTATCCTGTTTAGTTTTTTTTAATTTAACTAGAGATTCTGCTTCTCATATTCTCTACACCTTCTGTGTTTGATATAAACAGGTTGCAATCGGAGCTCATGGCCTTAATGGTGAGAACTCCAAACCGAAACTCTAATTTCATCCCGCTTTGCAATTATTAAGCTTCTGTGTTTAAGGGTGAATAATTTCTGAGATACTTTTGGCTCTTATCACAGATGAGCGGTGAGGCTGGAATATCAGCTTTCCCAGAGGAGGACAATATACTTTCGTGGAAAGGAACTATAAGTGGGAGCAAGGATACAGTCTTCGAAGGAACAGAATACAAGCTATCTCTTTCCTTCCCCTCCGACTATCCCTTCAAGCCTCCAAGGGTTAAATTCGAGACGTCTTGCTTCCATCCTAACATCAGCTTACAAGGAGATATATGCTTGGACATACTACAGGTGTGACCTATTTTCAACAACTAATTTCTCATTGCCAATTATGCTGCTTATGATGTTTCATAGTTAATCTTTTCTGTTGACAGGATAAATGGTCATCTGCTTATGACGTTAGAACAATCCTGCTCTCAATTCAGAGCTTGCTTGGAGGTATTTCCTTTTTCTTTTGCATCTCTCCCGTTATATCATCCTATTCCTATTCTCATCCCTGATTCTACTCTTGTTTAATAGAGCCAAACACGAGCTCACCGCTTAATTTCTCCGCGGCCTCACTTTGGGCCAACAAACAAGGTATATATAATCTTTAAACTTCTTGGTATATAAATAGCCAAAATTATAGAAAAAAAAGTATTTTACACTTTCCTCTTTTGGACGTCCCACACAAATTTGCACCCTACTAAAATAGGAAACATCGATTTGCGTACACACTCACAAAACACATATTTACCCATGTCGCTATTTTATTTATAAAACACATTTCTTAAAAAATGTGTCATCCCATAGGATGCAAATTTCTATTAGGGAGAGGGATTAACAAATAATCTAAAGAATGCAGGTTTTCTTTACATAAATAGATGTCCCTTTTGGTGTGAGTGCAGAGTACAGGGAGATGGTGGAGAAACTATACAAGCAAACAGTCTGAATATATAGAAAATGTAGAGAGGTTGCTTCCTGCATGTTTTGATCTTCTTTTGTTGTCAAGATGTAATGAGAAAAACCACGGCAGGATACACAGTAAACTATATCAACCTAGAAATTCAGTTTTGTTGTGCAACTTTTCATTTAAAAGGAGAAAGAATGGGAATTACTTTTTTTTATATTATTATTGTAACTCGATATTTGGGAAAAAAAAAAAGTGCATTGTGAAAATCATAACAAGGATATAACAAAGATGGTATTGCGTGAATTAGTAGAATATTTAATATTTTTTAAACAAAATAACTAGTATATATATATTATCTGAATGATGATCATTTGCTTTATTTTTTTTTATATTAGAACAAAATAAAATTTTGTAATCTATTAATATTTAAAAAAAAATATGTGTAGATATGATTTGTGTGAATTTTTTTTGAATTTCATGTGCTTTATTTGCTTAATTTTAATGAATTTCTTGCATTATTTTCATTAAATTAATCAATTGTGCTTAAGTGTCCAAAAAAGGTATTTGATATTTATTTTGTACAAAATTATGAAAATTGTAAAATGAATACATGCCATTTATTGAGAATTCACTAAAAAGATGAGTGAAAAATGAAAATAAAAAAATCAAAGGAGAAAATTACTTGGTCCATTTAATTTAATCTGTGGCCCATTAATTAAACTCAAAGCCACAAGAATTGAGTCGAAATTCATTTGGTAAAATGAAGTCCATCACAAATTTAGAAGAAGAAACGAATTGGCAAGGCAATGGAGCATTATTTCGTTTAGTCTCGTGTGAACGATACTCCCACCCCGAATTTATTCCTATTTTTTATTTTCGTACATCTCCCAAATTTATTCATATTTCTCTTTTAAAAATATTATTTTATTATTATATTCATAAACAATCACTTTATTATCTAGTGGACCCCACAATTATTCCATAATACCTTTATTTTATCTCATTTTTCTTACAACCCGTGCCCACACAAGTGGGAATAAGGGTACATTTGGTATAATTGTAAGGAATGGAAAGAGTATGGAATGAAGGTCATAGTTCTCATATAGCAGAACTATGATTGATTTCTTAATTTTTTAGAATCAAAGTCATAGTAGAATAATTCCAAACACACACTCTGACTTTGATTACCATTACTCAGTTACAAAAGTTCTCAACCAAACATCACCTAAATTTGGGGGACAGAGAGAGTACATATAATTGGAGGTATACAAGGACGCAAATATCTTCACCTCCTCCTACTTTTTTTTTTATGTTGTTCATCACCTTCTTCAATTCACCACAATTTTCATTCAATTTATCACCATTATTTTTAAGAATTAACTCTTCCCTCTCAAACTAAAATTCACATTTATAAATCCACCCCCTTCCCTTCATTCAATGAATATGTGAGAGCAAGATCATTCATCACCACCGCCGTCCCGACTATCACCATCATCGCCTCTCCCGATGCCGGCAAACATATAGAAAAAAGATTTTAGTTTCTTTTTTTAGTATTTAATTAGGTTTTGATATTAAATGAATCTGAATGATTTATGAATTTGAATGAGTTTTTTTTTGTTATTATTATAAATATTGAGATTGAAAATAGTATGTAAAATTTCATCGTACGAAATTAATTTGAAATTGAGAACAAGTCGCTGGAGTCATTCGTTTGATTCTGGTTGTTCGAACATAAAGGATTTGTTCTATTTGTTCAAGAATCTTTGTTCAAAATTTTTTAATGAACACATGCAAAATATTCAAAACAAGATTTCGATCAAAGTACAAATGTTCAATGATTTATTTTTTTTATATTTTGCATTTGTTCAACCAGCCAATGTTGAACAAATATGTACAAAAAAATAAAAGAAAAAAATTGAATATGGGCAAATCATGTCGCTAATTTCTCCATTTTTCAGCAGGTGTTTTCAATTTTCGGGTGGCGGTGGTTTGAATTCCGGAATGACGGCTATGACTTGCTTTATTTTCAGCGTCAATGGTTCAAGAGGTGAGCGCCAACAATCATGCTCGTGGGTGTTTTTTATTTTCGACGTCAATGATTCAACCTTTTTATTCGGAAAAATGTAGTTGAAGAATTGATCAAATTCTAGGTTTTGAAGAGGGGAGTAAAATTATTATTTTTTGTAATTAAGAAAGGATATTCTTGTCTTTTAAAATTTATTTTTAGAATGAGAAATGAAAGAAGAGGTAAACACTTAAAAAAAATTGGAGAGGGTGGTGGGAGAATATTTGAGTCTAGTATACAATTACCACAGGGTACACACATTTTTCTTTGGGCAAAGATCAATGAGGTAGCTTCTTTTTTCCACAAATTGAGTTTGAAAAAGCTAAAATGACCACCTAAGTTGTTGGAAAATTGAGCACATGAACTGCAACAACACAGCCACATGCATAAAATATTATAGAAAGTGTTGGAGAAAATAATAGTGAGCACATATAATTTAATAGTGTAGAGTATATGATACATAGTCACATAATTTAAATCTAAAAATATTGAAAATACAAATATTAAATTTACTTAAATATGAAAATATTTAAAACATAGATAAATAGTATGTTCCTTCAGTGGTTTATGAAGAGAATAGGAGAATGAAAAATGATTTTGTAAGTTTTTGAAGGTTTGAAACTGTTTCAATGTATTTCAGAAACGTTTTGATTTTTTTTTTTTGCCTTACAAATGTTATGCCAAGTACACATATTTATACTACTAGGATAACATGAGAATTAATAGATAATAAATAACAATTCAAACAACAATGTGACTCTTGGACTAAAATTTTGAAAGACAACTTTGACTAGTCTTGATTCATAGAATTTTGGTTTACTCCAACATTGCCTCCCTTAAACCAAAATTCCTTCGAACTCCCAATGGCAGATTTGTGCGAGGGCAATGAAGTAAGCTCCCATGTATCGTTCTTCTCAATAGACTTGATCTCCTCTTTCATTGCACAAACCCACTTTTCATCTTTTGATGCTTCATCATAAGTAATTTGATCTTCACCCGCAAAGAATGAAAAGTATACATGATCCGTTGTGGTTACTTCTTCAGTTGCATCATAGATCTCTCTCAATGATCTAGTTCTTCTTTCAGCTGTTGGAGGTGAATTTTGTTGTGGTTCAGCCCCATTATTTTCAGGTTGAGCTGGTTCATCATCCTCCACGTGTTCTTCTTCTTCAAGGTTTAGGTTTTGCCAACCTGATAATCCTGAAGAATCTGAAAAATTGTAGCAACTATTCTCATCAAAGCAAACATCCCTGCTAATGACAATTTTCTTTGTTCCAGGATTGTAAAGCTTGTAAGCTTTAAATGTTTGGCTATAACCAATGAAAATGCATTTCTCAGATTTATCATCAAGTTTTGATCTCAAAGCATTTAGAATATGAGAAAATGCAAGACAACCAAAAGTTTTTAAGTGAAAAACATTTGGTTTTTTTCCATACCAAACCTCATTTGGAGTAGTATCTTCCAAACTCTTTGTTGGTGATCTGTTGATCAAGTAAACAGCACAAGATACCGCTTCAGCCCAAAAACACGCTGGCATATTTTTCTTTTTCAACATGCATCTCACCATATTCATTATTGTCCGATTTTTGCGCTCCGCAACTCCATTTTGTTGGGGTGAGTACCTGGCTGTTAATTCATGCCGAATTCCATGATTTCGACAAAAATCTTCGAATTGAGAAGACATATATTCTCCTCCACGATCACTCCTCAAATTCTTTATTTGATGACCAGAATATTTTTCAACTTGAAATTTGAATTCTTTGAAGCAGGAGAAAGCATCCGATTTTTCTTTTACACAATAGACCCAAATTTTTCTTGTGTAATCATCAACAAACAACAAGAAATACCTGATGCCTCCAAGCGATGGTACTTGCATCGGTCCACAAAGGTCAGTGTGGACAAGCTCCAAAGGTGATTGTGAATGCCACTCCGATTTAGATGAGAATGATTCACGATGTTGCTTTCCCAATTGACATTCTTCGCACACATCATTAACCACCTCAATTTTAGGCAATCCTTGGACAATGCCTTTGGTGGACAGCTCCTTTAAACTCCGGAAATTTAGATGTCCGAACCTATCATGCCATAACTTTGAAACTTCATCATTAGAAGTAGCAACAAAACACGTACCATTGACAACATCGAGCTTAATAGGAAACAAGTTGTTTGATCCCAAAACAATCTTGGCAACATGTTGGTTCTTTTTCTTCATGGTGCACATATTTCCAACAAATTGGAAGTCGAATCCTTTCCGTAGTAAATGGCCAACACTGAGAAGATTACTTTTCAAACCTGGTACGTAAAGTACCTCCGACATCTTCTCAACTTTTTCGGTCTTCGTTTTGAAAGCAATTTCACCAACTCCTTGAATTTTATAGGATTTAGCATCTCCAATGGTAACCTGCCCATTATTAGTTTCCGCAAGAGTAGAAAACAAATTTTTATTACCCGTCATATTTTTGCTTGCTCCACTATCTAGGTACCATATGTTCTCAACATTTCTATCAGAAACTATCAACAAAGTTTCTGATTTTTCTTGGTGCATATAACCAGCCACGGGCTTCTTTTCCGGATGTTTTTCCCAACAATCATTTTCTTTATGTCCAGGTTTATAACAATAATTGCACTCAAAGTAAGCTTTGTTACCTTTGTAAGTGCTTCGTCCTTTCCCCCTTTGAGAGTTGTGAAATGAAGATTTCTCCTCTCGTTTGGCTTCTTCATTTCTCCTATCTTGAGTGTGTTGCTTTCCACCACGACCTTTGCTATGTCCACGAGATGAGTCTTGACCTTTCGTGGATGTAAATTGAGATTTTAAGGCTTGATCATGAGAAGAGCTTGGATGAGTATTTCTCTGCAGAATTCTAGCTTCATGAGCTTCTAGTCTTCCTTGCAAACCTTCAACAATCATTGAAGAAAGGTCATGTGATTCTTCAATTGCAACCACAATATGGTCAAATTTTGTTGGCAAGCTTCTTAGTACTTTTTCAACCGCTCGTTGAGTCTATACAATTTCTCCATTTGATGCCATTTGATTTGTAATGGAAGAGAGGCGAGTGAAGTATTCTGAAATCTTTTCATTTTCCTTCATCTCCAACTTCTCGAATTCAGCCCGCAACGATTGTAGACGAACTTTTTAACTTAATCTTGTCCGGAATATGTTGTATCTAATATTTTCCAAGCCTCTTGAGCATTTGCGACCTTTGAAATTCTCTCATAGACAGGAATTTCAAGTGCTTGGTAAATTTGAAAGTGAGTCTTCCTATCCTTTTGTCTTTTGTTCTTTAAAAGATCTCGTTGGGCGGTGGTGAGTTGAGACTCGTCTTCCGGCGCACCAACACCTTCTTCAACAACACCCCATAAGTCTTGGGATTCAAGACACAATCTCATTAGGTTGCTCCAATAATCGAACTTTTCACCGTTGAACTTAGGAACAAGAGAAACAAGATTGTTGTTAGCCATTTTAGTTAACCGGCTCTGATACCAGTTTGAAGAAAATAGGAGAATGAAAAATGATTTTGTAAGTTTTTGAAGGCTTGAAACTGTTTCAATGTATTTCAGAAACGTTTTAATTTTTTTTTTTTTTGGCCTTACAAATGTTATGCCAAGTACACAGATTTATACTACTAGGATAACATGAGAATTAATAGATAATAAATAACAATTCAAACAACAATTTGACTCTTAAACTAGAATTTTGAAAGACAACTTTGACTAGTCTTGATTCATAGTATTTTGGTTTACTCCAACAGTTTATATATATAGATGAACGAAAATTTACAAAGCATACATTCACGGGAGTGGAGAAGTACTGGTCTGAGAGCTTTTGCAATAGTAAGCATGCATGCGCTTTCGAATATATTCCCACGTGCTTCACAAGAGCATGCGTGAAGACCGATCACGCGCGTCATTTTTGTGTCAGCTAGCTGTTGTTTAAGAGCGCAGTGTTTCTTCAGTGGACCCGCATCATGTTAACTGTTATTGTCGGAAAATTGGATGAACGCTGATATTAATGACGCTCCTTCTTTTTAAACAGTGACAACACCGACATTGACGGCTTGCTTATAATTTTGATAAAAGTTTTACATATCACGATTGATTGATTGATAAATGATTTTGAAAAATACAATATATAAATAATACTAAAATATAAATTACAGAAATTCAACCAAATGAATAAAGAGAGAGAGTAAGAAATTAATCTGAAGGATTATTAAAACATGCATGGACGTCAATCCTTCTATAATGTCAATGAATCGATTGATTCAAGCACAATCCTTCTATGATATCAATGAATTGATTGTTTCAAGCCCCAAGGTTTTCAAATTTTCATGGGCCTCTTTTTATAATGCCTTATATATACATATATAAAATGAATTGTTATAAAAATTTTATTGCGCACCAACAATTTTTTAAAGACTGATCGAGTAAATCAAATAGAATCAACATAAGCAATATTATTTTTCTTATATCTTTTAACACATTCATATTTTAAATACTGAGGAAAATACACATTTTTGTTCTATAAGTTTCGTTGACTTTGATTTTCGTCCTCTTAAGTTTTGAATTTTTGTTTTCGTCCTTTAACTTACCAACAATTATGGTTTTCTTCCTCTTAAGTTTTGAATTTTTGTTTTCGTCCTTTAACTTACCAAAAATTATGGTTTTCGTCCTTCAACCGCCTATAACCAGTCATACAACCGGTAATACAAGCGATTCATTTTTTCTTTCTTTTTTTAAACAAAATACTAACGTGGGGGGTATTTGGACGGAATTAGGTCTTGACAAAATAAACTTTTAACAATAAATTTCCTCCCAAATACCGTTCAATATTTACATCCATAGAATCTTCTGTCCAAATTCATTTTTTAATATGATGTACAAACCGTGCAACGAAACCACAATGACACTTAATATTGCGTTCGAAACTCGTTGATTCATACGAATTTCTTGAAGACATCCCTCTTCCTTTCCGTACAGTGAGTATGCGCTCAAAAGAATTTAAGCTTTTGGATGTTTTGATTTGGGGATTTTTGTTCCTTTTTCCCCTAATTCTCTCATGCCCCCATGCCTTGATTTTATCGACTAGGGTTTTGATTTGAGAGAGAATTTACGGTTAATCCTGTATTTTATCCCTCAAGATCTAATTCTCTCTAAATACCCCCACGTCAGTATTTCGCTTAAAAAATAGAAAAAATTGATCTACGTGTGTATTACTGGTTGACTGGTTATAGGTTGTTGGAGGACGAAAACTATAATTTTTGGTAAGTTAAAGGACGAAAACAAAAATTCAAAATTTAAGAGGACAAAAATCATAATTAATTTTTGGTAAGTTAAAGGATGAAAACAAAAATTCAAAACTTAAGAGGACGAAAACCAAAATTAACGAAACTTATAGGACAAAGATGTATATTTTCCCTATTTTATAATGGTGTTGCCCTAGTGATGAGGTTTTGTGAGTTAGTCATGTTCCTCTCTAAGTCTTAAGTTTAAAATACAAAAGTTGCGATTAATTTCTGAAATATGTCATTCCTTATAGAACATCTGGCTTAAAATGAATGTCCTTGTTAGTGGACGCTTAGTTACGAGTCTTCGAAATTAGTTGGTATTTGGACATGATACCGAATCATAAAAAAAATAAAAAATCATAATTTACATAGTTCAAGAAAATATGAAGCATTTTATTAAAGTTTAATATAGAGAGGCTGCGAAGTACGTTAGTGATGAAAGTTTGTTGAGGGCTTGTAAGAATCATCAAATTTTTTTAATACATAATTATTTTTTCTATCATGTAGGTAGTGATTTGTTTCGATGGTCAATTTTATTAAGTGTTCTTTACCAAAAGACACAGATAGGGGTGGAGTAAATTCTGAAAATATCGGTATACCGTATTTATCATACCGAAAAATATTGAGTTGATAAAAATTTTATGTACGGTATGATATCATACCGAGATTTTTGGTGCAATATCGGTATAAAATTTTAAAAATTTTGGTACGGTATGATACCATACTGAGATTTTCGGTATAGTATTGATATACCGAAAATATTCCGGTATACTGATTTATACCAAAAGTATTTCAATATCTCGGTATAGTGTCAATATGCAAAAAATGCATACCGTAAATTTCGATATGATATACAATATGGGCGGTACAGTATTATAGGTATGCACCCCTAGACACAAACCATTCCATTGATGCGTGGATTATTAATTGAAGAAAATTGGTTGGCATGCCTTATAAAAATTTAGAATGTGCATAAGATTTAGTTGATGATAACAATTACGATGTCAGACAGTCCAGAACTTTACTTTGACTTAGAATAGATTTTCTTGTTAGTGGAGAGTATAGATGTTAAACGGGTAATGATCACTGGCGAACTGGTCCGTTTAACCCTGAAAAATATAGGGTTAGGTCCGAGGCTAAACGGGCTAGCCCGCCATTTTCACGGGCTGGCCCGATTATAATTTTCTATTTTTTATATTTAAAACATACATTTATTCAGTTTTAATTTAATTTAATATTTATATATGTTATTTAGAGAAATCTATATAAATTTAATTTAAAACTTATATATTATTATTAAGAGGAATTTGTATATTTTTTAATTTAATATATTTAGATTATGGAAGTAAATTCAAATTCTTTCGACTTATTTACTTAACTCTTTCATAATATATTAATTTTTTTCCTTCAGAGTCTCACTGATAAATATATTTTGCCTATAAAAAATTTAAATATTTAAATATATCTCTTTTGCAGCAATATGGAGTTCATTGATGATGATAATTATTTTGAGATTGGAGAGTTTGGGCTCATTTATTAAATTCTGAATTAATTGTTAATGTTTGAACTTTATAAACTATACGTACTTTGATGTAATTTTAATGAATTTTATGAACAATGTATGAATAGTAATGTATTATAAATACAATTTTGTATTTTAAATTGAATATTTTTTTTATTCCGAACCTATTAGTGACATGTTTAACCCGTGAATCGCTAGGGTTAGTGTTAGGTCCCGACTAGTGGTCCTGTAATAATGAACTGCTAAGGTTCGAGACTGTTTAAACCCCCAGTCCTGTAGGGCTAGCTCTAATAGATTAGAGTCAGTCTGTTGAATATCAGTCAGACAATAAGTTATGTATCTGTAAAATTAGTCAATTTTTACATCAAATACTACTCATAAAATAAGAATCATAATTAAATATATTCAAGAAATATAAAAACCATGTGAATTAGCTCACCTGGCCACCGGGATTCTCACTTGAGTGATTGACTTGAGAACAAATTAGGAGGGAGATATAAGGTTGACTTGGAAATAATGTTGGAGTGTTTGGAGACTTGGTGAACTAACTTTTAACTACTAACAACTAACATTTATGTACCGATAAAAAAAATTCAAGAAATATAATTTTTTTTTGATAGAATGTAATTGTTATGATTTAATATTTATTTTTTTAGCGATCTAATTTTTTATTTACGGTTTGGTAGGAGATATATCGAGTAGAGTATAAGACTTCTTCATAGTACTCAAATTCTAATACAATTCGAAAAAATATTTTTATTACCATGATTTTGATGAGATATCAACTACAATTGTAATAGTGAAAGAACTATAAAAAAATTGCAATAGAACTCTCATCCTGTGAAGAGTAATAGGTCGAGGTGTTCTACTACATGCTACTAAATGGATGTAATAGAAATAAAATATCCCTTATCTGTCCTACCAAACGGACCCATATAATTAAAAAAACACGTCTAATAAGAAAACTCCAAATTAAAGTTGGATTGAGGCGCATATCCAAAATGTAAACATCATATATATATATATATATATATCTCCTTGAACTTGCCCATAATGGTATCCATTTGCAAATGACCCGGCCCATCTTCACCTCATATTTTTATATATACATACACTTATAATATATGCTGTAATTAATTTGTATCTACGTGTAACCATTTCAAATATGTTGGGAACATTATAAATATATAACTCTATATATCCAATTTGTTGGTGTGGGACCCTAGTTCATGCATATATATGCTGCAAGAAACAGGCAAGCAAAATGGTCATGAAAAGATTTTGAGTTAAAAAGATACTAATAATTAATTAAACTGATCATATTTGGAGATCCCTAGCTAACATAATATTCATCCTCTGCCCCATTATAACCTGCAGTCTTCTCATGGGTGCAATGCATCTCTCCCCCATATACATACATACTCCTAATATACATTACATACATATATACATACATTTGAAAATTTATTTTCACACGAACACGATCAGAAAATACTTTCCGCATCTTATCCATAAATAATAGTATAAATGATGCACGGTGAACAATGCTCACGATAATATATACTTAATTGTCCTAACACGAAATATATATTAATAATTTGATCTACTGCAACCCAAAAATATTACTATGTATTTTGTATTGTAATCGACTTCACGACAGTCAATACATGACGTCGTACAATAATATGTGCATATATATATTCAGACAAATGTTTCATGTAAGTTAGTTTTACTCTTTTATGTGTATTTTTAAATACTCTCTCTCTGTCCACCAAATTATTTTCCACTTTTCTTTTTTGTTTGTCCACAAAACTTTTTCTCATTTCCTTATTTAGAAACAACTCACACTCACAATAAAATTTTGGATCCCGCAATACTCTTATTTTTTTCTTACTTTATCTATTATTTCAATATAGTATTACTTTTTATTAAATCTCGTACCCACAATGAAATGGGAAAAAAATTCATGGACGGGGGGAGTAAAATATATAAATGAGTTAATTTAAAAATATTACTCATTTTTGTATAAAATGATCTCTCATATATTTATGTTGGGGGACAGGTTTCATTGTTTAATTGCTTAAAATTAACTTTTCAATCGTTCATATCCAGAATTGGCAACATCCCTGAGAGTTAGTGTGTGAATTATTTGTAGGGTGCCACTTGATTTTGTCTGAATGTGATGTGCATAGTGAATAGTGATTATGTTGTAGAGATATATCTGAGTTGCCCTCTCCTTTGCCCCCAAAGAGATGATTATAGAAAGGACATTGGACCAACTTTAGTTCATGAATATAGTCATCATGACTCAAATGTGTTGGAGTGGATCAATATTCAAAAATAATTTACCACTAATTATATATAAACAATTACCCAGGAGTAAGTCTCCTGTGCATCAGTTACACAGTGCAACTCAAATTCATTTTTAAAAAGTTACACAATTTATTATTAAAAAATTGCACAAATTATTACTGAAAAGTTACACTATAAAAAATACACTTTTCAGTAATAACATGTGTAACTTTTCAATAGTATTTTGCGTAACTTTTAAAAAATGAACTTGAGTTGCACAGTGTAATTGGTGCATACAAGACTAATCCTTCCCCCAGTAAAATAATTTAAATACTATATTAGTATACTTAAACAAGTAGAAAAAATGTTGTTCTTCAGAAAAATGATTTACCTACTATATTAGTATACTAACAAGGAAAAAAAAATTCAGTGGATTCTAAGCGGGTTGGAGTAAATAAAACAAGGTTTCTAAAAAAAATGGTGCCTACTTTTATTAAACTAGGTGTGTATACACGTGCGTTGCACGTTGTATGGACGAAGTTAGTAACAAAATAATTATATAAAATAAGTAATATTAGATGTCATTATAAACACTACCAAACAGCGTATTTTTTGCGTCAACAATATCAAACTCTTTCTTGAGTTTGGTGATCCAAAACCTCTAAACTAAAAAATAAATGTCTATTGTGCATAAAAAAAAAAAAAAATCAAACGATGTGAATGAACAAATAGTAAACCCAAAGTCATGAAGTATATATATTTTCTCCTCAGTCCTGACTAATTACAAAACCTATAGAAATTTACTTATCTGATTTATTATTTCCACTAAACCTACTCTTTAATTACATAACGTAAGCCAATAAATATATATGATATAATTTTGTATGAAAATAATTTATAATAAATTTATCATAAATTAATTTTAAAATATCAAATATTTGATCAAAAGTATCAAAAATCCCATCAGTATTAAAAATTTGGGTTAGTTATATTATGTTATAATTGTTATCGATTTTATTGACCCCGACTTTTTAGTATTTTTAATTAATATTTTGATATACTTGACCAAATAATTGATACTTTAAAACAGTTTCATAATAAGCTTATCATTAACCCCCTCGTTCTCATATAAAACCTATTCGATATATATATAAAATAAGCATAATTTTAATTGATAAACTCAACCTGCATTTTAACATCTATAATTATATTATTTTTTCTTCTGGGCACGACTAATTTCAAAATCTATATAAAAGTTAATTCTGTGAATTATTATTTCCAATTAACCTACTCTTAAATGACATAACATATATTCTAACCTTTCCCAAAATCTTTCTTTTGTCATTGCAAAATAAAATAGGGCAAAGAATAAATTTCTGATGAATGTATCAAAGCATTGAGCATCTTCTTCTTTATTTTAATTCTTCAAATTTTATTTGGGAATATGCACCCTAACAGGCAGCATTTTTTTTTCTATCATACAAACAAAATTAATCAGGGAAACAATGCAAACCACATGAAACTCACTTAACATCCCCATATCCAACTGCTTCAGCAGTTTTATCAAGCTCATCTTGAGCCACTTATTTATTATCCTTGTCTGGCATACAATCAAAACACTTGTTATGTCCAGATTTCTAGCATTAGAATAATACGATGCCTATTGTATATAGCTTCAAGCTACTCTTGAAACCAGTAATTTTTAGGACAGACGATAGAAAGGAACCTCTATCAATTAGAGCTGTTTTGCATCTATTTTTTGCTTCATCAAGTAAATTAACCAGTTTGACAGTTTCAGTACCGCAAGTACGAAATCGCTTTCCATCTTCTCCAAGAACAAGCCCAAACCCCACATGGCTAGCTTTAGGATACCTATTATCTTCAGCTGGAATCCAACCAGCTTGTTCAGCAGCCTGCAAAAGCATTCCAAAAAACTCTTATGCCTCTAAGCTGGGATGTATGGGTGGCACCGTGCTAGCGTGAAGGCAAAATTCAAACTTACATTAAAAAACATTTCAAAGAGCTCTCTTTGGCCAACATCAGTGACATATAATCCACTCAGTCTTTTCCTCATTCAATCGATGCCTAATAGCACATGTGCAATTAAATCAAGTGCATTTTTCACAGCTTGGCAGGTAGTATAAAGTTGCAGTTCAAGTTTCATCAGTTAAATGACTGGCATATTAGTACTGGATAAAGCAATAATCATAAAAGCAGAGCCAACATAGATGTACATACAGGTGAAGAAAATAAGATCCATGCTAATGAACTGAACCTATTTTTTTGAGAATATGTCCAATAAACAAAGAGATTTAGAGAGAACCTCCATGAACAGAAGATATAATAATAGTGAAAATAAACTGGGAACTCACCACAAAGCAGCAAGATCAGTTGATGCATAATTGTACCCACCATCACTTTTCAACAATAAGGGGTACCCTTTTTCCTTTAATGAAGATAACACGGGCACCTTCACTTTCTTCCATTAATCCATGCTGATTCAGTAGCTCTAGAGCATGAGGAATATATGGATTGTAACAGCTCTCACCCTTGTCAAAAGGAAAAATGAAAATATAAATTCAAATTGGAAAAGCACGAATACCAGATTAATAAAGCCTTCTCCTTGATTAAAAGGACAAATGCTTACATTAATTCATATCTTATTACCTGGAAAAAATAGAAACAGAGGGTGCTAACATTTTATAACTTGTATATATCATAAGACAGTAAAAAAAAAGAAATTACAATAAGTCAGTCACCATAGACCTTCTATGAACGACAAATATAGCCATTACAGAGACCTTGCTGCATTCATCAAAAGATCTCAATAGACCACTTCTAAAAAGAGAAAAATCTTTCTACCTTTTCCTCCAAGTGAACTCCAAGTCGCTGATACAGCTTTTGATATCCACTTCGACTTATTTCACAAATTTTAGCCCATGCAGTTCGGTACTTCTCCTCTCTAGCCTGTAGTAAGAATACACATATTATATAGAGTCATGCAAAAAAGGTCTAAACCAAAGAGTAGAAGGGTTCCAAATTTCATACACACATATGTTCAGAAAACATTAACAATTTCTACACTATCAATAAATATAAAACATATATAATACTTCTTGAGGATGATTATTCAGGCCAGAGACTCTCATGTTTTTACCTGAAGACTAACTACATCCTGCTGGGTCTTCTCCTTGAAAGCAGGGTTGTTGTCAAACCTCAGCTTCGACGCCTTATAGAATGCCTGGAAAACAGCAATCAAATAATGCAATGAACACTGGCCGAGTCCTGTTGCACATTTTAATAATGCAGCATTCTATTTATATTCAAGTATACAAGATTAAGCAATAATAACTCAATATAGAAACTAATAAATGAAATTATAACCAAATTCAACAAATATATTGACATGTAAGCGAATATTAGTTTTTGTGGGATGTTAAGATTAAATGGACTTGATACTACTGGACACGAGGAAAACACATTTGGCATGTATTATAATACTTAATAAGTTATTCATAATCATCTGAGCTCCCTTTTTAAATATTTACATGACTGTGCATTTAATTTGAATCACAACCAAGCCATTGTCAATTCCAATGCTTAGCACAACTCCACAGATGCTTATAACAGTCACTAAAATAGAATCATACAAGGGATAGCCAATACTTATAAGAGAGTAGTATCACAGTAAAAATGCCTCAAGCCAAAGGAAAACAGTAGTCGGCTTTCCGATATATTAGTCATTAAAATGCCTTAACTTGAGACAAAGGAAACTTTGATTAAAGAAGTTTTAAAAACAGTAAGGGTGCATTTTGTTTAAGGTATTAAATAATCTATCCCGTTAAAACAGGAATATTGCATGTTTTGGCAGGAATAGTCCTGTTTTAGCGGGATAGATTATTTAGTCCATTAAACAAAACACACCCTTAAGTGTATAAGACCAAGGATGAAAATATCGCGAAATATCGCGGATATATCGCGGATATATCGCAAATTTTGAGTATGCGATAGGGATATTGGGGTACAATGTATTTTTTACAAAGTATCGTGGATATATCGCAAAATATCGCAAAATATCGATATCGATATCGATATCGGTTCACTCGTAGTACAAAATTAATTGAAAATCGGGAAATATCGCAGATATATCGCAAAATATCGCACTACATAAAAAATCGCAATTTTTTCTTTTTTTATATTTTTATACAATTTTCAAATGATAATTTTTTTTAGTGATTGTATATTCTTTCATGGTTTTATTTTTATACATATATTTTTTTTATTGGGCACTGATCATAGTGATATGTCTCAAGATTCATATGTTTCTGACAAACATTCGAGTTCACAATTTGGTTGGAATACTCGAAATGTGTTTCAGCATCAATTTTCATATCAACAAATTCATTGGGTTAGTGCACACTATCCAATCTATGGTGAAACAGTTGGAAGCGATAGAGAAACATATGAATGACATGTGCATAACTATATGCAGGATTATTCTAATGCAATGAGTTGGTACTAATATTGTTTGGACAAAGATGGGATTCCATCTTCTACATTTGAACCTCATAGGTCATCATTTTGGTACTAAATGTATTGTATCATGTAATTCAAATCATCTTTTATTGTTTATGTATTATATTATTAATTAATTAATGCCAGACAATGATTATATAGTCCATTATCTATTTATTTACTTTAAACATGTCAATTTTTTTGTGATCTTAAATTAAACATATGGATAATAACATGCTATAATAATCCCTAAAATTTCATATTAAATTTCCAAAATTTTAATAAAATTTCCGTTATTTTTCTATTTTTTTTGCGATATCGATATGCGATATCGATATATCCATCGATATTTCCGTAAATTTAAGGTTGCGATATTACTTGCGATAGCGATATTTTCATCCTTGTATAAGACTATATCCAATAGTGTGTATGCCCATGAGGTAGGGGTAAAATACTATCTAAATCTTTTTGTGAATGCCCAATGCAGAATAATAAAAAAAATATCCAAGTTATTACTTATTACAGACTTTACAATTAAATGTGTTCTTCCATTACAGTAAAAATGATTTCCAATATATGATGCTCAAGGAATGCAAACCAACCCAATTTTTCCAAGTGAAATAATAGCTCAATGTTTATCTACGTGGTTGCAGTTGCAACTCAAAGTGAACATATATGAACAAGGCCTGTAACAAAAATAGGTATTCAAAATTAGCCTCTCACCTCCAAGTCTCCAATAGCCTGATCATTAACTTCACCATCGGGAAACTTTTCAAATAGGAATACAATTAGCATGCCAAACTGGAAACAGATCAAACCACATTAATATTACTATAGAATTGATTAAGAAAAATTATCATTGCTATTCAGACAATACACTTTAATGCCACATGAGGAAGTAAATTAATCAAACATAAATAACATTACTTTTAGAGAAAAAATGAACAGGGCAAACATTTTCAACTCCATTAGTGTACTGGGAAGGAATCTCTAAACTTCATAGATGAATTATCTGTTTAAAGATTGCGAGGATGTTTAGAAACTAAAGAAAATCTGCAATAGTGCCAGATGAAAAATATATTGTACTGACAAAGTACAACAGCAGTAATGCACATAAATTTTATGTTGTTTCCACAACTTACAATCAAATAAGCATCAATCCACAATAAGAAAATCAAATTCTACCCGAAGGAATAGCACAATTTACAATCTATAACACCAGATAACATAACCTCATACCTATGTACCCCAGTCGCCAACATGATTTCTCCCAACTCCTAAGAACCTCTACATTCGAATATTCCAGCATACGAGACAGAATATCACCGAGGATAATTGATCTTAAGTGACCGGCATGCATTTCAACTACTAATAGGCATTCATCTCCTTCAGCACAAGATCCAATTAAGTTCCCGTCCCTTCTGTCTAACTTTACCAACTCCAGCAGCTTCTGTCCATGTAAAAAAATTTCGGCATGCAATAACTTCAGGTGTTTTTTTTTTTTCCCAATTGATCTTCCAATCAAATATGCTAACTTCATTAAGCTTCTATAGTTACAATAGGATCAACTAATACTTTCAGAAAGAATTATCATTTCCATGATCAACATTTTCAATTAATACAAGGTATGAAGGAATCTAATGTGTATTTTAATACAGATTCTCAAGCACATCCGGGAGCTTACCTGCAACTGCAATATCGTTAAGTTTATTCTGCAAACGTCATAAAAATTACTCCATGCACCCACAAACATTGAATATCAAATTACACACAAAAAAATAGTCGAACAAAGAAAATCAAAGAACTAACCTTAAGCACTGACAAGCACAGGCCCGTCTTTTGCGTTCAATGCTACACACACAATAACCAATTAATGGAAATCAAACTAAAAGTTGATGGCATAATAGTTCGGTAATGGGGATGTTTCCTAGTGGCGCAGAGATAAACGATGTTAAAGCCATCCTTGTTGTTGCTGCCAATTCTCATGAGGACTGCCGACCAAAATCCTAAAAAAAAGGGGGCAACAACTCTAGAAGGTACAACTGAAAAAAAAATCGAATAAAGAAATTCAAAGAACTAACATTAAGCTTATTGACAAGGTCAGACCCGTCTTCTGTGTTCAATGCTACACACAATACAAGCAATTAATTAAAATCAAACTAAAATCGATGCTTTATAATAGTTCTGAAATCGGTCCTATCTCTCATGTCCTGAGTGTAATTTTAAAGAAACACGTCATGAACAGGGCAACGTTCTGATGAGTGGAAAAGAAGATATTTTGATAGCTCGAGAAATTTTTTATTACCGGGAGATGTGATCCAGTTTGGTGGCGAGGTTTTCAATGGTTTGTGACGGACTCCGGCGAGTGGAGCGGCGGCTTTGATGTGTCGCTTGGTGGCCATCCCGATGGTATGGGACTTCGATCGGAAACAGTGGCTGAGCTTCTGGTCTTCGCGAGTGAATCAAGAGCAGCAGCGATATGATTGGAAACAGTGGCTCGAGAAGAGGAAAGACTCGTACTGATCGGTGTACATAGAGAACAGTAGAAGTGGGAAAGACGAATAGTTGAGAGTGAAGTGTGAAAGGCAGAATATACTTGAAACCAAAGGCAAAAGATTAAGTTGCATAGGTTAAATGTATGGAGGGGTAATATCGTCAAGAAATGTTTTACAATGGTAAGCCACTTTTTATATAGTATAGATTTAACTTATTATTTTATTAATCAATAATAAGATAATATATTATTATTATTATTATTTAAAAATATTAATTTGATATAAAATTAACTGATACACCCTATACCTATTATCGTAAGTTTTTTTAATTATGATAATATTTTATTTTTTATTTTATTACCAATAACACGCAGTAATTATATATAAATATATCTTTTAACTATACTAATTTAATTAAATTAGATGAAGATGTTATATATTTTTTATATTACATGATCTCATGCAAATGTCATGGATAATATCAACAAGAACGAATCTCCTGTCAAATATTATACGTACATTATTTATATTTAGAGAAAGAGTAAAAAAAACCTAACCTATCCTTAACAGGTCAGACTGAATCAAGTGATTTTTTCTTATAAAATTGGACTAATGCAAAACCAAAAAAATTGTTCTCAAATGTGGTAATATAAGAACAATTATATATGGGTTTGCAAGCAAAATTATATGTTTGACATGTTTTTTTTTATCGGTAAATGTTAGTTGTTAGTGGTTAGAAATGAGTTCACCAAGTCTCCATACACTCATATCTCCAAGTCAACCTTATATCTCCCTCCTATTCGTTCCCAGAAAGAATCAAACACGGATCACTCACTCAAGTGAGGAGCCCGGTGGCCAGATGAGCTAACTCACCTGGTTAATTATAACTGTAGTTATGTGTTACTAATAATTATAGTAACAAATATGTATTTTTTGTTAGGATATTTGTTTCTTATAATATATATTCTCCATCTCTTTAAATATAGTTTTGTATTGTATTGATTTTGTTTATTTAGTATTTTTTCCAATACAACTATATTTTTGTTCATATAGTACATTTTTCAATGCCTTACACGTATTATTATAAATATATATATATATTCTACAAGAATAAGTGTTAAGTGTAAAGATAAGTTGAGTTTGAGTACTGAAGATTAGTCAGGAATCCTGATCCTGAGTATTGGATCCGGAGGAATATTCCTGAGGAATGCATCCTGAGCCTGAGCGAAGACTTGATCCTGAGTCAGGAGTGTTCTGATCCTGACACTCATCCTGAATGTCATCCTGAGTGGTCAGATCAGTGAAGACATTGAAGACTCAGTAGAACAGAAGGCAATCCTGAGAGATCATCCTGAGCTTAAAATCACCTACTCCCTGAGTCACTCAGCATGAAGCGATCCTGAGCTGACAGTTAAGAAAAAAGAGCATGGCAAAGGCGACTTCACCAGAGTGATAAAGTCGGTTATTTGGGCAGCTGGCGGAGCAATCTCATTGGACGCCGGAACAGTTATTCAAGGCGGTTATAACCATACGAATCTCGTTGATTGGTTAAGAGCTCAAAGGCGGTTAAGGGTCTGATCTATAAATATGTATTCATTCCAATCTTTTAAGAGTGTGCTTCATTCAAAATCTTAGAGAGAAAAAAGCTTGTATTCTGTAAACATTATTCATCATTTAGTGAAGTGAGCCAACCCCATCCGTGGACGTAGATCAATTTGATCGAACCATGTAAATTGCTTGTTCTTCAGATTTCCTGATTATTTCTGTTGAGTGTGTTCATCCGTCAAGTTCTTCCAATAGCTCTGAAAACTTCAAGTCTTATTGAGCTCGATTCAGTTCCGATCAATTTCACAACAATTGGCGCCGTCTGTGGGAATCGGAGGAGGAATCGACTGGTTAATCATCAATCATGGCATCCACCAAGCTGGAATTTGAGAAATTCACTGGAGCAAACGATTTTGGTTTGTGGAAGATCAAGATGAAGGCTCTCTTGACTCATCATGGGCTGGCCAATGCTATGAAACCTGAAGATCAATGGCCCCCTTCTTCGTCAGAAAATCCAGGCAAGAAACAAGAAATATTGGAAAAGACTCATAACACAATCATCTTGTGTCTGGGGGATAAACCTCTGAGGAAGGTGTGCAAGGAGAAGACTGTCATTGAGGTTTGGAGTAAGCTGGAGAAGGTGTATCAGACCAAGTCTGTCACCAACAAGTTGTTCATGAAACAAAAACTGATGTCATTCAGGATGAATAAAGAGAAGGAGTTGATTGAACAACATGAGGAATTCAACAAGGCTGTTGATGATCTTGAGAACCTGGGAGTGGAAATTGATGATGATGATAAGGCTCTGATGCTTCTGAATTCTTTGCCTAAATCCTTTGAAAATTTCAAGGATACCTTACTATTTGGGAGGCAGGATAAATTGTCCTTTGATGATATTCTGGGTGCACTGAAAACAAAGTCTATTCAGCTACAAACTGATAAGAAAAATTCAGTTCAGGCTGAAGGATTGAATGTCAGGTTCAAGAAGGGAAAGAAAGATTTTCAGAAGAAGAAGAACACAAAGGGGCCAAAATCTGGTGATTTTGTTGAGAAGAGGAAATGTTTTGCTTGTCACAAAACTAGTCATCTCAAGAAGAATTGCCCTGACAGAAATAGGAATCAGGGAGAAGAACAAAAGGCTGATATAACTGTTGCTGCTGAAGGAGGGTATGATAGTGTTGAGGTGTTAACGGTTACTAACCTGAAACTGAATGATGAGTGGGTACTAGATTCTGGATGTTCATTCCATATGTGCCCTGATGAATCATTATTCAGGGAGTTGAGGAGGTTTGATGGAGGCTCAGTTGTACTGGGCAATAATCAGACATGTAAGGTGAAAGGGAGTGGTTATGTCAGGTTGAAGCTGCATGATGGAGTAGATAAGATACTCTCAAATGTGAGGCTGGTGCCAGAACTGAAGAGAAATATGATCTCCCTGGGTTCACTGAATCAACTGAGTTATGAGTTCAACACTGAGGATGGTTATATCCTGATAACCAAAGGCAAGAAGGTATACATGAAATGCAAGAAAGTCAATGAGTTGTATATCCTGATTGGAAGAACTTCTTCAGGGTCAGCAAACAATGTTATGGACAACACTGAGGCAATGATATGGCATAAAAGGTTGGGCCATATTGGAGAAAGGGGGCTCCAAGAACTTTCAAAGCAGAAGGCATTTGGGGAAGGAAAGGTGATGAAATTGGATTTTTGTGACAATTGTGTCCTGGGCAAATCCAAGAAAATTCCATTCCCTAAAGGTAAGAAGACTACTGATGCACCTCTGGATTATGTTCATTATGATATCTGGGGACCAGCTAAGGTGGAGACTCATGGAGGGGGAAGATACTTCATGACAGTCATTGATGACTTCAGCAAGAAAGTATGGGTATTCATACTGAAGCAGAAGAGTGAGGCCTTGGCAAGGTTCAGGGATTGGGTCAGTGAACAAGAAAATAAGATAGGAAAATCCATTAAACATCTCAGGACTGATATTGGATTGGAGTATGTGTCAAAGGAGTTCAACAATTTCTGCAAGGAAATGGGGATCACTAGACACAGGACTGTTCCTGCAAATCCTCAGCAAAATGGCTTGGGTGAGAGGATGAATAGGACAATCCTGGAAAAGGTCAGGAGTATGTTGTTAGATGCAAAGCTACCCAAGGTGTTTTGGGGGGAAGCAGTCAGTACAACTTGTTATCTTATTAACAAGTCACCTTCCTCAGCAATTGAGTTCAGGACACCTGATGAGGTGTGGTATGGGAGGATCTTGGACTACAATAACCTGAAGGTATTTGGTTGCTCAGCTTTTGCCCACATCAGGTAGGATAAGCTGGAACCTAGAGAACTGAGATGTATCTTCTTAGAATATCCTAAGGGAGTGAAAGGATACAAGTTATGGTGTTTGGAACCTGGACATAAAAGGTGTATTGTCAGTAGAGATGTGACTTTCAACGAGAAAGTCATGGGATATAATCAGCCCATCAGCATACACGACTCAGATAGTATACTTTCAGGAGATGGATCTCAGGTTGAGGTGGAGACTCCTGAAAGGAACTCAGGACAAGGAATTTTTTAGGTAGGTGAAACCTCAGGAAGGACTCAAGAGGAGTCAGAGGAAAGTGATACTGACGATCATTCTGACCACTCAATTTCAGATACTGGAGGCCAAGATCTCAGGAACTATAGTCTAACAAGAGACAGACACAGGAGAAGCATACACCCTCCCACTAGATACAGTCATGCTGATATGGTGTCCTATGCCTTGATAACCGCTGAAGAGGTGGAGCATCAGGAACCACAAAGCTATGCTGAAGCTGTGTTAGGTAAAGACAAGGAGAGATGGATATTGGCCATGACTGAGGAACTTCAGTCATTAGAGAAGAACAACACTTGGACCTTAGTGAACAAAGTTCAGGGACAGAAGGTAGTCAGTTCCAAGTGGATCTTCAAGAAGAAATCTGAAATGGGGTCAGGAGGAAGAGAGAAACTGAGATATAAGGCAAGGCTTGTTGCCAGAGGCTTCACTCAGAGAGAGGGGGTAGACTTCAATGAGGTATTCTCACCAGTGGTGAAACACTGTTCAATCAGAATCCTATTGCCAAAGGTAGCTCAGGAGGACTTGGAGCTTCAGCAGTTAGATGTCAAGACAGCCTTTCTACACGGAGACCTAGAAGAAACTATACACATGCAACAACCTGAAGGTTTTATTCTACCTGGGAATCAGGACAAGGTGTGTCTACTGAAGAAATCATTGTATGGACTGAAGCAAAGTCCGAGACAATGGTATAAGAAGTTTGATAGTTTTATGATCTCCATAGGCTTTACAAGATGCAGGTATGATAGTTGTGTCTATCTTGAAAAACAAGGGAAGGAAGTACTCACATATCTGCTGCTCTATGTGGATGACATGTTGGTTGCAAGCAAGAGTCCTGAAAGAATTCAGAGGCTAAAGGCAAAGCTCATTAGCACATTTGACATGAAGGATCTGGGTATGGCTAAGAGGATACTGGGGATGGAAATTATCAGAGATAAGGACAAAGGGAGGTTGTTCTTAACTTAGAAGGATTACATCCTGAAGATACACAGGAGGTTCAACATGCATGAAGCCAGAGTTGTATCTACACCCCTTGGTCAACAGTTCAAACTGACATCAAATCAGTGTCCGAAGTCAGAAGAAGAGAAGGCACACATGAGTAAAATCCCTTACTCAAATGGGATAGGTAGCATAATGTATGCTATGGTGTGCATCAGGCCAGATTTAGCACATTCAGTCAGTGTGGTCAGTAGATTTATGGCAAATCCGGGAAAGACACACTGTGAGGCTTTTAAGTGGATAATGAGATACTTAAAGGGAACTGAGAATCTGGGGTTACTCTTTGATAAGACTAAGGATGGCACTCAACCACTTCAGGGATATGTGGACTCAGATTATGCTGGAAGCATTGATACGAGGAAATCCTTATCAGGATATGTGTTCACATTATATGGTACAGCAATCAGCTGGAGAGCAGTACTCCAGTCAGTATCACTACAAGAAAATCATTGAAAGACAAGGGTTCAAAACCGTTGTCTTTCCATAATCTAAACCGTTGTAGATCGGCCTGTTGTAGTAGGTAGGTGAGTATAGACAATGGTTTATGACCGTTGTCTTTATTATGTATTACAACGGCCACTGACCGTTGTCTATACGCATATACCTATTACAACGGTCCCATCTACGACGGTTAAACAATGGATAGACAACGGTTTTGGACCGTTGTGGTTTATGTTTTTATACAACGGTTATAAGCCGTTGTATTTAAAAAAAAGTTGTAAAATCATAATAAATCTTGATAGACAACAACAGTTATTGACCGTTTTCTTTTTATAAATTAAACGTTGTTGTATTTTAAACTGAATTGATAGACAACAGTTATCGACAGTTGTCTTTATATTTTTACAATGTTTTATCGACCGTTGTCTTTGTACATATTAAACATAGTTATAGCTTAAAATAAATTTATATACAATGATTTTCAACCGTTGTCTTTAGTTGTTTATAAAACATTTAATGACCGTCGTATATACCAAAATTAATGTTGTTGTAGCTTAAAATTATAATAAAATCACAAGATACACTATGGTTCTAAAACGTTGTCTTTACATTATTTTTACTACGTCGTAAAACCGTTGTATATTAAAAAATAATAGTTGTCTTAACTTATGATGAAAATAAAATTTAATGATAGACAACGATACTGGACCGTTGTATTATATTATTTTCTACAATATCTTACAAACATTGTATTTTTAAAAAATATATTAAATTTAGTAGCATGAGATGTGCCTTCTTCATGCTCCATTCAAGTTTCTTTTGCGATTCTTTAAAATCAGCAGCATGACCAACTATTCTTCTTTCCAAGTCAAAATTAACTCTGAAATACAATACAAAGGAGTAAAATTTCAGTGGTTGACGTACAGAGAGAAAAACTATATAAAAATCAGCAATATATAAAACACTCATTAGTTCATTCCCCAACATTCCTGGGTGAAAAGCATCCACAGCAAAAAGGTTATTGAAATCCAATAATTTCGACAGATTGAACAATATAGGGTTAGACAAGACATAAAATTATTACAGGACCAATTCTTATGCATATAGATACTGATAGCTGTAACTCAAATTAGATATTCTTTTAAGATTTTTGCTTTCCCTCTTTTCAGAAATTATATACTCACAAGGCAATCTTACAAACACCAAGTTACGAACTGTGAATTGATTTATTAGACATCAGGAGCACATATATCATGTCAATATGTTGGATGACCACATAAAGGAATCAAGAAAGAACATGGAACGGAGAATTTAAGCAAAATACAAGCTTGATTACATATTTCAAGCCTCAAAACAAACCTTGTTTAATGCTTCCTACCTGATTCTATATAATTTGGTCAGGATGATGTGTATAAACAATTACCAGCTTAAAGATCAAAAAGTAAATTTACTAATCAATACAGTGCTAATTATTAGTTTACAACAAAGGTGCGGGATAACACAATATCTATAGAGATTGGGGTAGAGTTAAGAGAGTGATCATTGAGGTACAAAGCATTCAATCAATATAACGGGAAATAATTAGAATTTAAAATGCTACACCGAAGCACTAAAAAAATGCAGAGTTACAGTCGTGATAATTATCTTAGGGATAACTCAAGCACACCTGGTGGTATATGTTGGCAATGGCATTTCTACTGAAATTGCATTAGCAGTGACACTGGAAGGAAACTCGGCACGGATTTTCAAAATCACCTCAGCCTAAGATATAAAAAAACAGAAAAGTAGTTATTGCACCTTTGACAATGTAGAACTTTCTAAAGTCAAATGCTTGAGCAGCTGCCACTAAAATTAAGATGAAACAAGAAATAAGTCATAGCTTACTACTTTTCTCGAAATATAAACATTCCCATAATAAATAATCTCCTTAATAAAACTTAAAAATTCGAACGGTATTTAGTTGTATTTACCTTAAGCGGCCCTGCTTCTTCAATTAAAGTGTTAATTGTAAAGGGTGGCTTGAATTCCTGGGTAATGCGATAATTCATGACAGGAAATTCCCCATCTGGTGGTACCTAATTAACAAAAAAGATAGATAATTACACAAGATTTTAATAGGAAAAAATATCTCAGAAGACCATAACAATGGTTAATTAAAAACCGAAGTGCAGTACTCACAAGACTCAAAGTTCTGTCAACATCAAAACTATCCATATGTACAGATTCGTGAAAATTGCAATCATCCAAAATAACAGCTCCTGCTCCCGAAGAGCTATAGCCTGTGAAGGAAACAGACTTTGTTTAAGTATCAGGCACCCACAACTTATGAAGGGTTGTTATTACAACTTATAATACGTTGGACTGAAATTTAAAAGCTGAGATTTATAAATTCGGGACTTCAAAGATAAGTAAACTAAATCAATATGGGGCCTTGAAAGTTGTTAATTTATCAATCTGAAACTCGACTCATTTCAAACTAACAATGGATGAAAATAATTTAACAACATTAGTTTAGAAAGCCCTTAACTGAAACACTCTCCAATTGAAAATGCAGGCAACTTTCATCTTCTTCTCAGTTCCAACATCCTCACAACAAAATATCCAATTGTCACACTTTCACTGCCCCCTAGGCCATATTTCAAGTCTCAAAACAAACATTGTTTAATGATAACATATTGTTTCATTTATGCATTTTATCAAACAGTTAAAATGCAAACTAAAACTGCGATTAATATCCCACATCCCACCCTCTAGATTAAAATGCCCACTAGATTAACATAAATATACAATATCCCACATCCCACCCTCAAACACCTGGAGGCAATAGCCTGGGCAGCGCACGACGGAGGTAGACGAGTCACAGGGGAGACCGACAGCCTGGGCGCACAACGAGTGACAGAGGAGACCGACGGCCTAGGGGCGCGACGCGAGGAGGAGGCTGACCGGCGGCCTGGACGCACGATGCGAGAAGGAGACCGGCGGCCTGAGCAACCTGGCCGACAGTCGGAGGCAGATTGTGGAGGAACGACGCGAGCCCTAGTTTTCAATTTGAATTTTCTCGCTGCTTTTTTTTCAATTTGCGAATCTGTTGTTTGAGTTATAATAATACCCAAGTTATAAAGTTATAAATTAAGTTTTGTTGTTTAAGTGAAGAAGAAGAAATATAAAGTTTTGTTGTTTAAGTTATAATAATACCCAAGTTAATAAAATTTATAAAATTTTTAATTACGTATATACAAACTTAATATTTCTTGTTAAGTTAATTAATGCACACTTAAATTAATAATTAAAAATTATGTTTGAATAAGATTATCCTTCATAATTCTTTTTTTGAAATTCTTAAATTCTATCATTTGTACGGTCATAATTTAATATTTTAATATCATATTAAAGTTGTTAAAAATTTATTTTTAAATATTTTCTAATACAATTGTATAATTTAAAATATTTTATTTAAATACTTAATTTAAAATTAATGTATAATTAGTTTTTAATGCCGAGTAGTAGGGGGTTATGTACTAATTTAGTATAATTAAGTAAAATAATTAATAAATAAAATTTTGGTGGAAGAAATTGGGGAAGATTTTAGAGGGCAAGATTTTGGGATTTTTTGAAAATATTCCAAATGTTTGTTAAAAAATGTATTTTTAATTTTTTAAAGTGTTATTCAAAATATACTTAAAAGTGTTAGTTCAAATAGTCAAAGTTATTAGATAATAACTAGTCAAAAACTATTGAATTGAAAGAGTTATTTCTAACTTTTCTAAGCATTAATGTTTAAAGTGCTATTCTAGTCCTAAATTTAAAAAGTGTTATTCTAGTTCTAAATTTTAAAAGTGCTATTTCAAAATAATGTAAAGTGTTATATATTTTAATGAGTTAAAAATGTTAAATGTACAATTGATCAAATATCATGTTACTACAACGGTCATCCACTTTGTAGTAAATAATTTTATACTACACCACATTATAAAGATATACAACATTTAGAAAACCGTTGTAGTATCATACTTTTTAATACATCACTTTTATGGTTGTATACAACGGTTAATTAATCATTGTCTATAAGTTTTTTTCCTTTATACAACATAGATATACAACGGTTCAAAACTGTTGTCGTAAGGCACTTTCTACAACGTTGTTTTTACGAACATATACAACGACTTGAAACCGTTGTCATTTAGCAAATTTTCCTGAAAACCACTTATATACAACATATATATACAACGGTTTAAAAAAGTTGTAGTAAGTTACTTTCTACAACGCGTCTTTTGTGGTTTAGACAACGTCTGACCATAACCGTTGTCTATCATCAAAATCCTTCTGAAAAGACAACGGTTCTTCTTTAGGCAACATGTTTTTTACTTTAGACAACGATTTTTAGCAGAACCGTTGTCTTTCCAGCGTTGTATAACATCATTTTTCTTGTAGTGGTAGTGGCACTCTCAACTACTGAGGCAGAGTATATTGCGATGACTGAAGCAGTGAAGGACGCAATATGGCTCAAGGGTATGATTAAAGAATTTGGAATCAGACAAAAGGAAGTTGCAGTTCAGTGTGACAATCAGAGCACAATTCATTTGGTTAAGCATCGAGTCTTTCATGAAAGGTCAAAGCATATTGATGTCAGACTTCATTTTGTGAGAGATGTGGTGGAAAAGAAAGTGATTTCAGTGCAGAAGGTTTCCACTGAGGACAATGCTGCGGATATGCTGACTAAGGTCTTACCTATTTTCAAATTCAGATATTGCCATGAGCTATGTCCTGAGGTGGAGTGTGGAATTGGGGAAACTCACTTACTTTAAGGTGGAGAATTGTTAAGTGTAAAAGATAAGCTGAGTTTGAGTACTGAAGATTAGTCAGGAATCCTGATCCTGAGTATTGGATCCGGAGGAATATTCCTGAGGAATGCATCCTGAGCCTGAGCGAAGACTTGATCCTGAGTCAGGAGTGTTCTGATCCTGACACTCATCCTGAGTGGTCAGATCAGTGAAGACACTGAAGACTCAGTAGAACTGAAGGCAATCCTGAGAGATCATCCTGAGCTGAAAATCACCTACTCCCTGAGTCACTCAGCATGAAGGCGATCCTGAGCTGACAGTTAAGAAAACAGAGCATGGCAAAGGTGACTTCACCAGAGTGATAAAGTCGGTTATTTGGGCAGCTGGCGGAGCAATCTCATTGGACGCCGGAACAGTTATTCATGGCGGTTATAACCATACGAATCTCGTTGATTGGTTAAGAGCTCAAAGGCGGTTAAGGGTCTGATCTATAATATGTATTCATTCCAGTCTTTTAAGAGTGTGCTTCATTCAAAATCTTAGAGAGAAAAAAACTTGTATTCTGTAAACATTATTCATCATTTAGTGAAGTGAGCCAACCTCATCCGTGGACGTAGATCAATTTGATCGAACCACATAAATTGCTTGTTCTTCAGATTTCCTGATTATTTCTGTTGAGTGTGTTCATCCGGCAAGTTCTTTCAATTGCTCTGAAAACTTCAAGTCTTATTTAGCTCGATTCAGTTACCATCAATTTCACAACAATAAGTATGTATAGTATATATACTTTCTCTAATATATATATTTACCCTTGTAGTAACATTATTTGATAGCAATTTTTTATCTTTCATGTTAGTGTGATATTTTTTTTTTAAATAATTGTTGAATAATCATGTGTCCTTCTCAACCTCAATTCGTAACTGGCGCGCAAAATATGAGCTACAATTTATGAGACGGTTTTTTTTTTTAATAGTTAGAATGAAAATGCATGCATGAATCAAATAAAATGTTATTAATATCTTGTCAAAACAAAATATTTGCCATCAATATAAATTCATAGATTTCCCATGACATGTATTTATTATTGGAAATATCCAATATTTGCGTCTCTTTAAAGATAATTATACACATGTAATATTGACACATGAAAACCTAATTATGTTGGATATAGCAAACACATGACACCAAACAAATGTACATTTCTAATGAGCTCAAACTTATTATCATGTTTCTAGTATTCCTTAAACAATCTTATTATTAATGACACTGATATAGGGAGACTTTCGTCATCTTAATAGTGACTAAACCCATCAGTAATCACATATATCATTACAATCAATAACAGATCAATCATGTCATGTAGCATGGAAATTACATGTAATGTGATCTGACATGTCTATTCCAACTGGTCCTAGCTTATTCTTGAGTAAAATCAACATAAAAACAAAATAAAATAGAGTGCAGTAAATAACAAAGCTTTGTCTTTTCATGAAAAATAGACTCCCACTTAATCGAAGCATGCTGAAGCAATATAACACACATATAAGTTGTATGCTCGTGAAAAGTTTTGGGTGATAAACCTTTAGTTAGCGGAACTACAATCATTGAGTATGTTCCAATATGCTCTATAAAAATCTGACCACTCTATACTCTTTCCTTCACAAGTAGGAACTTTATGTCAATATGTTTTGACTTAATAGAGCTTATGTTGTTATTGGAATATAACTCTTAGAATTATTGTCGTAATACAACTTAAGTGATTTTTTAATGTTTCTTAAAATACACAGTCCAGTGATAAACATTTTGCAACCATATTCTATAATTGAATGTCTCATAACATGCTACAAATTCTGTTACCATGGTAGGGAATGCTATAAGTTTGTGCGTAGCAATCTTCCACGTACATTTATTGCACATGGGGAGCTAGCTCACCTGGCCACCAGGCTTCTTACTTGAGTGAGTGACCTGAGTTCGATTCCCTTTGAAAACGAATTAGGAGGGAGATATAAGGGTGGACTTGGATATACTATTGGGGTGTAAGGAGACTTATTAACAACTAACATTTACCTATAAAAAAAATGAAATTCATATAGTGGGAGAAGACATCCATCCACTCAAGAAACAGAACAAAAAGCAAAATAGGTAATCATATCATCTATTTGGGATCTCTTTTTTTAATCACAATTCTTTCATTTTAAAATTTTATAATTATATGCATTAAATAAATTAATTTTATTTTCAATTTAGACATTTAAAATCAGTGACTTGAAGAGCAAGAAAATAATATTCTTAAATCTAGGAATAATAAGATATATTTATAAATCTTGAAGATATTATTGTATATTTTATCTCCAACCTTATATTTCCCTCCTCTTATTCGTTCTCAAAGGGAATCAAACTCGGGTCACTCACTCAAGTGAGGAGCCCGATGGCCAGGTGAGTTAGCTCACCTGGTTAATTATGACCACTGTTATATTTGATTTATTGTGCACCCTTGGATTAGTTTCTACAATTTAGCAATTAATTTATTTTCTATCCTATTTATCCTCCTCGCTACATTTTCTCTCTCACTATCATTTCAAATTGTCAACGCGTTTAGATTTTTTTATTTTTGCAAAAAAATTTGTTGATTCCGGCAAGCATTTTTTTATATTTGATTTTGGATTTTCAGTGGTTCGGATTTGATTTTGACTTTCATTTTTCTAATCAATTTCAACTTTCATTTCTTGGTACTTCTGTTTTAAATTCTGGTATTTTGCGATGAGTATTATAGATGAAGGTGGTGCACTGCATTTCAAATCAGCAGTAGTATAAAACAATGTAAAATAAAACATAAAGTAATAATCTTAGATATATGAACAATTTGTTAATGTGTACTTGCAATAAAATCTACTAATTGTAATGACCATAATTCGACATTGATTATGTACTTTCCACATTAATCATGGAGTTTTAATATTCAACAAACTTTACAAATATATTTTAAAAAATATATATTGCACAATATATGGTTTTTTTTGTAAAATTTTCTTGGGTATGAATTGAGTAAGTCTCTTGTGCACCAGTTACACCGTGCAACTCAAGTTCATTTATAAAAAGTTGCACAATTTATTACTGAAAAGTTACACAATTTATTACTAAAAAATTACATCATTAAAGATATACTTTTCAGTAATAACATGTATAATTTTTCAGTAGTATTTTGTGTAACTTTTCAAAAATAAACTTGAATTGCACGGTGTAACTGGTGTACCGTATGAATTTTGTTCAAAGTGTTGTAAATTGGAAGCGTATGACTATACCAAGAAGCCAGATCGGATTGCCTATTCCAATTCATGTTGCATCTGATATTCCACTCACCGGATGATTGTCATGTGTTAAATATTAAAATTACTATTTATTCCCTCTAAATATATACCGTGTAATATATTTAACACATGACAATCATCCGGTGAGTGAAATAGCAGATGTAACATGGATTGGAATAGACAATCTTATTACAAGCAATAAATTTATTCCTTGCCGATTAAAAAAATGCAGAATATATTTATTAAAAGATTGATATATGCCAATTGAATTAAATAAACTAATAAATATTCTTATTATATTTTATAATTATATAATTTATTTATCCTGCATAATACTCGGAATTTTGTTCTAGTAAATTATAATTATTGAAAACAAAAACGCTGAATATATATTCAAAAGCAAACTAGACGCTAATTCAATAACAAAAGTCAAACTCCTGTATATATATATTTTTAAATAGTTGGATATATTTTCCTTGAATCATTATGATTGTTTAGATTAGACAATTACAATTGTCCAACCACTCTTTCAAATGCCTTGGCCTGATCTGCAAATGTACCAACATGGATCATGAATTCAATGCATATATATATATATATCCGACCAAATCTTCATCTCCAGGGCTGCCTCGGAGTTGAAATCCTGAAACCTGAACTGAAAATTTTAAATATATTAATTACTTCATTACTTTTTTATATTTAATTAATTTCAAAATAATAATATCCATTTTAATTTCTTTATGTCATTTTTAATATTCAGGCATGTTTTTTATTTCTTGAATTTTTAAAACATATATAGGCCAAGAATTATATATATATATATATATATATATATAAATCATTGCAAATTTTTATAGAAAATTCTTTATACAAGAAACCAATTTTTTCTTGTAATTTAGGATTATTAATTCTTTCCTCAATTGTAAAAGAATTTAATTCATTTTTAAGGAAATTTATTTGGCAATTCCTTTGATCAATCTGATCACGAATTTGATTTAAAACCTTATAAATCGGTTTTGTAACAAATTCTAAATTAACAGGTTTATTATCAAAAATACCTGAAATACCTTTGTCATCTACCTTAATGGGATAGATGCTGTAAATAAACGGAAGGCCAATAATTATTTGGCTAGTAATGTTTTCTGCAATAAGAAAATCATTAGGAATGCAAACTTTATTAGTGCAGACATAGGCATTCTTTAATTTATAAGAAATCTTTAAATTTCCTCCTCCTGCATGGGAAAGAGTTTGAGTGGTTTTTTCAAAAAACTTGGTGGGAATTATTCCCATTTGGATAACACTAACATCCGCACCACTATCAATCATAGCAATAAAATCTCTTTTGTAATAATCGTTTATTAAAAGAGAAATTTTTACATACCATTTTTGAGATAAAATGATATTAATATTAGAAAGATGATTATCAATCAGACTTTCTTTTGGGGAGCTTGGCTCACCGATTTCCAATTTTGCTTTTCCTTTTTCCCATTGGGAAAGACGAAAAGAAAACTCAGAACTTTGTTCTTGAAGAGATTTAACACTAATTTTGAGATTTTCAATCTCTTTTGAAAGATCTTTGATAGTAACTGGATTGTTTTCAACCTCTTTAATTCTAGGGAGTTTATAAACATCATCCATGTTATAAAAATTTCTTTCAATATGATTTGAAAGATCATTTTTTTCTTTTTTGAGAGGAATATCCCCAAAATGGTCAATAATATTATTGCGAAGATCAAAATCTTTGATTTGTTTGAGAAAATCCATAATATAATGATTATCAATAACACTAATACTTATATCTTTAAATTGACTCATAAGTTTATAAACTTCATCATCAGTTATCTCATTAGTATCTTGGATACAGTTGAGACATGACTTACCCTGGAGGCAATTTGACACTCATTGGCATCAAATTGACTTGAATCGGATAATGAAAAGTTTAACTCCTCAGAAGAATCACTAGATTCTATATCGATATCAGAATTTAATTCTGAATTCATAACAATACCAAGAAGAGTCTCTTTGAGAGGCTCATCAAGATCAAGACTTTTAATTTTGTCTTTTGCATAGCATTGGTTAGCATAGTGACCAGGCTTTCCACATCTGTGACAAATAATTTTGTCTAAATACTTTTTCTTTTGAAAAGATCTTTTAAAAGATTTTTTATTATCAAAATCTTTTTTCTTTTTCTGTTTTTTATCAGAAAATCTTTTCCTTCTTCGGAAATTTGGTTTATCATGAAAATTCTTTTTTCTTTTAGAAAAATTCTTTTTGGAACTTTCAATTCCAAATTGATCACAGAAAAGACCTAGTTGTTTCTTTTCTAAGAGATTATCTCTTTTAAGCTGGTTACGTAATTTTATTTCATTGCAAAGATTTAAACCTTCTTGGACACAAATACTAATGATTTGACCAAAACTGTATGACGCATAGGAAATAGAATTTGCGTCTTTTCGAAGAATTTTCTTGATTCTTTCCGCGAATAAATACGGAAGACCATCAACAAATTTGTTTTTCCAAATATCTTGGTTACAGTCAGGGATATCATAGATCCTAGACAAAAAAGTATCTTTGTACCAACGAAAATCAGTAAGGGTTTTACACCTCATATTTAAAAGGAGTGTTTTGGTATTTTCAGAATTGTTTGAAAGTTTACCAGTAAAATGTTCTAAAATAGTAAGAACAAGAGAATAAACCGCATTGGGTTTAGTGGTATTTTCTTCTATTTTAACAGAAGAGAATATCTCATTTTTATTCTGGGGAGTAAGATAATTATCCCACCAGCCTTTAAGCTGACCAGTAAAACCAACAGTGATAGCTTGTGCAGTCTGCACATCATCATTACCACTAATTCTACAGGCAGAGCTGTACATAAGCATACGATGGCATTGGGTGTAGATATATCTATCACTTCCACCATCTATATTTCATTCATAAATGGATTTACCAGAATAAGAGGTATTAAAGAAATTTTCTTGTTCTTCATTGAGAACATCAATGGGAGTAGGCTTAGTATAATACCTTGACATAGTAGGCTTATCTGCCCATCTCATTTTGTTAAGACTACTTTCTCCAGACTCAATCTGTCTGTTATTCATATCATCTTGAAAATCATTTTCAA
>JAPKLY010000133.1:0-11411 GCA_026898435.1 Prunella vulgaris | reverse complement strand
TTTATATTTTGTTAAGTAAGGGTTTTAACACTTCAAAATTAATATAACACTATTATTATTGTTATAAGATATATATTTGGAATAAAATTCATTAAACTGGTTATGTACAATACTTACTGAATTTGTTTCTGGGTATTATACAGTCTTTTTTAACTTGGTCCCCTATCAATTGATGATATAAAAATGAGCAATGCAGTGTTATAATTGAATAAGCAATGGTGTGTAATAGACAACATTTATGGAACGTAAATGTTATAATCTTCAATACTATACCTTGTTCATTTCTCTTTCTAGACACCTTCTTTGTACGGGTACATTTCTGATGCCCTCGTCTGCTATTTGCAGCAAATCAAAATCACAACAATGTTTTATGAATAGAATGATGATAGATCTTTTTAAATAATTTTAGAATTAAGTATTGCTGACCTACCTTCAGAATATGTATCTGAGTCACATTTCTTGCGCCTTTTTATTTATTTATGGTGTTTGCAACCACTACATTCTGCCATATATAAACAATAATTATATCAAAACAGAATTGCTGATATTAGTGCAATTATCATTTTTTCATGAATATCATTTTAAATGTACAACATTTCCTACCTGAGCTTTCAGTGTCAGACACATATTCATGGTTTTTGCATTTTATGTGCCTCATATGACCTTTTGATGAATTCTCGTTCGAATCTAATGGTTTTGATCACAATATTTCACAAAAACGTAGAGTGTTATTAAATAGTTTAATAACAAGGGAAACAATAATCACATAGCTAATTATATACTTATGTAGAATTGCACTTGCATCCGCTATTTCTCTTCCTTCTTTTCCACACAAAATACTAAAACAATCAGCTTATAAAAGGCATGTCCTAAACTTTTGATGCTAATAACCTATAACCCACAGTAAAAGTGGCGCCTCATTGCTCTGTTTTATACCTATGATGCTAATTACTCACTGTATAAGTTGAATTTCAAAGCTACGTTCATGCTATGTTCCTATTCATTATGAAATGTATATGAATACAAATAATTAAATAATCTCAAAATACAACTTAAATGTAAATGATTTCTCACCTCTTCTTCGAATTTCTTTGTCCTTTGTCCTATTTTCAATATCCTCTTCTTTTTTTGTGATTTTTTGTGGTATTTTTCCCATCGTTAAGTTCAATCTTTTAGTGTCCAAGAATCGAACCGCCGATGTTTATCAACAAACCCTAACTATACAACAAGCATTGAAACTCTAGTAAAAAATACACAAATACATTCAAGTGAGCAATTTGAACTGAATAAACAAATTATAGGATTATGTACCTCAATCTCTGTATTTAACAATGATGTCTATGAAAGCGTCAAGAAAATCCCAATGTCTTCGCCTCAGAGAGAAAACTTGTAGACGAATTGTTGTGAACAAACAATAAGTGTGAAAGTTTCAAAATTTCGACAGACTGGTAAATGTAAAAAGCAATAAATATGATTGACGTGTGTAGGAGGAAAAAATTGTCAGATGGGTAACTCGCCTTTTTCTTATGTAGGGGCAAAATTGGAAGAAATTATGCACTTTTCGTACTGCGGGAAAATAAAAATTTCAACTGTGTGCCTTCAGCAAATGTTAATGTTAGATTGCATCCCAGCGTCTCTGACCCTTAATTAATTTTGTCTAGTTCTCTTATATTTTCCTTCACTTGTGAGCTAAATTGTCATTTGGGCTCATCAAATTCATAATGTGGAAAACCGAAGAAGCTCAACAAGTGTATAAATTAATACGGGTGGAATTGTTATTAGTGAGTTTTTAAATTCAGGACATGGGCGTGAGTCTATGCTCTGGTAATATGAAAGAATTTCATTTTATCTAAAAGTCCAAATTTATAGAGAAGTATAAATTAATTCATTTCTATATTCTCTAATAAACACACACACACTCTCTCTCTCTCTATGTATATGTATTGATTTTCCTTTGTATCAGCTTCTTTGAGTTCTTTCAGTAGCTCAATTTTTTTAACTGTATTTTTGTATTTTTATGACAATTAACATACATAAGAACATATAAAATTGTTATACTAAATCAAGTATTCGACCAAGTATATATCAATTCGAAGATCTAGAATACCAATGGATTCCCAAAATCATATATCTTTATAGAGTAAGTCTATTGTGCACTAGGTGCACCTTGCAACTCAAATGTATTTTTAAAAAGTTACATTATTTATTACTGAAAAGTTACATAAATTATTACTGAAAAGTTACACCATTAAAGATATACTTTTCAGTAATAACATGTGCAACTTTTCAGTAGTATTTTGTGTAACTTTTTAAAAATGAATTTGAATTGCACGGTGCACCTGATGCATACAAGACTAAGGCATCTTTATAAGCATTATTGCAAGGAGATTTAGGAAATCACCGTAGATGTGGTGATGTCAATGCTGCTATTTAATGAAACATAATTGAGAAGAGTGATTCTGTTGTGCGCATGGGTGCGTGGTATGCACCCTTTAATTTTGACTATTTCCAAATTAATTTTTCTTTCGCCAAAAAATTTAAGTTTATTCATCATCATCATGCTGGGGCCGGTGTTGCACCTGGTAAATCCATTAGTCACAATTTTACTACACTTTTTCTTGTCAATTCCTTAAATACATTGCGCAAATTGAATTGCTAATTAATTTCTACTTCCATTCAATTCCAGTGAAGCAGTCGGTTCAACGAAATATTGAGAACCTGATGATTTTCTTTTTTTAGAAAAATAAAATATTGATTCAACAATATATTAAATTAATCCAAGATATATGGAATACCTAACGCCAACAAGATATTATCATCTGAATGCTGTGTCATTATTGTCGATGAGGGTTATTGGTCTTGATCAATTGACAGAACTATCAATATTCTGACTTTGTCGAGTGCAAGATGAAAGTAAACATGGCGAGCATGCAATTATTTCCTTTTCTTGTTCTAATAACCTGCTACATTAGAGGGTCGAGTCTAAAACAGAATTGGTAGTGTAAACTCTAATGCTTGAGCTTGAAACAATGCACGAGTGATTGCAACTACATACCAAACAAGTAATACTAAAAAAATAATTTATAATACCCAAAGAACATTTTATAATACCCATAGAACATCTTATAATACCCAAAAAATATTTTTTTCGAAATGGAAAATTGCACAACTCACGATCGAATCCACAATTCTTCATCTCTTGAAAAACACGATTTACATGCTTGTGCATTCCTTTGTTGCCATGCACACATCATGTTACAAGTAACACGATTTGGTTTGCATCCATTGCTTTTCATATCACTGATTATTTCCATCATCTCTTCAATGCGGGACATCTTTTCCAGCATCCCGATTATTACATTATAGGTACAAACATTAGGAACACAACCTGATTCCTTCATATGTTTAAACAAACTCAAAGCTTTGTTCTCAAACCCAGCTTTCCCATAAGCATCAATGACAATTGTATATGTGACATCATTTGGTTTTATACCCTTTTCTGTCATTATGTCGATTAACACTCCTCCTTTGTCGAGGAAACCTGCCCCCACATAAGCAGCCACAAGCTCGTTATAGTTTATCAGTGGTTCCAGGCCTGGGTTCATTTACAATATTCCAAGAACAATTAATAATACCCGAACAACAAATCACCAATACTCAAATTGCAAAAAAAAAAAAAAAACACACACACACACACACAAATTTAAGTAAATACCCCAAGAACAATTCACAATACTCCAAGAACAATTAACAATACCCGAAGAACAAATCACATACCCCAAGTACAACTCTAAACAAAATACCCCAAGAGCAAGTCACAATACCCCAAGAATAAGTGTAATTAAATACCTCAAGAATAACTCACAATACCCCAAGAACAATTTATAATACTCAAAGAATAATTTATAACCAAAGAACAATTTAAAAATGAAAAATTAATAAATAAATAATATCAAAATAATAATTTATAATACCCAAAGAATAATTTATAATACTCAAAAAATAATATATAATACTCAAATAATAATTTATAATATCCAAATAACAATTTATAAATGAATATTTAATAAATAAATATTTAATAAACAAGTAATACTCAAAGAACAATTTATAATACCCAAAGAACATCTTATAATACCCAAAGAATAATTTAGAAAACACAATGAATAAACTCAAAGAATAATTTGTAATACTTAAAAACAATATATAATATCCAAAGAATAAATTATAATATCTAAAGAACAATTTAATGATTTTGTTTTCCGGTATTGTTAATTGTTTTTTGGGTATTGTGAGTTGTTCTTGTGGTATTTGTAAATTGTTCTTCAGGTATTACTTAAATCTATTTTTAGGGTATTACTTGGACTTGTTCTTGGGGTATTGATGAGTTGTTCTTGGGGTATTGTTGATTTATTCCTGGGGTATTGGTGATTTGTTCTTAGGGTATTGTTGAATATAACATGGGGTATTACTCAATTGGTCTTTCGGTATTACTTAATTATTTTTTGGGTATTATAAATTATTCTTTGAGTATTACTATTTTTATTAAGTTATATAATTATTATGTATGCAATTATTAATTTCTGGAATTAAAAAAATAGTAAAAAAAATCATAGAGTTGAATTTTAAACATACAAAACGCAACCTGACCTTGCCTATCACCAGTAAACAAGGAAGAATGTGGCCACCACTTTACAATTATTCATCGTGTATATATATAAACATATTTATATCTAATTCCACATTTTATCTTCATTTTCACCACAAACAAATGTCACTGCCATGAGCAGGGCTTGCTTCACCATTATAACTCTAAGGCTGGTGAGCGTCTCGGAATTCGGCAGCCATCGACATGAACAATCAATTTCTGGAACGACGATTGACCGGATGAGATTAGATCTTACCTCCATGAATGAGTAAAGCGGAATCAAAATTAAATTGAATCAATTTTGATTCGGTATCAAAAGTTACCCAAAGAACAATTATTAATACCCAAAGAACAATTTAGTTATACCCAAAGAACAAATATTTGCAATACCTAAAAACAACTTGATATACCAAAAAACACACAGTGCGGCGTGTAGTGTGTGTTTCTGAAAAAATCAAATTAAATTTAAAATTAAACTAAAATCAAGGTGCATACTATGCACCCTTGTGCATGCTAGAATTTGCGAATTGAGAATTACAACATAAAATGTCAAGCTATAGGAACTATATAAGGTAAATTATAACAAGAATATATACCAAAAATATTTGGTCAAACTAATTTATTTATTTATCTTATTAATTACCTTTGTCAAGTGTTGCGTGAGATTAGGACAAATGCAAAGCTTGGACCGATGAAACTCAAAGGCGGGTTGAGGAAGACTCTTCGTGAAAATATCAGCTAACTGGAGATGAGAAGGCACAAAACTAGTGACTACTTTGCGTGAAGAGGCAAGCTCACGAAAAAAAGTGATAGTCCAACTTGTGAGCCACCAGATTTTGACTTAAGAATATAAGGATCTTATTATCACATAATAGTGTAGGTTGAGAGAGAAAATTTGAACTAAGCTCATGTAGGAGATTAGTCACCCAAACCAATTCGGAAGTTGCATTTGCCATGGCCCGATACTTGAATTCACAACTAGAGCGAGCAACGGAAGAATGTTTCTCGCGCTCCAAGATATAAGGTTACCCCCTAGAAAGATTGAATACCTATAGGTAGAACATCATGTCTTAGTGCAGCGCGCTCAATCAGCATCAGAGTACCCTAGGATCGAAGAGTCAAAATGTTTAGTAAAGGAGACACAATGTTGATCATGGCAGTAACCAACAACGAATCAGGTGGAGCGGTCATAGTAGAGCAGCGGTTAGGGTTCTTGATGAAATATATGACAGAAGGAATAGAGAAGCAATCACACTAAAGGGGACCAGTTTGGTGGAAGGAAGGACTGAGGGGACGAGTCCATCCATTAAGGATGCGGAAGACAGCGACGACCGATGCACATGATTAGGACCGAGAAGCTAATACCATGTAAGAAGATTTAGAAAATCACCAATAAATGTGGTGATGACAATGCTGCTATTTAATAAAACGTAATTTAGAATTACAACATAAAATCCAAGAATATAGGAACTATATAAAATAAATACAACAACAATATATACTAAAAATACTCGGTCAAACTAATTTAATCATTAATCCTATTAATTAAAGTGGCTAATTTGGTTTTAACAAGAATTTTAAACAAATGAATTAGGTTAATAAAATTAAATACATCAATTGAAAATCAAATAAACAACTTAGAGTAAATAACTGCATTTCATTTTTTAAAAATTATATAAAATATTATTAAAAATTTATACATAATGGGATTGGACTTCCTCAAATAACTATGGTTTCGAAGAGCAACAATTGTGAAAGTGTGTGACCTGGGGCAGATTATCCCTTGCCGTAATATTTCGATTTTGCCGAACTCTCAAAAGCCCCCATATTTTTACAGGCATAGGGGGAAGGGGATTCTTAAACCTTCTCAGACTGAGAGAAAATTATTTCCAAATTACAAGTATGTCCGGCGCGGCGGTAACACCGGACCCACTATGCAGGAATAGCGGCGGTGTTGGTGGCAGAGTCGGACAAGGGACCTTCAACTCCGGCTTAAGTGCGTCGGAGCTCAACGCATTCCGCATTTCAGCAGTTATGGATCGCTTGAACGTTCACTTGCAGAGCTTCAATAGCAACCCCATCGAGTTCTTTAATCTCTGTCTATCGCTGTCGAGGCACTCCTCTTCTCACACTTTTGTTTTCTACTTCCTACCTTTGATGTTTTGTTGTTTTTATCCCTCAAAGTCATTATTCTTTCCGCAGTCTCGTCTACCGAATTGCGTTCGTAGATGGTGAATTTAATTGTGCAATTTTTGTTCGTCGTATTGAGTATTGTTGTGGTAGAATTTATAGTTGTATTCATTGTAATGTATGTCTGCATATCTGTATTTATTTCTCCCTCTCTACGTTCAAAAACATTTGGGAAATGGCTCCCTTCATATGCATGTCTTTTTATGCGTGCGTGACATTACTCAGTAGCCTGTATTTCATTTGATTTGTGGGTGGAGTGTTGAGGGGGAAAACGGTCTGTGCAGAACTTATTCACTAATGCTTTGAACTTGTAGGTTTCTCTCCTTCTTCCGTACTACGATAATGTAATTGTTATACAATTTAGTATGATTCATTGCTCACTTGTAGTGAAAATACACATTTACATATTTCCAACACTATCCACCACTATTCTCATGCTATTTCCATTATGTAAGGTGGTTAGATCCTGTACTAATTAGTGTGATCCTCTGTGGTTGTGTGTGGTTGCATGGATGTACGGTTACATACTTCCATTAATTTTATTTTTAAGTTCCATCTTGGGTAATTTCTTTTTTACCATTTTTGGACTGCTCCGAATGTGAAGTTATTTGATTTTGGTGATTTATTGAACCACACTGATATGCATTGTACTATGATATACTAATATAATATTTGTTGCAGTAAAAGATGTTTTACATAAATCTTTTCCCCTTAAATTAAATGGATTCTGCAAGATTTCATTTCTTTTCCTTTTTTGTCGGCTGCACCATGATCTTACTTTTAGCATTCATATTGAGTGTTTCTGGTTGATATGTTGTTTTTACCATTTTTTTTTTTTGCCTAAGCAGAGGAATTGATTTTGCTATTGCGAACCATGAGGTTTCAAACAGATGTCAAGAATTCCCTTCCCTCATGAAGCAGGTAATCATTTATGACTGGATGTGGATGGTTAAAGAAAGGACCATTATATTTTTAGTTTCAACTTGTGGGTATGTGAGGTTCTCATTTTTTTTTTTCTTTTTTTGCTGAGGCATCATGGTTGGCTTCTTAGAATAATGCTTACAACACCATCCAGTGAACCATTTTCACCATCTGTTCACTTCTTGGAGCTCAATAAGCACCTAGTGCATGCATGTACATAACTACTTAACCATTATTATAATGGCACAAGTAGATGTGGATACATAATCTTTTCAATGTCTTTTCCATAACATGTCTGCCTAAAAGGCAGGCAAGTAGTATATCATTCAGCCCCTGGTCTGTTTGCATTGCTTTTATGCCTGATATGTTTGAAACATAACTTGGCTTCCTGTTTCTGATATTTGCCTTTTAAGCTCACTTTCATCCAGCAGTCCCCCTGCAAATATAAAAGTTTTGTTTCTTGGCCATGTCCTTTCCTATGCCCAGAGAAATTTATTTGCATCAGCAGAACTGCATTGACTATGAGATTGCTAATTCTTTTGTGTGCATGCCTAACATTTAGTCCTTCTCTGCATTGGCCATGCTTCAGCTTTATCATATACTATATATAGCAAGGATAGCAGATTATTTTTGGTTTATGTTGTATATCTGACTGTGGATTAGAACGTTACATGGCACAAAAACTTTTTTCTGGTGTGGTGCCACATGCCATGTGGTTCTGCTTCATGTATGGAGTAAGCAAAATTTTGGGAATCATGGTTTTGATGACTCCATTTACTTTGCCTTTGTCTTACTATGAAAATGTGATTTGTTATGCATGACTTTGTTTCTGTTTTCAACTGATCGTCTGTTTGACATTATGTTTTCTTTTAAATTTCCATTAGCAATTGTTGATGCTGTCTGTACGACCATTCTGTCTTCACATTCACAGATTCTTGCTTTGCTAATTATGGCTATTTATATGCCAAAATTAGTGTTGTCTTCTTATAGGCCGTTATTGATAGTATCGAGCCTTTTCTCATTCTGTACAAATAATTTTATGTTGTTAGGTGTGCCAAAATAAGAATGACACCCACCTTCAAGCAGCGATTATGGTACTGATGATTTCTGTTAAGGTAATTTCTTCTGACTAGCCAATATTAGGTGTGCCTGCTGATTTTATGCTTCAGTTGAGAATCCAAATATAGTTTCTGATGTATATGAGTAGTATGCGAGAATCTATTCCTTGTACAATATTTTATCATTTTGTCTTATGGACCCTTGGTGTGGAAATATATTGAGAATATGTTTCTGGTTTCTTTAAAAGCTATTGGAGTTGAAGCCCAATCATGAGGGAGTGGATAGAAACAACTTAGTACACATGCTTAAAGGTCCAAGATAAACATGCTAATGCTTGAATTTTTACGAAATCAAAATAATCATCAAGTAGTCATTTTGTGAGTATGATCAACCTGCCTCACTTTTTTAAAGAACACGAAGCAGACCATTTATGATGGTAGACCTTTTTTTATATAAATTTGGAATAAAGCTGTACTCTGTAGAATTTTCATTTCTGGAAGTACTAATATATGTACAACAGGAGTCCTGAAGTAAAGCAAAACAAAGTTTGCCTTTCTTAAACCCCCAGCACAGTGTTTCTCACTCTCTTTTGTTTTCAATTATCTTCCATGTTCACATGAATCCAGTAATATCTTGCCTTTGTCAATCTGTCTAGACTTAAATAGCATTTTTTTTTCTCACTAATTATTTATCTCTATATGTAAATTATATGGTAGAGTGCTTGCCATAGTGGGTGGTTTTCTGAAGAAGATTCCAAAGAGCTTGGCAATTTGGCAAAGGAGGTCTTTCAATATTTTTATTATTTCATACTCTCTATCTATCTTATAACTGCAGATGTAATTCTTCTACTTTTATGTATAGATTTCGAGCTATTTCGGTAGTGTACCAGATCTTGATGCTGGGCCAAGCTGTTCTCTCTCGGTTATCTTTGAAATCATGTCAAGGTATACTATGTTTCTACGTTTGATCTCATTATATGGTTTGACATACTACCTTTTCAGCTTATAATGTCATAAAGGTTCACGTTTAGTTGATAGCCTGCCAATTGAAACTAATTTTGCAAGGGAACCATTAGCTGAATTGCCTTTGATTAGACTATGTGTGACTGAGGTTACTTCCTTCCTTTGTTTTTTTTTTTTAAGTTAGTATTATTTTGAGCCAGCTGCTTGAATACTTTTTCCTTTTAAGACCTGATAATGATGATGATGACTCTTAAGAATGTCCTAGTGAATAGGAGGCAGACGATAAGCTAAACTACATGAATACCTGTTTAGTCCCTCTACATTTAAGAAACTGTCATGTGAAGTGACCAATCTTCCTATCAGGGTTATGTAACACTGTGAGCCTGTAGGCTCTTATGATCATGGGTTGAGTGATTTGCTTGATCAGATAGTTTTACGTAAAAGATGTGAACTTGGATTCAGTTGCTTATTTGTTTCTTGATACCTGATACTGTTGTGCAAACAGAAGTGGAACAAACAACTGGTATGCAACATTTTTATGTATCACGTATGAGCTCCTAACCATCTGGTGTTAGGTGTTGTAGTTAATAAATCGTGTTTATTTGCATATTGAACCTTCATTTATGTTGTTGTTTCATAGATACTTCAGAACTTGTCACACAACTTGGATTAAATTTCAAACTGATATGGATGATGATTTAACTATTCCTATACCATTTGATTCTTAATTCTTGGGTTTCTTTAATTGTTTTTATGTTTTCCCCTATAAGCAATAAAATAAATTTCTATCTTGATTCAACCCATTTTTGTTGCTTGCAACTAAATAACCTGGCTGTGTGTATGTATGCAGATTCTATCCAAAACTGAAAATGGGTCATATGTTTGTTCTTCTTGAAGTCAAGGTAGTTATTTTGTTCTTTTTCCCTATCCAGGTTCTTATATGATGTTCTGATAGTTCTCTGGTTCATTTTGTTTATTGCAGACTGGATACGATGCTTATGTGAGTGACTTCCAGATCTCAAAGAATTTAAAGTGTTCTCCAGGAGATAAAATAGTAAGCATGCAAACTGTCGTTCTTGTTTCAATTTTTAAATTTGAGGAAGTACCTATACTTGGTCAACTTTTGAGTGTGCAGCAGTTAAGACTGTTTTTACTGTATCTCGTTTTCTTTCAGAACTTGCTTGAATTAGTGTGATCCCTTTAATAATGATAATGGGGATAGTAGGAGCAATAAATAATTAAAATTTGTGCTCTGGTTGTAGGTGTCCCTTGGTTATTTTTCTTTGTTTGTTGCTGGGTTGCATATTGTTTATCTTTTACTTCTGATGAATGCTTATGACTACCATGTGCTCTTCTCTTTTTATGCATTGATAGTATGTAACATTCTGTTCTCGCTTTCAAATGTACTGTTTGTGCTCTCTTTTGGTTTTTCGTAAGTTTTTTATCACGTTACTTCTTACATTGCATAGCAATGCTTGTATATATATGTTTTCTTTAAGGAAAAACTGTATAGCGTGCAACATTGGTTGAGGTATGGAATTTGAATAAATTATCAATGAGACTACCTCTTGAGTTAATTTTTTGCAAGCAAGATCAAAATTTTAGTAATCTAGTGGAGCTCAATTACACAA
>JAPKLY010000132.1:910840-1027422 GCA_026898435.1 Prunella vulgaris | reverse complement strand
TTAGTCAATTATATAAGAATTTGAGTTAATCATTTTTAAATTGCAAATATCCAATTAAATAATAAAAAATAAATCAAATATAATGTTAGAATTTTTTTTAAAGATTGAGAATATTGCACATATATAAAATATGATTTATCGAAATGGATTGACATTAATGCATGATTTCTTATTTAAATTTTTAAATAATATCACATATATTATTTATATATTAGTATATTTGCTAATATATATATATATAGAATTAGCTAGTAAATAATATTAATTATTATATAAAAATATATATTTATAATTATTGTAAATTATTGATTATTAAATTAATGAATATAAAAATAATGTGTTGTAGTATTTATATATTTTGTAGGTGACAAATTTGAAGAAGAGAGATTAATCATTCTAATCCATTCCCTTCACACTATTACCGTAAGTTCATTTTTTTGTAGTTATAATTATTTTATTTATTAAAAATTGTATGTTATATAAATTTATATATGCGATTATCAATCGATTGAATCCAAATGTAGAATGTAGTTGATAGATATATATGTGATGATCGATGTTCGATCAAATATTTGCATGTAGAATATATAGTTGATGTGGAGTTGATTGAATGTAGTTGATGTGGAGTTGGGGAAATTTGTTGGTTGTTTGTTGTTTGTTGTAGAATGTGAGTTCCGATTTGATTATTTTATAATTAAATCGGAAATGGATGCACTAGGATCTTGATTAATTGGGGAGTATGATAAATCTAAACGAAACTCTACCAAAAAATTTAAAAAATATTAATTTTTAAATAGAATATATGTAGGATCGTACTATATTGAGTCACATTTATACAAGAATCTAAACATGAATATTATGTCATATTGTCTTTTCTATAGGCATATCTAGTTCTATATAGATATGGATCGAAAGTGGGTTCGTGCAGATAGATTATCAGATGAGTATAGGAATGGGGTGGAAGAATTTTGTAATCATGCAATCAGATATTGCACCGACAATCGGTACATTCTATGTCCGTGTTGGAAATGTATGAACGGGAAAACAGTTAGTGGTCGGGACAATTTGTTCGATCACTTGATGATTTATGGTATTGATAAATCATATACCGTTTGGACATGTCATGGTGAGAGAAGAGATGGATGTAGCTCAAGCAGCATAAGAACTGACTTTAGGTTTGTAGACATAATGAATATAGAGAATATACCGAGTGTTGATATATCCAGTAGGGATGGGGATAATCTGCAAGATCATCCTAATATGTCAGAGAAGTTAAAAGATGATGCTGGATTACCTCTTTGGCCCGGATGTGAGAAGGCAACAAAACTTTCAGCTGTATTGATATTGTTCAATCTAAAAGCAGCTCATCAATTGACTGATGTGTGCTTCACCGATTTGTTGGAAGCAGTTAGTGGTCTTTTGCCCGATGAGAATGTACTGCCTAAGAGAGCATATGATGCTAAGCAAATGCTCAAGTCCATCGGGCTAACACATCAGAAAATTCATGCTTGCCCCGGTGATTGTATTTTATTTCGGAAGGAGTATGCAGGTCTCGATGTGTGTCCCAAGTGTGGGCGAAAACGATATACGAAAAACCAATCTCCTGCGAAAGTGATGTGGTATTTCCCAATAATACCAAGATTTAGGAGAATGTACAGTAGCACGGTGGATGCTAGAAATTTGACTTGGCATCATGATGATAGAATCAAGGATGGATTGCTAAGATATCCTGCTGATTCACCACAGTGGAAGGCATTCGATGTGAAGTATCCAGAATTCGGCAACGAGCCACGACACTTGCGTCTTGCACTCTCCACAGACGGAATGAATCCCTTTGGTATTCAAAGTACCAACCACAGTACATGGCCAGTGATTCTGATGGTGTATAATCTTTCACCATCTTTGTGCATGAAGCGTACTTATATGATGTTATCTATGTTGATATCAGGACCCAAACAACCTGGTAATGACATAGATGTATATCTAGCTCCTTTGATAGAAGACTTGAAGCTGATGTGGGATGAGGGTGTCGATGTGTATGATGCTTGTAGAAATGAGAGTTTCAAGTTGAAGGCCAGGTTGTTTGGAACAATCAATGACTTTCCCGCTTATGGGAATCTATCTGGATATAGTGTGAAGGGAGGCGATGCATGTCCTTGTTGTACCACCAATACTGATCACATTCGATTGAGTTATTGTAAGAAGTCTGTCTATATGGGACACAAGAGGTGGTTGGACAGATCACATAAGTACAGAAGAATGACTGTTGAATTTAATGGCAAAGTTGAGGGTTGTGAAGCACCACGTTTGTTGTCAGGTTCAGATGTGTTGAGTGAGATGAAGAAGGTCGATACACAGTACGGGAAACGATTTGCAAAGAGTGTCCCCACTAGTGGTTGGAAGAAAGCATCAATTTTCTTTCAATTGCCATATTGGAAAGAGTTGTATGTTAGACACTTCATTGATCTTATGCACACTCAGAAGAACGTTTGTGCCAGCTTGCTCAATACTCTATTAGGTGATAAGAAGTCCAAGGATGGTTACAATGCAAGGATGGATATGCTTGAAATGGGAATAAGACCAGAATTGGCACCTCAGAGACGTGAAGATGGACGAGCACCGGACCTACCTCCTGCTGCACACACATTGTCCAAGAATGAGAGAAAAGTGTTTCTTCAAACACTTAAGGATGTGAGAGTACCAGAGGGATATTCGTCCAACATACAGAGACTTGTATCAGATGATGGCGGGAGACTGATGAATATGAAATCGCATGACTATCATGTGATAATGGAGAACTTCTTACCAATTGCCATTCGTTCTATCTTGCCTGAAAATGTGCGCATAACCATAACAAAGTTGTGTTGGTTCTTCAAGGCAATGAGTAGCAAAGTCATTGATCCTAGACTTTTGAGTGGCTTTCAGAAACAGATTGTGGGGACACTTTGTGAGCTTGAAATGTATTTTCCTCCATCATTCTTTGATATAATGGTTCACTTAACCATTCATTTGGTTCATGAGACAAGAATGTGTGGTCCTGCTCGTATGCGATGGATGTATGGTGTGGAAAGATACATGAAAGTACTGAAAGGATATGTGAAGAACATGTATCGGCCAGAGGGATGCATTGCAGAACGCTACTTAGTAAAAGAAGCAGTCGAGTACTGGTCCGAGTTTATTCTGAATGTCGATGCAATTGGACTTCCAATTACTCGACACACCAACAGGACTGAAGGTGAAGGTGTTACCGGTGGTGAACCGGTAAGTGTTACTATTGAGGAACTAACACGGATGCACATATACGTACTTCACAATACGGTTGATGTGCTTCCTTTTATTGATCTTCACATGCAAGTACTTTTTGAGACATTTCCCTTCAGAGATAGATCGTGGATCGAAGCTGAGCATAACCGGACATTTGTTAACTGGTTCAAGGATTATGTTACAAAGTGTCTGTCACGGGATAAGGAATCTGTGAAAGAAAGAGTTAAGTGGTTGTCCAGAATGCCTGATAGACATGTGTATTCATATAAGTGTTATCTTATTAATGGATATACATTTTATACCAGAGATCATGATGCCACGAGTACAATGCAGAATAGTGGGGTGTCTATTAAAGCAAATGCAGGGGATCAGTCGATTACTACTTATTTTGGACAGATTGTCAATATTTGGGTACTCGACTATGTTGGTCACCGTGAACCCATTTTCGATTGTAGTTTGGTGAGGATTCCTAACGGGGTCCAAGTTGATAATTTTGGGTTCGTACGTGTTGATTTGAAAAAATGTGGGATACAAGGATGACTCTTATATAATGGCATGTCAAGCTCAACAAGTTTTCTATGTCCCCGACCCAGTTAACAAGAAATGGTCGATTGTGGTTCTGTCGAACAAGTTTACTGATAGTTACCAGATCAGCGACCACGTCGATGAAGATGTTGACACAATTGATGATCCTTTTCAAAACTTCTCTATTTCTGGGCCCTCTTTCGATGATCCTAACTATCGCCCGTACAAGAGAGTGTTCAGAGAAGGGGATGAATATGGCAACCCAGATCTTGTTAATATTCATGGACATGAACGAGAAAAGTTAACTACAAAACGAAAAAGAAAAACACGTGCTAAAAAGAAATGTAAGGTTTTATAATTCATGTACTATATTGAATGTGACTTCTTTTGTTTAATTCAATGTTATAATTCATTTATTAAATTGAATGTGATTTTTTCTGATGTACAGGATCATGTCTTTGCCCGTGCCTGATGATGATTATGGTGATGACATGGATGGAGATTACCATGCATATTTAGGTGATATCGGTGGAGATGAGTGCTCACCCGAGAGGGGTGCAGATGAGACTGCTGCTCCCACGAGTAGCAATTCTGGAGAAAAGCGTGCGAGGGGTATAGTGACGATGAGCGCTTTAAAGAGACAGCGTGCGAAGGGAAAGATAGTGGAGGTATTTCATTACAATAAAATAGTTCGAAGTATTAATATATTTTATTGTTTGTTTAACCTAATAATATTATGTCATTGTAGCTTTCATTCAATGAGTACGGACAACCGATTGGAAAGGAGAGTTCGAAGCTGTCACACTACCTTGGGCAAGCAGTTCGAAGATGTGTCCCGATTGTTCTGCCAGCTAATGATTGGCGTAGCCCAACGCTGAATCATATAAAGGAGTCTATTTGGGAAGAGCTACAGGTAAGTTTTATATTTATACTTATTGAACTTATGAAATATATAAAATTTTATATACTTACTGATTTATGAAGTATATATTGTTTATATGTTTACAGGAAACATTTTCTGGTCTAGACCCCAGTAAGAAGCCACAAATACTGCAAAAAACTGGGAATATAGCGAAGAATTTTCGGGCTCAGTTGAGAAAATTAAGTAAAGACACTGTGACTGATACCTACTCCTCTACACCTCCAAAGGATTACATTACTAATCCTATGGTAGCCACACATTGGGAAGAATTCGTTCGATTATCGATGGCTGATGATTTTAAGGTAAAAATAATCAATATCAGTTTATTTATTTATAATGCACGATATTAATGTATTTAATGTATTTCTATGACAATTTAGGCAAGAAGTCGGAGAAATACAGAGTATGCCAAAGGGATGGAGGCGCGATATCGGGGATCCTCCAAAGGATATTCACGTATAAGAGAAGAAATGGTGAGTCGATTACTACTTGATCTTATTACTATTTATATTTAATATATCTAATACAAAAACACGTTTCGTCACTACTGCAGAATGAAGAAAAGGTGAAAGCTGGGAAGACTGACCCTTTCATTAACCGATTCGATATTTTTAAGACTAGCCGACAGACTCCAGATGGGAGTATTCCAGATCCTCGTGCACAGCAAATTGTGGAAACTGGGGTAATTATATATTTCTCGCTTATTATTTTTTTGAATTACAAACTATATTATATTATTTGACACAAATTATATACTTCAGGAGCGTCTATCTCAAAACATGACGCCCGAGGACCTCCGTATGATTGGTCCCGATGATCTACTTGCTCGGGCTTACGATCGTGAGGAGCATCCCGGACGCATGCGCAGCACAGGCTTTGGGATGACGAAGGCAGCATTGACGAAGACACCTCGGAGTGAAGTTTCTCTACTTGCAAAATAGGTTGCTGCACTGACTAGACAGGTAGAGATGTTATCTCAACTACATAATCAAGGGCCGTCGTCGAGTACTGGAGCAAGCCATCAGGACAGTTGTCCGACAATGTATTCTGCTGATGCGCCTTCTCCACCTCAAAACATCTCCCAGATATTTTGTTGTTTGTTTGTTGTAGTTGATGTGAATGAATATGATTTGATTGTTTGTTGTAGTTGATGTGGATGATATGATTTGGTTGTTTGAAGTAGTTGATGTGGATGATATAATTTGGTTGTTTGTTGTAGTTGATGTGGATGAATATGATTTGATTGTTTGATGTAGTTGATTAATTGGGAGTTTGATAAAATATAAACGAAACTCTGTCGAAATTTTTAAAAAAATATTAATCAATGTATATTTTTATAGGAACAGATTGGGACCATGTGCTATTTATATTTGGAGAATCCTACACGGTTGGTGGCCACATGGACGTTACACAGTAGCTCCAGCAGAGTGATTCATGGTTGTCCTCTCACTCCTGGTTTTCAGAGGGTCACTGTTAATTTGGCTGTTCCGAAAGAGGAGAATTCCCCAGTGCCTCGACCAAATGATGAGGCGACCACTGTCGGGACGGCGATTGGCCACTTTCTAGAATGGCCTATTCACTTGGTCTCATTAACTAAAAAGGTAAAATATATGTTATTAAATTTTTTCTAATTTTTGTTAAACTAACCAATTGCAAATTGATTGTAGAAAATTCGGTCTCCCCAAAAGACGAGGGAGCCGCGTGCTACAATGCCTACAATGCCCTCACAATCACGACTGGGTTATCCTTTGCAAGGAGACTTCGATCACAGCGACAAACTAATGTCTAGGGTGCACACGCTGGTATCGTCCCCCACTTTTGTTCCTATTGTAGTTTCTTTTAGTTCTTATTTTCATACACTTGGTTGGGAAGACTTTATCCGTGCGAATCATGTCATGAAAGTACTCAACAATCAGTGGTTGAGCGCGACTACTATTGTTTTTTATCTCAGGTATGTGTTTATTGATTTTTCATATTTAATTCTTCTAGAGGTTTAATTTTCTTTATTTAAATATTAATATGAGTATTTTCATTAATTAAAGATATTTGGGGGAGGTATATCTATCAAGAGATTATGAGGCATCATTGAAGTATTCTTTCATCTCTCCCCCAAGTGAGTGCCTCCATTGGTAATGACCACGCCCACGATAAGGAGTTGTTTGTGCTACATATGCAAAGATATTCTACGAGAGACCATCTCATTTTTTGGCCTACATATGTGGGGTGAGTACATACAACAAACATGTCATCAACATATTTATTAATATAAACATGCAAATGAAATATACTTTTAATATTTTTATTAAAATGCAGGGCACGTTGGTTGTTGGTCGCCGTCAATATGAGATCACTAGAGGTATATTTTATGGATCCAACTCCAAATGGAGTGCATTCTGATCGACCTGAACTTCTGACATTTATGGACTGGTATGTGTTTATTAATTATTTGAATATCATTAAATCATTTTATTTTTAGAATTATATATGTATATGTAATTTTTTTTATTTTTTAATTATAATAATAACAGTGTGATGAGGATGTATCGGACTCGCCTTCCGCCCGAACCATCAAGAACTTTTAGTACCGTTATGTGGAAAAATATTAAGGTATATAATATATACTTTAATTGAAAAAATCTATACTTATTCATGTATTAACTATAATTATTAATTAACAGGTGCCGAGACAGCAAGATAGCTTTAGCTGCGCCACTTTTGTATGTCATTATATTGAAGATATAATGACGACTTCTCAAACGACGGTTCCGAACGACGTAAGTAACTAGTTGGGGCAATTTATTAATATATATATATATATATATATATATATATATATATATATATATATTTCTAATTACATTTTTAATTTTCCAATTTGTGTATCAACGTCCGCTTCATTCGTACGGAAGGAACAGACTCAAGAAATTCAAATTAGATTGGACCGGGTATTTGTATAATAGGTTATTACGTTATCTAGCATGAATTTTGGTTCGACGATATGTAACTTTTATTTAATTTATGATGATACATTTAATTAGTTATAATTAGTTCTTGTTTTATTAATATATTGGTTTATTTTAAGTATTTTATTTTTGTGAATTTTTATTATTGTATAAATTAATTAAATAGAATTTGTAATATAAAATATATAATATGTAGAATAATTATATATAATATATAATATATAGAATATATATTATATAAAATATATAATATATATAAAATAAAATATATTAATTACAGAAAAAAAAGGCCCTGGATAGCGGTTTGAAACCGCTGTGTAAGAATTAAAAAAAAATCGGATTTAAGCTTAGAAAGCGGTTATGAACCGCTCTCTAAGCCGAATTTTATAGCGGTTTACAACCGCTTTCTAAGTGGATTCTTACTTGAATAGCTTTCACTTGGAGAGCTCATATAACCGCTTTCTAAGTGGATTTTTGTGAGCTCTCCAAGCCTTTTTTTGTAGTAGTGTATATGAGATGTTTGGCTTGTGGCGTGAGGTGGGGGCGGGGGGGGGGGGGGGGCACGTTTGTGTGAGGGAATTGGCTTGTGGCGTGAGTTTCGGTGGGAGGGAATTAGAATGCATGTTGTTATACGTGAGTTTGCGAGAGATAGTGCGCGTGGAACTTTTTTTTCCTTTTTCTATATTTAGAAATTTCTACTGTAAAAATTCCGTAGAAATTTCTACGCAAGTGTTGCTCCATATTTATATTTTATTTTGTGGGAAAAATTCTTATTAAATAGGGAAGAAATTTAGTCATTTAAAACATTTTTTGTTCAAATATTAACACATATATATCTTACCAAACACCAATAAAACAATTAGATCATTAAAAATAAATATTAAATCATATCTACTACTCCCTCCATCCCAGGTCTAGCTTCAAAAAGACCAGGGCACACATATTAAGGAAAGATTGTAGTATGTGAGTGTGAAGTTAAATAATAAAATATAAAAAATATACTTTATTGATTTTTGTGAGTGTAAATTATTTCCTTTTTAAGGTGTGAAGAAAGAGTTGGGACGTCCCGAAATGGAAAAACAGGAAGAAAGAGTTGGGACGGGGGGAGTACAACCTACCAAACAAAAATACAAAAATAATCTACTTTTAAGTATTTACTACCAAACACTAAGATTTAATACAAATCTATCACTGAATAATTGAAGTCTCACCACTATGTACTAATTTTCTACACACTACTAAACGGAGCCTTAAGGTCCTTTTTATAGGCAAGATAAGACCTTAAATTAGATTCAATACAAGTGTTTGATAGCATTTAATATAAATTCACGATTTGTTACTATTCACGGGTCAGGAGTTCTAATACGTGTTTATCTCGTTTTTTACTATTACAAAAGTAATACAAATCTCACTCTTAGGCTGCTATTCCAATAAAATTGTAATAGTAACTGAAATAAGAAAACACATTTTTAAAATTTTGATACATGTATCTTTTACCAAACATAATATAAAAATTAAATCATTATATTACATCCTACCAAACATGATACAAAAATATAATACTTTTACCAATAGACTACCAAACACTAAGAAATTTTGTTTGAAAATGGTTTATTAATCAATTTTAAAGTATCAAATATTTAATAATGAGGAGTATCACATCAAATTTTAAGTAAATGATAGTTTCATGTTATAATTATTATAGATTTTATTGACCTCAATTTTTTATATTTCTGATGGATATTTTGATACACTTGATTAAATATTTAATACTTTAAACAATTAAATAATAAAATTATCATAAACTATTTTTATATAAAATCTATTCTTTAAATTTTATCACTATGTAATTATTTTATGTCCTATCAATTATCAAATGGATATAAGTATACAATTTATATCATCAATAAAATTCAAATTACAAAAAGTGTAGAGTCACGAAATCTCCATTTCTCCAAACACGAGGAAAGAGAGAGAAAAGAGTAGATGAGAAAAGTATGCGTGTCCATTAAAGAACGACCAGGTCTAAATGGAGTTTTTCTGACTAATTAAAAAAAGAAGTTGTATTCTTGGTTTTGAAAGCAGGAAAACTTGGTTGTCTGATTAATTGGTCAACAATATGAATTGCATTTTAAATTTGTATAATTACCAACACATCAATATAATATGCCACTGATTTAGAATTTATTCACTACTCCGATACTGAATTGTAACTTGAGAGAAATTACTAAACAAAAAGTTATGTTCATGTAAATTTGAATTCACAAATTCGTATTATCAATGTGTATAATTATTATCACTATAATATATATATATATATATATATATATATATTATTGTAATAAAAATATATTTTACTCTGTACAATACTCTTTACATGTTTCTATTTGTTATACTTGTTACAATTTAGGATTTATTATACCTAGGGGTTCATCTACACTCTAATATATATTCTAGGACACATTTTTTTAAAAGTTACAATCAAGAGCTAAATGTATACAAATAGGGATCAAATTATTATAATATTTACAAATCTTACCTGATGACTCATGTGCCAAAACCAGTACATTTTTTAGGGTATTAACATTACCTAGGAATTTAGTTTCTATCTCTTCTCTCTCTCACCAGCTATAGGGCCGTCTCTCTGTTGATTTAAATTTGAATAGTCATTCTCTTCTCTCTCTTTCTTTCTCCTCTCATTCAACAATCTCTCTTCTATCTCTCCTCACTCTCAATCTCAAGAAGGTCGATGGAGAAGTCCTCGACGAATTTTGTCTGATTTTGAGGGGTATCAAGAAAACGTTGAGTGGATATTCGACGACGGTGAGTGTTGGATTAGGCGGTGGTGAGTGTGGAATTCAATGGATTCGCGGTTTAACGATGAGAGTTGTCGGAGTGGGGGGCGGCAGTTCATGACAAAGGTTTTTTTATTCTAATGGAGGGCGGCGCAAGAAGAGAGAGATCGTCGCCGGCGGAGACTGTCAAGTCTCCGGGGAAGAAAGCTGCTGCGAAGAAGCTACGTTGCTTCGATTATTCAAAAGTACTGAATAATATTAAAGTATTGATTCATACTCAAAAGTACTGTAAGAATATACTAAAGTATTGATTCATACTCAAAGTACTATAAGAAATACTAAAGTATTTATTTATACTCAAAAGTATTGATACATATTCTAAAGTACTGACGCGATTCGTCGGAGATGAATTAATAGTGGTCGGAAATTTTCTCCGATTCTTTGAAAAAAAGCTTATTTTTTGAACTATTTTCAGAACAATTAATATATCAAGATTTGGGGCAAAAGCCCCTATTTGTAAGTAAGGGAAATTGTTGTTCCTATTTGTGTTAGCCTCTTAAGAAAGCCCCGTATTGTAAGTGCTCCTATTTATTAATTAATATTAAAAATTGTTGGAGAATTTATCGAAAATCACAAAAAAATATCGAACATAAAGGAAGAGAGAAAAAACGAGTCAAGGAAATACCATTCTTTTCGCAAGACAAATATGTTTTGTGATAAGAAATATATTATCACCCATAATCACAGTGACTAATACTTAGGGGATATTTGCTTTTCTAGATAGAATTAGTAGAGTAGGATAAGATAGCAAATGACTTCATTGATTGTAATTCGAATTTTAAAATATGATAATTACATATTGGTTCAAAAAATAATCATATCTACATATTGATTCAAAATATTTAAACAGATACATAAAGTTTTTGTTGTACAGATACATTTTATATTTTTTTTTTCACAAGACTAATTTATAATTAGTGTCATTTTTTGAACCATTTTGTAATTTTTTCTATTAAAATATTATGTGTTTGGTATTTATAATTGTCTTCTTAAAATTAGTCTCAATTTGTGTTTGAATTTAAGAATAAATAAGATAAAAATATTAAATTCTCAATATTACCCTTTTTCAGTTAACTATATTTTCAATGCATTAATACAACAATAATTTAGGGTAAATTAATAAACTTAGTCTTGGGATTAAGTAATCTAATGAAATAGGTGGATCAAATAATCACTTCTTGTGGGACTAGCTAGGATTCGAATCATGGGACATAGTTTAATCCTGGGATCGGATCCTAAAAACCAAACATGATATTACTTGGGATTAGAGGTTTAATCCATCCTAATCTTGAAAACCAAATACCCTCTTACTATTTAAAGAAGAATATTACAACTTATATATGGTAAATGAACCAAGGAATAATGCCTAAATAACTATACGATTGAATCTAGAATATTCTTTACTAATTATAGAATTATTCTACATAATTGCATATTATTTTGTAATAACACCACCCCCCCCTCCCCCCAAGCATTGCACTGGATGTATGGAAATGCATAGCTTGGACCGAAGAAATTTAAAAATAAGGTATGATGAGCCATGTAAACTGGTTTATGGAGAACCTCATATAAAAAAAGTATTTTTGACATCCAACTAGTGAAGGAGCCATTTGTTTTGAGCGGATTAAGCCAAAATATCCCCAGCAGTGAAGGCCTTGACAACTGGGCTAAATGTGTGTCCAAAATCTGGGACTTTGAGTAAAATCATGTTCTTCAAGGCGATGTGATGCTCAATTGAACCATCAACATAATACTTGGTTTGAAAAACTCATTTTGAACCAACAATATTAGTATTCGATGGACGAGAAACTAGATCCCATATTAATATTAGAATGAAGTGCATTAATCTCTTCCTACATGGTCTTGATTTTTTGGCTAGTCCCTTAGACTCTTCACTCTTTTATCTTCATCGTGGTTCTTCAGTCATCTTTTTACTTCTTTATGTTGATTATATCATTTTAACCGCCAACAATACACTTATGCTTCGTCAATTTATGACACAGACTCGTGCTGAATTTGCAATAAAAGATTTTGGAAAATTGAATTACTTCCTCGATTTAGAAGTATCCTACACTTCAAATGGATTATTTGTGGGTCAATCTAAATATGCTCGAGATATTCTAAATCGTGCTAAACTGATGGATCCAAAGCATGTTGCTATGCCTCTTGCAATAGGTGAAGCACTTGTTCGTTCAGGTACTCTGCTCAGTGATCCTGGTTGGTGCTTTGTAATACCTCACAATTACTCGACCATATTTCTTATTTGTCATTAATCAAGTCAGTCAGTTTTTTCATGCATCTACTGAAGATCATTTCTCAGCAGTCAAACCTATCCTTCGCTATGTTAAAGGTACAATACACTTTGGTCTTGATTTTACTTGTAGACCAGATTCTTCTATTGTAGGCTACTCTGATATAGACTAGGTTCGGTGTGTTGACATTCATCATTCCATTTTTTGTTACTCCATATTCCTCAGTAGGAATCTAGTTGCACGGAGTGCAAAGAAGCAGCCGATTTGCTGTGATACCCAAGTTTTTCACTACTCATTGGCCAATATACTTCATGTGTTGGATGCATTTTATTTATTTATATGCTAACTGCTTAAATATATTTCATGTCTGATGTGCATTTAAATTATTTATGTGTTAATTTATAAGTGCTTGAACATATATTATTGCATTATGTGCAATTTAATTTATTATCATGATATTTACTATTTGAGTATTTTATATTACTCATATGTTATTTGTGATGATATGTTAATTATTTTACTTGTAAATGTTGAATTATTTATTGAATTGGTATATGACTTTCTTTGTTTATTAATGAGAAAATCCTTGTTTATTTTATTTGAGATTTTAGTGGGATGAATGTGTTGTATAAATTATTTGGATTTTAGTGGTGTAAATTACGTGTAGATAATTAAAGATTAATTGTAGAAATTAAATAGAATAATTAAATAAATTATATATATTATTATAATATTAATATTAATAATATATATATAGTATAGTTAGTGGCAGATTCTTAATCTAAGTTATATGTATGTACAAATATGTTAGGTCGGTTTGTAAATAATGTTAGTAACTAGTTAAATAAATAAATAAAAAATGTTAAAGTTAGTATAAGGCGGTGGAGTTGGGTTTATAACCCAAACTCCACGCCACTTCATCCTGATATCCCAAAACATATTCACACACATCAAGTCCAGAGAGTGAGAAAGGAACAGGGGGGCGCGAGTTTGCGCGACGAAGAAAGAAAAAAAAAAGAATTCGACCTCGTTTTGATATAAGTCTAATTCAGGTAATTCTTGTGCATAAGATTTAATAGTGTTTTTATTAATTAGACGAAAGTTTGAATATAATTAATTATTTAGTAGATTTGAATAATATTTGTAATTAACTGTTGTTAGATACGATACGGGAAGGTGCTAGGGTGCTTTAGGGACTTATATTATCGACGTTTTTGCGGATTTGAAATAAGTAGAAATTCATTTGCACTGCAATGCATAAACATATTATTTTGTAAATTATTTATGTTTAAGTGATAACATGTGATTTTGAATAGATTGTAATATGTGAATTATGTCCTGTGAATATGTGGAAATGAGCTTATATGCTCTATTTGATGTGGAATGAGCCTGTGAGCTCTATATGTTATGTTGAATGAGTCTGTGAGCTCTATGCGATTGGAATGAGCCTGTGAGCTCTACATGTGAAGTTAAAGGAGCCAGTGAGCTCCATAATTGATACAAGTTGAATATGTGAGTTCAATAATCTATGAATGTTGTTAAATGTCATTGATTGCACGAACATCATGCATATCATGCATTGAAAATTAATTGATTTTATGAAAGTGGCCACTGATTATACACCGAGGGTGGTAAGGGGCGACCTGGGAAGAAGCGACATAGGGAAACCCAGTGTGGAAACATAGTGTAGGCTACCTGGTGTGGGCCGACACCTTATTTGATTATAATTTGAGTGTTTCCCTAGGGGGACTTCCTGCGCGGACAGAGGATCATGTTTGGTGATGGACCTTGCTGGTCGCTGGAGGGTAGATCCTTGGATTCACTATATGGGTCGGCGTGGTGGGATGACTTCTTGGTGGACATGGGGGCGTATGTGAGATCCAAACCCTGAATTGGGCCACAAGAGGATGGGCCCCACGTCGATATCATTATTGGCCACTTGATTATGTGTATATTGAGCTCTTGCTGGTGTATGACAGTATGTCTAGATAGGGCCCTGGAGAGTCTTCATAAATAAATTGGTGATTTCAAAAGAGAATGCATGGGGAGATTTTCAAAAGAATCACATCATCATGCATAATTTCTACTTACTGGGATTTATAAATCTCATTTAGTTTATGCATTGTAGGTAATCCCGATGATATATGATGTGGTGATGAAACTGGAGTAGCTGTGGCGCTCTTGCAGGCTTTTTGAGTTGCAGTGTACATAGATGACGACCTGCGGGCAGGACTGTGGCTTATTTTGCTTCTGTTGTGTTTGTTTTAAGCTTGTATTGTATCATATTGTAAAACTATGTATTCTGTTGTATGTTTTGGAGGCAACGTAGTTTGTTTGTGAGGTTTGAAAATGGCTTTGTGAATGTAAACAGGTTGTTGGGTTTGATATAGTTATGTTGTCGAAATTGAAAAAAAAAATTTATAGCCGGTTTTCAGGTTGAGTTTTATTTAAACTTGTCGTATGTTTGTATGTGTTAAGTGTGGTCATGTCATTTGCCCTATTTATTCGAAACCATAAAGGTTTCGTATAAATATAGAAGATGACGGAAATCAATCAAGCTAAATTTGGTCGATTCGTAAATGATGCCAATCAAATCAACATCAGTCAACCAGATCGCGCCACGTGTCAGCGCAGAAAAGGAAGGTCTTCACCTTCAAACCCTATAAATAGGGGCCTTTCATGTTCATTCGAAGTGATTCATACCCAACAACTACATTAAAGACGAATGAACGAGCAAGCAGCAATATCCTCTCGACGAGCAGACTGCGAGCTAAGAAGAAGATTTAAGACATTCTACGAAGATTCAAGCGTTGTTCACCAAATTTGAAGAAATTCTTCAAAGATTCAAGTCGTTCTTCGCCATATTCAAACCGTTCTTCGTCAAAACCCTCCAGAAACATCGTTTGATCCAAGACAAGAGGCCAAATCCCTCATATCAGACGTTTTTCTTGAAGAACACTTTGAAGATCATCAAGCGTTCTTCGCCATCTTCAACCGTTCTTTGCCAAATCCGGCCAGAAATATCCTTCGATCAGAGATAAGGAGCTTCATCCCTCTGATCAGACGTTTCTCATCCAAGAACACCTCGAAGACAACAAGTGCTCATCACCATCTTCAACCGTTCTTCATCAAGTTCATCTACAAACATGCTCCGATTAGATCAAGGTCCAAGACCCCTCCGATCAAGTGTTCCAGATCAAATCCACCTTGAAGATTTGAAGATCGTTCTTCGTCAAATTCAAGACTTTCTTCATCAAAAATATTCCAAAGGTCTCGCTCGATCCAAAACAAGACAACCCGTCATGTTAGAGAGAGAACCCAAAAATCAAGAAAATAAATTGTATATCAATTCCAAGTGTTAATAATATTTTATTACACAAGAATTGTTATCACAACAGCATCAAACACGAAATGCAAAAAAAGAAAACAAGGAACAAACAATTACCTGAGAGCTTCCAAGTCTTTCATAGATGGACCCTAGCCATCCAATAGCACAAATCTTGAAAATGCGTAAGAACAAACACGACCCATAAAACATTAACATCGTGGGCATGAAGAATGTGAACTGATGTGTAGGAATGTTGGGCAGAAAGTGGGGTATGGGAGTTTCAAGCACAAAGAAACGCCGAGCATCGGGGCCAGAGTAAGAGGTCAGCGTGAGGATGAAGAGATCAAAATTGAATTGAATTTTGAGTGCATCCAAAAATCACTTAAAAATCTTAATGTTATGTATCTTAGAGAAAATTTCCATATATATATATTATTAACAAAAATTAAATATCAAATATTTTTTAAATAATACTCCCTCCGTCCCATATGAATTTGCACCCTACGGGACGACATATTTTTTAAGAAAAAATAATTTTATATATAAAGTAGTGGCATATGAGTAAATATGTGTAAATGTTTGTGAGAGTACACGTAAATCAATGCTTCCTTTTTTAGTAGTGTGCAAATTTGTATGAGACGTCCAAATAAGAAAAGTGTGCAAATTCTTGCAGGACAGAGAAAGTAATAATTAATATATATAATAGTAATTATATATGTATATAACAATAATAATTGGAAAATCTAATTTAAGTGCGATTCAAGTTAATGTTTGTCATAATAAATATATTACGTCAAGAAATTTGAGACAGTAATGAATACATTTTGACACCCTGTACATATATTTCACTGTCGTCTTCTCTTTCCGTATACTTTCTTTTGACTTTGTAGTCGTAACATAAAAAAATCCGACAAAAGATGGGAAACTGCAGCGCCACAGGCGGCGGCGCCTCCCCAAACCCCCCACCCTCGCAACCGGACAGCAGACCTAAACCTACCATCAACGTCGTCCCCGCCGATGCGCCGCCCCCGCCGCGGCGGCCCCTCCCCACCGGCACCGGCCGCGTCCTCGGCCGGCCGATGTCCGATGTTCACTCCGTCTACGTCTTCGGGCGAGAACTCGGCCGGGGGCAGTTCGGCGTGACCCATCTCGTTACCCACCGCGCCACGCGCCAGACATACGCGTGCAAATCAATCGCCACACGCAAGCTCGTCACAGCGGACGACGTCGCCGACGTCCGCCGCGAGGTGCAGATCATGCACCACCTCACGGGCCACCGCAACATTGTGGAGCTGACGGAAGTGTTCGAGGATAGGCACAACGTGCATTTGGTGATGGAGCTGTGCGCCGGCGGCGAGCTCTTCGATCGGATTATCGCGAAGGGGCATTACTCGGAGCGCGCGGCGGCGGGGCTGTGCCGCCAGATTATGGCGGTGGTGCACACGTGTCACTCCATGGGGGTTATGCATAGGGATTTGAAGCCGGAGAATTTCTTGCTTTTGAGCACGGCTGAGGATTCACCCCTCAAAGCTACCGATTTCGGATTATCCGTATTTGTCAAACCGGGTAAATTTCCGGGTTTGATTATATCTTTCAACTGAAATATTGTCTATACCTTTTTTTATTATCAAGAATATGAAAAATGTTACTATTGATTGTCTTTTCTTCAATTGAGGCTCTTCATGTGTGACATTTAGTAGGAACATAATGATACTCAATTGATATGATTTCTGCATTCCTGTAGATTGTCATCAATCTTGTATTTTGAATTTCACTAAACAGTAGTCATAGAATTTGTTTTGTGACCGTGCTTTGTTGTTCTTAACAAATAATTGATAGTTTAAACTCACCGATGATGTATGTTTTCAGGAGAGTCATTTAGAGATCTTGTTGGTAGTGCATACTATGTAGCTCCTGAAGTCCTTGGACGGAATTATGGCGTTGAAGCTGATATTTGGAGTGCTGGAGTGATTCTTTATATTTTACTCAGTGGTGTCCCACCCTTTTGGGGAGGTAATATGCCAGCCTTCTTCGAAAAGGATTTGTTTAAGTTGCTGAAAGATATTATTAGTTTCATCCTAGAACATAGTTCTTGCTTATTTTGAAGTCTTTTTCTATCTGAAAGTAGAGGGTGCTTTTGGGGGATCATGATAAAATTTCGAATATTCATTTATTTTCCTTTAAATTACAGAGAATGAGCAGGGCATATTTGACTCTATTTTGCGGGGCCATCTTGATTTTGTTTCTGATCCTTGGCCATCGATATCAAGTAGTGCAAAGGATCTGGTGAAGAAGATGCTTCAGGCTGACCCTAAAGATCGGCTGACTGCAGTTGAAGTATTAAGTAAGTCCTTTCTTCATCACAAGTGCTCGTAAAATCCAATTGGCAATAGAAACCAAAGTGTACGACTATTCCTGTTTAAATATTGTTAAGAACTAATTTTGAAAGTCATTATCATAAGCTATTTCTGTATTTTGTTCTTTTTAGTTCCTTTTACTTAACTACCAGTGTTATCTGTAATTGCATAATGAAGTTGAACTCTTTGTGTTCAGACCATCCATGGATGAGAGAAGATGGAGATGCATCTGATAAGCCTCTTGATATTACCGTTTTGACTAGAATGAAACAGTTCCGTGCAATGAACAAACTCAAGAAAGTCGCTCTTAAGGTCCCAACTTCCTACGATTCCGATTTCATGCTTGCTTCTATCATGGTATTTGAAAGGAGGAGCAAGAAATGTGTCGTAAATCTTTTTGGGCTTTTTGTAGGTGATTGCAGAAAATCTCTCTGAAGAAGAAATCATAGGCTTGAAGGAAATGTTCAAATCCATGGATACAGACAACAGTGGAACAATTACTTATGAAGAACTAAAAGCTGGTCTACCTAAGCTGGGTACGAAGCTTTCGGAGTCTGAAGTGAGGCAGCTAATGGAAGCGGTAAAGTTTCTTATTCCCATTTAGTCCACATTCCTTGCTTCTAGTTTCAGTTATTACTGTTGTTCTTCTCTACTATGACTACTAATTAATTCATGTTATCCTCGAGGCTTGTATTAACTCTTATATTGTCGTCAATGAAAACATGCTATTGCAAGCCACGTGTGAAATCTTACATCGGTGAAGCTCTACTTTGTAGTTCAGACTTACCTTTTGTGTCGATTATCTGAGATATTTTTGTGATGTTGGTAATGTGACTTTTCTGCTACTTTTTCCAGATTGCATTTGGAACTGTAGAAATTCTATAATCAAAATATTTCTTTAAGGACTATCTATAACTATAACCTTCACAAGAAATGGCGCTTATTCTTTTGCTTAGATGTTCTTTAATAGAAATTCCTGCGGAAACATTGCGAAGTAGAGCAGGAACTCAGACCTATTTTCAGCAACGAACATATTACACATGCATGGATGTTTCTAGCCATTGAACTTCAGTTGTGTTGATTTAGAGATTGTCATACAATTCCCCGTCCATTTAATACTAGAAAGTCTTATACACAAAATATGTCTATTTTCCCCTTTTTTTCATTCAGGCCTGTGTTTAGTGGGCATAGCTTAGTTTCCGTCTTTTAAACAATTTTAATATTTTCGGTTCCAATTACAACTGTTTTATCTCATTAGGATGAATAATTGATTCTAATGAGTCCCAAGTTGTTAATGTAATTTTTCATCTAAGGGGTCTAGTTTATAAAGGCCACTCTTTAGCTATAGCCTATAAGCAAGCATACATGCTCGTAATCCACTTCTTGTGAAAGGCTAAACGCTGCGTGAAGTTTTCCCAGTAAAATGCAGCATGGATCTCTATCCATCTTTGATCTTAATCTTACTAATGAATCAGAAAATTTAACAAAAATCTACCCATTTTTTTGTATATGCTTCTCTTTCATGAAAAATAGGTGCATGCATAAGTAGTTTTCCAGATTTTTTAGAATTCGGGGCTTATATATTTTGATAGTGTGCATTTCTGCTGTTATTAACTATGTTATATTGTCCAGGCTGATGTGGATGGAAATGGGACAATCGACTACATAGAATTCATAACGGCTACAATGCACATGAACCGGATGGACAGAGAAGACCATCTCTACAAAGCTTTTGAATATTTTGACAAAGATAAGAGCGGGTAGAACGTGGTTTTTCCTTTCCTACATATCTCTGCATATTTTATCTGTGCTTCTTTCTAAGTTGTCCCGCCTTTGAATATAGGTACATTACAATGGAAGAATTGGAACATTCCCTGAAGGAATACAACATGGGTGATTCTAAAACGATCAAGGAAATCATTGCCGAAGTAGACACTGACAACGTAAGTTCCAACTCTTTTATAGAGATACTTCTAGGGGTGGTTCAGTACAGTATATCGAATATCCTGTTCCATGCTTTATTACTGTATCAAGACTTCTTGTAGATAAAATCACATTGTACTGAGATTTTGAAATCATGAATTTTGAACATAATCGGTATATATACCATTCTATACTGAAATTTTATATACCATAGCATACACAAATTTTGGTATACCAAAATTTATATAGGGTATCTGTATCTATATTTAAACATTTACATCCATTTTACCAAAATATCAAAATATTAAAAAAGAAAAAAAGGAATTATCTGTATATACCGTAACCCAATAAATTTTTTTCAGTAAAGTATCATACCATACTGAAAATCTCAGCACACTGAAAATGTTAATATTTTTGGTAGGTTTTTATTCAAAGTGTTGTATATTGAAATTTCGATATATTCCCCACCCCTATATATTTTCTATATCAACTTCAGTTTGACATATGAACACAACTTCTACACCCTTGGTATTCATTCACTTTTTCATGTCTCCTTCACTACTGATTTTTTGGAAAATGTATCAAATATTTGGATGCAGTTTTTGCCAATTTATTAGGTTTGCAAATCTGATTTTAAAGATCCCATGCACATTTTTAAAACTTGCACAATTTCCACAACTTTGTAATAAATACACATTGTAAAATATATAATGCATTAGCTCTGTAAAAAACGCCTTATGTGCTTTAAGCAAGATCCATTCCTTCCATGTACATACAAAATCATTGACATATTTAGCAAAAAAAATGCAACCATGACTAAATTGACAATTTTAAAGAAATGACCATAAATTCTGCAATGCTTTGGTTTTATTCACTTATTAGGTGTAAATAAGTGTATGTTATATGGGGGAAACATAAATTTTGTTATATTAGGTAGGGAGATGATGTTGTTTGCTATGTCCATTGCAGGATGGAAAGATAAACTATGATGAGTTTGCTGCAATGATGAGGAAAGGCAACCCGGACATGACGGGTGCAGCTAGACGGAGAAAATAGAGTTGACGCCGTTCATGTAAGCGCAATTGAGACGGATTCAATCGCCAATTTCATAACCTGAATGTATCATTCTTCCTCAAATGTAAAATCTAATTATGGCCATACCTGTTTTGTGTTGCATATAATTTCTTTAGTGAGCTATTATTTATGAGAGAATCATATTTTTGCAAAAATTAAAATCTTTGTGTCATGTTGGGGAAATATTTTGAGAGAGTTTGCCGGAGTAAGTCTGACTTCTTTCCTGGGAGAGATGTTCGGCATCACATGTTTCATGTGAATTTTGATTTGACGTATGGGGAAAATAGCTTCTTCTTTTTTTTATTAATTCTATATAAATACACTAATTTCTTTTCACAGGGAGCATCATGTCCATGCTTATGGTAACAGTTTTATCTCTGTATTCCTCTGCGCATTCATCATAAAGGATATAAGACAATGAGGTTTAGATGTTCAATGAGAATGACAATGAGGCATTCTACGACTGCAAAATAATGATCAGTTCATCATAAATATTGTTTGTATGGGATAACATGACTCAAATTAAGTAAATCACTATCTTTTTCTGCTATCATTCCAAAATTAGAACAAAACTCGAATAGCATAACTATTATTATTATTGTAAATTTGTAATTAACTATTTAATGATTCTCAATTTTATTTTTATATTTTTGTGAAATATGAACCAAAAAGAAAGAAAGATACCTCAAACAGGTGGTTGAACCCATGAGCCTAAATCATATAAAAGGTCTTTTATTTGAGGCTACTGCGATCTACACCCCAAGAATTAAGATTAAATATTGATGAATATAAAACCACAATGAGATGAAGACATGTCTCTAATGTCTCACGGTCAAAATTATTGGATAGTCCTTTGGGTAAATCATTTCCAGTGAAAATGCAAACAGGCTTTATCTGCAGATGCAGTTTTGAACTTTTTAAAGGTGATCCATATAAAATGCAGCAATATAATTTCAAGACAAACCTCATTTAAGATGTAGACAGCATATTTGTAAAGTAACTCTTGTGCTTTTCCATCCCTTATACCAGCAAACCACAACACTGCAAACATATTATAGTATTAATGTTTCCAAAAGTCTAGAAAGTAATTGATAGAAGCAAAACCTTTGCAAGATATGATAATTGAATATCTTAAATATTCAATCTACTAGAAAAGTCATGGTTATGTTTCATTTCTTCCATTCTACAAAATGAGATGATAAGTTAAAAGCCTGTCCCAATTATTAACAATGCAGAGCTAATTAATGAACAAAAAAAAAGGTATTAGTTTAATGGTCAGTATAACTTCAACCTTATGTTACATGTGGATAAATTAAGCAGACAGGTTCCTTAGTGCAGAAGCTTTTGGTCCAATAATATGTGTTGCTTGCCTTGATTGTTCATTTCAAAGGATCTCCATTGGATGAGCGCTTTGTACACAATACAAGCAGCAACAGACATGTTCTTATCAAAGTGCTTGTCTTCAATACAATATATATGGAAAAAGCTATACAAGAACATCAGCGACAATAAGATTAAAAGCAGATCTTATCTTTATTAGTATTCTTCAGCTCCTTTTCCAGCTTCTTCATTGATGCAGAAAACCTCCCAATTTCCCCAATCTGGAAACAAACAAATTAGGAATTGACAAGTTGATCAAAAGCAGAGGAGGTGATGCAGAACATACTTCAACGTGGGTGGTGCAGGCAGAAGAGACCAACCAACAGAAAAGGGAGATCCTGCCGAGTAACTCTGCATGTTCTTTGTTCTGCATCAGAAATTTATTGTTTTTTACCATATTTTTTGCATAGAATCAGATGTGCTCACTTTGATGTTTGGCATGCCTTACATTCTTCATTTATACCAATGGACTTGTTTAACAATTGACAACCTGAACTTAATAATAGATGCTTAGAAGTGGTCTCGCTTATATGTTGGCTCCAATTAAACTTGATTTATTTATTTATGCTTCTTCAGTTGGCAAGACTATCAGACTCGGACATGAAAACTGTGAAAAATATGAAATTGATTGAGGTATCTGAGTCAAGAAAGGCTTCAAAAGAGACATATTCGCTGAAGTTTAATTCAGATAAGGTAAATTAATTTACTAGAGTATTTGCTTTTAACTTGTAAGAATCAACTATTGGATAAAACTGAGAAGTAATAGTTGATATTGTGATTAGTGTGAAATTTGTTCGAAATTCTTGTGCTTTTATTGCTAATTTTAATAGGATTTAATGCATTTTTGTACACTAAATTGAGGAATTGTGCTTAATTGTAATTTTTTTAATTATGTTGCAATTTTATGAAAAAAATAAAGATAAGCTTATAAGTTTAATTGTTGAATGAGTAGGGCTCGTGCAATTAAATTCAAGCTCATCAGTTTAGCCCAATTGCTAATTTTCTTGGTTGTTCAAATGTTGAGGCCCAATTGCTCTATTAATATTATTCCATGTTATTTCTCATTTGATCACTTGATGTACAGATGCTCACGTGAATAGGGATGACAAAACGACCCGTCCCGCAGTTGATCCAATCCGCCCCGATCTGCCCCGTTTTGAGAATGGAGCAGATCCGTCCCGCCCCGCTTGCGGAGCAGATCAGGCATGAATCAACATATTTTTTGCCCTGATCCGCCCCGCTCCGCCCCGCTCCGCTCCGCCCCGCTCCATATAATATTAAATATATATATATATATAATATATAGAATTATATATATATATATATTTTAAAATAATCAAATTTTGGATATGATTTGGTGATTTGGATGGATTATTGTTGATTAAATTGCGAATTTTTAATATTTTGCATTTAGTTTTTTAATATATTTATTTTGTAAAATTACGAAAATTTAATAGATAGAGCAGGACAGATCAGATCCACCCCGCGCGAGACAGGCATGGATCTCAAAATATTGTCCCGCAGTGGAGCATGGAGCAGGGCGGATCAGCGGGACAGAGCGCGAAACAGGCATGGATATTGAGGTATCCGCCCCGATCGTTCCATTTCCCATCCCTACACATGAACAAGAATAAGGTTGGGATTATCTAAAATGGGGTCATACACTTTGACCGAAAAAAGTGGAATGAAGAAGTGTCCGCTCCCCACAATTCATTCCACCACAACTACTCTCAATTCACAACAGCCCCCAATTTCACCTACCACTCAACACCTTTGTAGCTAAAAAATTGAAGCTCCGTCGCCGCTCCTCATTGCCGGAAATCGTTCAGCCACAGCAGCATCCTCGTTGCCATTTCGCCCTTGCTCCACAATCCAGCAGCCTCGCCGGAATTTCGAGAAGAAAGCCTCCCTCCGTCGCCGGGAATTCTCGCTTCCAGCCGTTATCGTGCAGCAATCGACGCCCACGACGGAGAAGAAACAACACATTCACCGGAATTAGCAGCCTCCACCGTCCCCTGTTCTCGGAGAAAAAGCCCACCACAGCAGCTGTTTGAAGAAGAGGCGGCCACCGCTGCAAGCTTCCGCCGGAATTCGCCAATAGCCGCCGCGTCGAAGACCTGTTCCCAGCCATTCAACCACACCACCATTTGCCCTTTGTCCTGTTCTCGAGTTTGTCGTCGCTACGCCGGAAAATCTTTGCTGCTCCACTCGCCGGAGATGAAGCCCGAACTCGCCGGAATTAATGTCGTTGTCTTCCCTATGGCCGGAAAGAAGGTAAATCGTCCTTCACTTGAAAACTCGCAAAAGAAGAGTGAACGTTTTTGCTTGAAAAATTGCTGAAAGAAAGGAAGAGTTGCTTTTACGTTTTTAAGAATTGTCATTCTTCCTCGTGCAAGCCTGCTCGATCGAGCTTACGTAGCAAAAATTTCTTGGACCTTGCTCGACCAACTCTTGAACGAGCAAGCCTGCTCGATCGAGCTCTTCTAAAAGGAAAAGTTGTTACACGTTTTTGAAATCGTGCTCGGCCAGAAATTACTCGTGCAAGCCTGCTCGATCGAGCACAGCGAAAAAAAAATCAGATTTTATTTGTTGATTTCTGCCACGTGGATAAGAAAGGGAGTGGGCCTATGTTTTTGGAAGGACTCTTGGCCATTGGTATAAAAAGAAGCAGAAGGAATTCAGAGGAGATAATCATATTCGGCAGATTCTTGGAGGCCAAGCAAGGGGGAGCTCCTCTCCCCCATTTTTCACACTTTACACGTAATAGAGTAGGGTTTAATTTTTTTGCAAATTCTTAGATAGATTTTAGAGAGGCATTTTTCAATTCTTTGCAAAGATCAAGTGTTGGAACTCCATTGAGGTGATATTTTTTCTATATATTTCATTTGGAGGTTTAATTTTAATGTTCTTAGTTTATTGTTTTATTGTTGCTATGTGTTTGTTTGGAATGATTATGAGCTAAATTTATTGTGTTTTGGGTGATGAATATTTAGTGGGGATTAGTGATTTTATTGTGTTTGTGCTTTGATTTAGTTTTGTTAAATAATTGAACTCCTAATTTGTGGATTAATTGGGCTTGGCATGATTGTTCTTATTTGATTATGCATTTTAATTAAGTTAGCAACAAGCGAGAGCTGCGTTTTCTTGATTAAGTGTGTGATTGAGTGGAATGAGTGATTAAATTATTAATCGTTGGATTTTTTGAGCATTAGTGAATTGTTCTTCTATAATTGTGCATTTTAATTGAGTAGGCAACAAGCGAGAGCTGCGTTTGCTCTATTAGGTGTATTGTTGTGTTGAATGAACTATTAATTGCTATTGTTAGGACGTCTATTACACCGAGATGAGATAGATCGTCGAGAACACACACGAATAGGCACTAGGTTGAGTGGACTACAAGCGAGAGCTGCGTTTACTTAATTTGGTGAGAGATTTTCTTTAGTTTGGTTGTTTGAAGAATCGAGGTTAGGCATAGACACAATAGGTCACGAAACCCACTTAATTGACATTACCCTAAGTACACATCCTCTCCTTATTTTAGTTGGTTGAATTAGGTAGTTTAATTAGTTGCTTTGATTTTATTTTTGCTTAAGCCCAAAACCCAAATCATTTATCGCTTTCATAGGTCTAGTAGCACTCCATATTTTATTATCTCCTTACACTAGATTGCCTCCTTTGGGTTCGATATTTTTTATTACTTGGTCAAGCTTACGTACTACATTGATCCTATACACTTGTAGGCTTAGCGAATTTGTGTGAAAACAAAAATTTGCGTCATCAAGTTTTTGTTGTTTTTTCTTAGGGGAAGCGCGCAATAAGAAAGGATCAAACAGGGGAGGAAGAGACATGGACACTATTTCGATTTTATCCCATTATATAAACAATGAACAATTAACATGACATGAACAAACATAATTCCAAACAATGGGCACAAGTATAAACAATGAATAATTAAATTAAATTCAGTACCAAAATGAAATAACAAAAATTCTAATTGAATAATACCTGGTACAGAAGGTGGAGGCGGAGAATGCTGGAAGCGGAGGCAGACGGGCTCGCACTGGGGCAGGAGGCGGCTGGCGACAGCCTCGCGTTAGCGCTGGAGGCGAACTGCGACGGGCTCGTGGTGGAGGCGGACGACGACAGGCTCGCGCTCGCGGTGGAGGCGGACGGCAACGGGCTCGCGCTCGTGGTGGAGGAGAACGGCGACAGTCTCTTGCTCGCGGTGGAGGTGAAAGGCGATGGCGCTCGCGTGCTCGCGCTGGCCAGGGGCGACGACGCTGGGAGTAGGGCGTTCGACAATCAGAGGTAGCTAGGGCAGATGAACGAGTTCGACAGAGAGTTAGCTAGGGCAAATTAGATTAGGGGAAATTGTAATTTTTTAAAAATAATTCTAAGTGTTGTATGGAGGAAGATTAGGGGAAATTGTATTGATGTTTTGTTTTAAAAAATTCTAAGTGCTGGAGAAAATTTGTTTAGATGTTTAGTTTTGTTCCAAAAAAATTTCTAAGTATAAAAAATATAATATATGTATGTATGTATTAATATTATTTTAAAATTAGATAACATATATACACAAGTTATCTAAAATATATTATTTTATTAAAAATTATATATAGATAACTAACATAGATAACTACGAGTAAAATAAGTTATCTAGGTACAAAGTGATCTCTAACTAGATAACAGACATTATATAGATAATTGAAACTTGAACCATAGATAACGGAGTTAGATATATCCGTTAATTATGCTGTGTTATCTATGAGAAAAAATGTAGTAGTGTATATTTGAGAATAATAAAAAATTTAATTTGACATATCAATATATATATACAATAAAAATATATTTAAAACATTTATCAAATTATAGAAATTTGAATGAAAATAATTTTTTTTGAAAATAATAAGAAAATGTAATTGAATTGTGTTCAATTTCTTTTTTTGTTATTCTATTTCTAAATTATAAAAGTGTCATTTCAAAATAATATAAAATGCTAGTTTTAATTAGTTAAAAGTGTTAATTATAAAAATCATCAAGTAATATATGTTACTACAACGGTTCAAAAACTGTTGTAATAACATACTTTTTTACAACGCCGTCTTTTGAGAATAGACAACGGTTAGATTACCGTTGTCTTTTAGTAATTTTTCTAGAAAACAAAGATATACAACACGAATATACAACGGTTTTTGAGCCGTTGTAGTAACACTATCTTTAACAACGCCTCATTTTATAGTATAGACAACGGTTCAATAACCGTTCTCTTTCATCATTTTTCTTAAAAACAGCTTTTTACAACATAAATATACAACGGGTCAAAAACTGTTGTAGTAAAGTACCTTTTTACAACGCCGCTTTTTGAGATTAGACAACGGTTCACCAAAACCGTTGTCTAACATCATATTCCATCAATAAAGACAACGGTTATACTTTACGCAACATATTTTTAACTTTAGACAACATTTTTTAGCAAAACCGTTGTCTTTCTGGTGTTGTAAAACATCATTTTTCTTGTAGTGTTTATTACTCACAACCAAACGGTCTTTAAAATTTTAAAATAAATTTAGCCAAACACTTTTTAGTAAAATCATGGGTTAAAATTGAATACTTAGCCTTAAAAGTAACTTGTGAAAATATCAGTATTATGTATGAGACATACAAATTTATGCAAATAATTTTAGAGCGCAAATTAGTGTTTTCATAATCGGATTGGAAATCAAACAAGACAGAGCACTAGTTGTCGATTCAACCGGTTGGAAGGCGGTCTAACCGTTAAATTATTTCGGCCTACTTTTTTAATATTATATATGTTATATTTAAAAATAAAATAAGTTAAATATTTTCATATAAAATTTTAATAAATTATAAATTACATATTGACAAAAGCACAATAGAACTATAGACAACAAAATCAAAATACACAAAATAACCCAAGTTATAATATCAAATTATAATCAATGACATGTTTCATAACTCATGCGCAATAAAATCTCAAATTAAAATATTACTATGAAAATTTAAAATATATAAATTGTAGAATATATTAATTTTGAGGTTGAGACGTGTCACAAGATTTAATTTAATAAAAAAAGTTAGAAAAATAAATAAATAAATTAAAATATAAAAACATGTCGATTTCACTAATTTTGACCGATTTTTTCTGGTTGAATCGTAAAAATGATTTTTAGGGGGGTAATCAGACAGTTCTATGGTCGATTTCCCCTGGCCGGTTCAACCGGTTTTTGAAAACATTGATGTAAGGGGGCGTTTGTTTTAAATTCTTCAATGGTAATGGGAATGAAATTTTATTTTCCTCATTTCCCCCTAAATATGTTGAATGAGAGTTTGTATTCATGGTAATACATCATTAATGTTGTGCTCCAATTTTGGAAAAAATTTACAAAAAAAAATTATTGTTGATTGTGGTATTATGGATTGATTGAGAAGTATGATTATAAGATGAAATGTAGCTAATCAAATGAGGGTAATGATTACCTAATTTAGAAAAAAAAACAATTTTATGTAACTCATTATGTACAATAATTATTATGTGTATATCTTATTTCCATTAAGAATTTTCATATCAAGCGCCACTAAATAATATTTTTTAAATGCCTCATACAACAATTTATTTTTTTAGTGTAAATATTTTATATTAACGATGTAAAAATCTAAATTAATAGGAGCACAGTTTAAATTATGAGAAAACGATGCCTGCTAAAGCGGGAAGGAACGGCTCCAGTTATGCACCACCGGCCACCCTATAAAAAAAAAACAACTTCCCTCCACCACCATAACCGCTTCTATTTTCACGTTTCTGCCGCCGTGAGCCACCGCTCTCACACCTTCTTGGACTGTCGTAAATCCACCCGTTTCATTTCCCCAATCTGCACTATTAATTTATTATAGAACTGCATATACAAATTAGCAACTCGGAAACTTGTATGCATCAATTTTGTTTTGTTTTAGCGATCGAAAAAGTTTTGAAGCTTTCAGATGTGTTTCTCGCCATGTTTATGCTCTTGTTGCATTATTTTTAGTGTATGATCGATATCCTCAAAAATTCAAAAGAAAAAGGGGGATTAATTTCCTGGTGATTAGCGTGATTAATTGGGTTATCTGATCCGTGAATCTTCGAGGGAGAGATGGAGTCGAGGCATATGTTGATGTCGGCACTGGGTGTTGGTATAGGAGTGGGAGTAGGGCTTGGATTGGCGTCGACGGGAGCGGAGACCGTCGGCAAATGGGCCGCCGGCGCTTCGAATTCCACCGGCTTAACGCCGCAGAGAATGGAAGAGGAGATGCAGGGCATCGTCGTCAATGGAAGGGATTTCAATGTGACCTTCGAACAATTCCCCTATTATATCAGGTAAATTTATGGAAACAACGTCATAAATGACTACTGCTCCTTTGAGAAAAAAAGATATATGTCTCATGTCGATTATTTCTCATTATATTCTGGATTTGTCTTGAAAAGATATAGAATTCATAATAAGTTTCGGAGGTTCTCTTAGAAGGAAATTATGAATAAACGAATATTTCAGAGTAATTTTTTTTTTTTTCGGGCCATTTTATTTATCTAAAGATGAAAACGTCTTTTATCAATGAAGAGGGCAAGGTTATTTCAAAAGAAAAAAAAAATAGCACTTCCTGGTTGCTAATATTACTGTATTAGATCCATATGCACCTTGTTAATGTAGATTTCAGCGAAGCCACTGTGACAAGATTAAGGAGACCACTATGCTTAGTTCATTTTGCCAATTTCATAGATTTAACTTGATCCCTAATATAAATTTACTTTTCACCTACTTTAGCTCCGAAATTTAGTGTGCTCCTTTTGCTATCTAGCCTGCACTTATGTCTTTCTCTACGTGACAATGACAGTGAACGGACAAAGGTGTTGTTAAATAATGCTGCTTTTGTTCATTTGAAAAAGTCCAATTTCTCTAAGCACACACGGAATCTATCTCCTGCAAGTCGAACAATTTTGCTCTCTGGAACTAATGGTAGGTTGTTTTTTTTTGTTTGGAATGTTTGTTTGGTTTACTTTGAAGTTTACCGTTTCCTACGCATGTATCTGAGTGTTGTGCTTTATGTTTAACAGAAATGTATCAGCAAATGCTTGCCAAGGCATTAGCACATTATTTTGAAGCCAAGCTGTTGCTATTGGATGTAAATGATTTTTCTTTGAAGGTGAGATTAAAAATAATATAACTTTTACTGCTGATGATCAATTTCATGCACTTATGTACTAAGTCTATGAATGGTTGGTTTTAAACAGATTCAAAACAAGTATGGGTGCTCTAGAGAATCTGTAAGTTCAACAGTTATTTATCATTATGCTTTATATCTGAATACACAGGCGTTGGATTATTTAATCCTCAAAGCGAGAAAAATCTGTGGCATTCATGTTATATTACTAACATATCTTTTGTAGTCTTTCAAAAGGTCCCCATCCGAATCCACCTTAGGTCGAATGTCCGAGTTGTTTGGATCATTTTCAATGCTTCAGCCTAAGGAGGAAAGTAAAGGTATGAATAAAACCGTCTTTCAATGAAGTAGAGTGTCCATGTTGTAAAATTGTAAGGTCATATTTTTGGGTAGATTATGATTGCAAGCCAATATTCACTACTTCAGTCTTTTCATATACTATTATGGCTGCCCTTCCATTCTAGGTAGAAGTTTGGTTTTGGACGTCGGTGAATCTCCTCCATCAGCTTAGCTAGGAGACAGTAGTCTTTATTTCTTGATTTTATAATTACAATTCTCAAATGATGCAAAAATGTGTGTTTGTCGATTAGTCTTTGAATGGTGATTGGTCTCGGTCCTTTTTTCACTCGGAATTAGTAGAATATTGCTTATATGCTGTTGTTGATTACGTGATTATGATTATGTAAAGAGAGTTTGGTTGGGGGGGGGGGGGGGGGGGTCCGGCAGTCTTCATCTGGTTCCATTTTCAATTTACGTCTATTCTATTGCAGGAACATTACCCAGGCAAAGCAGTGGATTCGATCTTGCATCTTAGTGCGTAATGTTTGTTCTTAATATATACTTATCAATGGTTTGTTCTTAATATGTGATGATATGCCTGAATGTGCAGCGGGCAGGAAAGCACTGCTCCTTTAAAATTACGGAGAAATGCATCAGCTTCAGCAAACATTAACGATCTTACCTTTACGAGTACCCCTGCAATTTCAGGTTAGGATTGGTGAATAATTTCATTAAATGTAAAGAAATGTAATATTCATTTTCGCTCTGATACTTCATGGTTTGATACCCCAAGTTCCCGAAGTACGGATATTGGAATTATGAGGTGTTATTTTCAAAATCAGGAGTGAAAATGTCAAATATCCGGAAGAGAGAACTCATGGTATATTTGATGCTATTTGAAGTACAGGGAAATAGAAAGTCAAGTTGCAAAGTTAATATGGATTTTGGTTTTGGAGTTAAGATGATGTTGTATGCTTCAAAATGAAAATATATCAGAATTTTTTTATATGTATAACTCCCTCCTATTAAATTTTAGAGAATATATATAAAAAAAAAACGAGTTATAACAATCAAGTTGTAGAAGAAGTTGTGTTACCAACCATAAGGTTGGTCTTTAAATAGCTTTCTATACTGCTATATCCACACTGGGTCTATTTTTCTTAATTATAAATCTTAATCTTTACAGCTCCATCTAAGTCTGCAAGTAACTGGTGTTTTGATGATAAGCTTTTGATACAAACGGTTTACAAGGTACAATTTTCATCCATGCATAAGGCTTATTTGTGACCTTGCTATTGAAGCTTAGATAGATATTCCATCACATTGACACAGGTTCTTGGCAAAATATCAAAAATGCATCCAGTAATACTTTATATTAGGGATGCTGATAAATTCTTGTGCAAATCCCAGAGACTGTATACTATGTTCCAGAAAATGTTGCAGAAATTATCTGGATCCATACTGATCCTTGGTTCGAGGATTGTTGCTGAAAATGCTTACAGCTTAGTAGATGAAAGGACATCTACAGTATTTCCTTATAACATTGAATTAAGACCACCAGATGATGAAAACAATCTTGGAAGCTGGAAATCTAAACTGGAGGAGGATATGAAGATGATTCAATTTCAGGATAACAGAAATCATATAATAGAGGTACTTGGTTCTAATGATCTTGACTGCGATGATCTGGGATCTCTCTGCTTAGCAGATGCAGCTGTTCTAAGTGATTATATAGAAGAAATTGTGGTATCAGCTATCTCATACCATCTTACAAATGTAAGGGAACCTGAGTACAGAAATGGGAAACTTGTTATATCATCTTCAAGGTGTTCATTTTTCTTTCTTTTTCTAAACCATTGTAAAAAATTTATCCTATTAAATATGCTAACTTGTTATCTTGGTCTTGGATTAGCCTGTCCCATGGATTAAATATATTCCAGGAAGGTAAATCGGACACCATAAAGCTTGAAGCTCAAGTGGAATTGCCAAGGGTAGGTTGCTTAATATAAACTGTATATGTTGATGGAATATATTAATGAGATGAAGTCATTCATCACAGAATGTATTAGATGTAGCAGCTGCGTCATCAATGCCTGAAATAAAATCAGAAACCACTGCTGCACCTGAAACCAAGAGCGAAGAACCCCCTGCAGCAAAACCTCCGGTAAGGCTTGCTCACTTCTATTTCTTTCAGGATAATGTCATTGTTATCCCAAAGATCGACCTTTTTCCAGTTTCGGCCCCCTTTTCACGCACTATCAAATTTGGTCCTGCAAGTACTCTTTTACTCCACATTTGGTCCCACTGTAAGTTCACTATTCGTGGACTGACCGGAATCAACTATTTTGGGGCTGCTAAATTTAATAAATAAATTTAAAAATAATTACATTTAGCACACCTATATGGTTGATTATGTCAGTCAATGGACAATCAACTAACAGTGGGACCAAGCGTGGGAGTAAAATTGTATTTTCAAGACCAAGTTTAATAGTGAGTGAAAGAGGGAAACTAAAACTGAAAAAATGTACACTCTAGGGACCAAAAATTATAATATGTCATTCGTTTCTAAATGCTTATAAATGCGATGGTGTTTTCCTTGTCAATATTTTCTCTGTTCATAGAGCTGTTTCTAATTTTCAATTGCAGCAAGAACCAGACAATGAGTTTGAAAGGCTCATCAGGCCAGAAGTGATACCAGCAAGTGAAATTGGTGTAACATTTGCAGATATAGGTGCTTTAGATGAGACTAAAGAATCTCTTCAGGAATTAGTGATGTTACCACTCAATAGACCAGACCTTTTCGAAGGTGGCCTTTTGAAACCATGCAGAGGAATACTGCTATTCGGTCCACCTGGTACTGGAAAGACTATGCTGGCCAAGGCTATAGCTAACGAAGCTGGAGCTAGCTTTATTAATGTTTCAATGTCTACTATTGCCTCCAAGTGGTTCGGTGAAGATGAAAAGAAAGTTAGAGCATTATTCACCCTAGCAGCCAAGGTCTCCCCAACTATAATATTTGTAGATGAAGTTGATAGCATGCTTGGGCAGAGGAATAAATCTGGGGAGCATGAGGCAATGAGAAAGATAAAGAACGAGTTCATGGTTCACTGGGATGGTTTATTGTCCAAGCCCGGTGAAAGAATACTAGTTCTCGCTGCAACAAATAGGCCATTTGATCTTGATGAAGCAATCATTAGGCGCTTTGAGAGAAGGTATCAGTCAATCTCTTTGTACATTTGGATAGTGATGACTAGTGAACTTATTTTTGGTTTCATACAGAATAATGGTAGGCTTACCATCTGTAGAGAACAGAGAGAGAATCTTGAGGACGCTATTGTCAAAAGAGAAGGTTGAGGAAGGATTAGACTTCAAGGAGCTTGCAACAATGACAGAAGGATTCAGTGGAAGTGATTTAAAGGTCTCTTTAGATGATACTTTTTTTTTTTCATTTAGGAAATCAAATCCCATATGAATCTAACAAATATTTGCCGATTAGAACTTTTGTGTAACCGCTGCATATCGACCAGTCCGTGATTTAATAAGTAAAGAGAGGCAAAAGGATCAGGTAATTTTATAACTATAGTGAAGTGTGTTGCATATATATTATTTCAACAATTTTCTAATCTTATTTGTCTTGTGCCTGGTTGAAAACACGTAAAGGAGCGTAGAGCCGTGGAGGGAGCACAGCTTGGTGACAGTTCAAATAGCAAGGAAAGAGTAGTCAGTATCAGGCCATTGAACATGGAAGATCTGAAAGAAGCAAAAAAGCAGGTAAAATGATGATGAAACTCTTTATTGTGGTTATTAAAATTGTCCCTAAGCAAAAGTTATAAATTTATAAGAAAATAATGATTATCTATTGCACTACTTGGTAACAGATTGCAGCTAGCTTTTCGGCCGAAAGTTCCATAATGGCGGAGTTGAAGCAATGGAATGATGCACACGGGGAAGGTGGTTCAAGGAAGAAGGAACAACTATCTTACTTCTTGTAAGATTCAAGAAAGACTCTGCTGAGCTTTTACATACAATATTGTATTAGTGCATGAGCATTAGGTAGGCAGAATAGGTGTGATTGTCAGGGTTTGAGAAGTTATCTTACTCTATTCTTATTTAGCATAACCTTCATGTTTATGCAGTCCATTTACTGTGTATTATCATGTTATCAAATAATTTTCTATAAGTTGAAGTTAGTTAAATCTTATCTTTCTACGCCTTTTGTTATCTGTAATCTGATTTTTATGAAAAGGAAAGGGGCCTCTAGAGAAATCTTTCAGTTTAGTCAAACCATCAATATATGAAATTACTAGGTGAAACGCTTCTTTTATTTCAACGGGTGGTGTGCAATTGCTGCACATCTTCCTCCCATAGTTATCACTTGCTCTGCTCGTCGACTTTCGCAGTTACGTAGAGTTCTTAAGATCCTCTTCAAACTCAATTATGGCAGAGGCAATTTTCAATGTTTTGATGGGATTGATTATGGGCGTTGAAAAGGAAATGAAGAAGCCCTCCAACGCTCTCCACAAATGACATTTTTAGTGGACAGAGAGAATATACAATGGTACACATTTTTAGTGGACAAAGAGAATATATTTTTGATCGTGCCCATCAGACTTTGTTTATAGAATTATATTCTATATTTGTCATTTTTATAAATAAGAAAATAATATTATTTGAAGAAGTTATAATCAGTTAACACCTGACTCACAAATAGTTCAACCTTGAACTTCACAAAGTTGACCCATAAAACTTTCACAAGCTTTGGACCACACCTAAACAAAAAGTCATGCCGTTTCATATATATATATATATATATGTGAAATTTATTTGTCCAAATTTTGCCCTACTTATGAAAAAAAAATCATTTTACTCTGAACATGTTGGCAAAATAGTTATTTAGGGTAAAAATAATTTGTCTTAATAAATTTGAACATTAATTTAGTGTTATTTTTAAATAAGCATGCCTAATCAATGATAAGTACCTTATAAATGTCGGAACCTCACAGTTGATATCACACATTACATTTGGCCATGGTCTCATATGATATATTTACAAGTAATTTTCGTGGTACTTTATGCATAGCTGCAAAAGTGTAACGGGTTTTTTGTATTTTTGATAGGATTATTTCATTTTGGGTCAGTCTACTAATAAAATCATCGTGCAGGTTTTAGCAATATTACATTTCATATATATGCAGTCATCTGGTCGGATTAATCCGAAAGAATTTAATCCAATCTAAAAATTTGAACTTATAGATATTAATTCATTTTCTAACACGACTAGGCCATGGATAATCGCAATCTTCTGAAGACACAAGACAACAAAAGCGATTTGAAGGACAGGATTTACGATGAATCCAAGAAAATATGGAAGGTGGCATTGCCTGGAATTAATTATGTCGAGGATGGCGTCATTCGGAATGATTGTCGTTTATAGGTCACATGCATGAGTCCACTTGACCTTGCTGGATACGCTCTTGTCCAAACCTTGACTGTCCGGTTTGCGCAAGGCAAGGAATTCTGCTAACTTGATCTACTTATGCATTATTTTTCTGTCCTTTTTTTATTAAGTTTGGTCCAATAAGTATTTTCCATCATGTTAGGAATTTGAGGAATATGGTATTATTATTAAAAGGAAAAGAAAAGAGAATCCACACCCCGGACAAAGGAGGAAGAATGAAGGATGGATGTGCCTCATTAAAACCACTCTTGTGGGCAAACCGATCGAGGGAAAAAGAGTGCAAACATCCAAGCCCTTACTCCCCTAAGAACAAGGCCTAAAAAAAATTACACCTGTAAGAACAAGGCCCGGAATACAAAGCCATATAAGACCGAAAAAGAATAGCTGTTCAAAGCAAAAAACAGCAGGAAATAGATGGAAAGACAGCAGCATTCAGCAACAAAGTGGCTGTGGGAGCAGGTCTGCAGACCAAAGTGGCTATTATTAACTTAGTTTGCTACTATGTGATTGGAATTCCTATCGGAGCTGTTCTTGGATATGTATACCATCTTCAAGTAAAGGTGATTTCTCTCTCTGCAAAATTTTAAGATAATCTACAGGGTATCTGGATTGGAATGATCTGTGGAGTTGTTATGGAAACGCTCACAATATGCGTGATGACATGTAAAACAAACTGGGATGAAGAGTTAACCAAATATTCAATAATCATAATATTGTTCTTTTGGAGAAAAGCAGAGTGAGTATATAGAAATTAATGCACCAAAGCAGATCCTCAACACAGACAAGATCATATAGGTTTCCTAATCCACTAGCTAAAACAAAGATCACATTTTAATCCTAGGAACTGCATAAAGTTTACACTTTTGCCATTAAATACCTTTGCATTTCTCGTTTTCCAAATATGCCAAACGACACCATTCTTTTACCTTAAGCATTAACTTCACACCATTCCTTGTTTAAATTACAGGTATCCAAAACTTCAGCGCGTCTCAAGAGATGCATGGTACTTGCATTTGGAATCTCCTAATGGGAATAATTAAATCTCGATATATGTATTATATATGTGTGTGTATGTTTGAGCATGTGCATAGATGTGCTCTGGCATCGGAGCTGGATGCAACACCAAATGTATGAGAGCATAATTCACTTATTTAAGCTTCAATTAAATGATCTGTTATATTTATTTTCTTCAAGAAGTTTGTGAAATTAGTCAAATCTCTGTCTCCAGGTAACTCAGCAATGAATTTTGATCTTAAACTTAGGCGAAAATACTTTTTGTCCTTTAAATTTTATTGACTTTGTTATTAGTCCCATTAATTATATATGGACTTCGTTTTTAGTCATGTAATTTTCATAAAAATAACTTTTTAATCCTCAAATTGGTTATTGTAGGTCACCATTCTAGTGACAGTCTGAATAAAAAGAAATACATGTCATATTAGCAGAAACCAAAAAGATGAACTCAATAGTCGGTTTTAGGACTAAAAGATAATTTTATTTTATTTTGAAAGGAAAAGATAATTTTTTGTAAGTTACAGAACTAAAAACAAAAGTCAAAAGTTAACCAGACTAAAACAATTTATTTGACCAAACAAATAAAACTTGGCCTAAATTCACTAAATATAAAAGATAATGTCCGAGTTTTGTAAGTTTTAAAAAATAGTATCCTAATTTTATGAATTTGTAAAGCTCATATCCTAATTTTGCAAGTTCATAACGATAGTGTCCTAAATATAGTAACACTCGTAATATAGTGTCCTAAAAAAATAGTTTCCCCTATATCACTGATAAGTAATTAGGTTGTGTATGGATATAATTATTTGAAATATTGAAAATGAATGGATTTCAAATGACACATTTTTCTTACGTATTTCAATTTCTCTGATGTGAACTAGGATCAGAGGTAAGTATTTAAATTCATTCAATCGCATATTTTATCTAAATAAGTGGAATAAATTTAAATTATGAATTTAAAATTTATAGTTCAATTCCTCCATCCAAACACAACCTTAGTGCATTAACAAAGGATTTAATTAGGCATTCAAGAAAATTAGTGCTTGCTTAAGTAAAATTCTTATAATTAAAAAATTAATTCTACTGACCTGATTGCGAGGTCATCTGATACTGAATAGATTTGATTCCTGAAGTCGCCTGACCTGCCGGTTCAATTTAAGTTGTGAACCGAACGTTTGCTTAACCGTTTCGCTCCATGAACTGTTAGTTATGAAATGTAACTGAATTACTGTTTCAACAGAACTGAGTTGCGCACAAAAGAAGTTAAGTGCCTAAATTGATTAACTGAATCAGTTGAAATCGTCAATTAAATACTGGGCTTTAATCGCATTGAAAAATGGTATAAATAGATTTAACTTTTCCTGCGATTAAAAAAGATTTTTGTCAATTGCGAAATTAGGGCTGTTAGTGAGAATTTTGTGAAAATTAATTGCTAGTGTAATTGAGTTGTAATCTGTAAATTCTCCATCATATAGTGGAGTTTGAGTGTTCTTAATCTCCTGGATGTAGATTTTACAACTAAACCATGTAAATAGTTTGTGTGATGATTTAGTTCATTGATTTCTATTTTAATACTTGTTTCATCGTTTATTTTGGTTTTGGGATTAATTTCTGAGTGAATTTCCCGTAACACTCCTTGATTTAGTGATAATTAAGTTGGGAAGGTGGGCACAGAATTGAAGAAAATGATGGATGATGAGAAGGTGCTCATCTAAATCTGGTCTGGAGTTGGCTCATTGGATGAAAAAAAATTAACTTCAATTCCTTCAGTTGATACACGCATGCACCTTCCACCACTCGGAGATCTTCCCCTTGTTAAATCCTAAACCTTGATGCGTTATTGGTGGTGAAAATTCAGTACGTCTTTGGATGAACTGATCGTATTGGAGTGTTTACCCAATTGGAAAAGGTTGTTAAAAGCAAGAAATTAATGTTCCCAAATCTTCAGATAGAAAGTGTCCGCAGTGACATCAACCTTTGTCATGCATCCTCATCCTCGTCCCTAAAAAATCTGAAACAAGTGAGGTGCAGCCCCTTGATTCGATCTTCTCTTGAGCATCTTTCGTCTCTTGAATTGGAGATAGATAGATATTCGTACATCAACGTCAATGGCATGCCAGAAGAAGACGCACTGCAAGGCCTTTGAGATACCAAGGGTTGGTAATGCATGGAAGAATCGTACGTTTGCTAGAAAAAATGGCCTAAATTCTCTTACAATAATACACGGTTGGTGATATCTGATTAATGCAGACATCCCGAGAGAGAAGGGTGGTTAATTCCTTACGGCTAAGGCGCGAGCAGTCTTCAACTAATGTCTTTTGTGGGTTCGGTGATCCCGAGCAGCTTTCGGAGACATTACTACTTAGACTTGGAATATTTAAGTCAACCGGTTAATTCTGCTCTCTAATTAATATAAGTTTCTTGATCACGCTTTATGCTGCTCGCTTATCAATGCAGCCCAATCTGTTATTTTAGATAAAAGTTTATCTAGCTTACACAAAGAAAACGATTAAATTCTTTATTTCCTGTAATTTGATGATACCAATTTAGTTATGGTTCCATATTTTGATTTTGATCGTTAGAACTCGATCAAACAGCTATAACAGGTGGGATAAGCAATTTCATTTTGCCTTTTGTTTTCCCCTGGCCAAATTTAGTGTTTAATGTTTGAACTTAACTTATAGAGAAACTGATCAGTGAGTTTGTTGGATTTTTTTAATGGATCTAAACCAAGCACGTAACCATACTAATCTAACCGATTTAGATTACTATTGGATGGATCATCTTCTTCATTTTCAAATATCTAAGCCAACAAAATCAAATTCACCAAATATAATAAATATTTAACCAAAATCAAATTCAAATCAATATTCATTTAAAAATCAACTCCACCAGATTAATTAGTTCAAAACCGATTCTTTCAAAACTAGATCTTGTCAAGGGGAGGACAGTCCAAGGGAGGCAAAAGCAGATTATGCGGCGCCGGGGACGATGAAGAGAGAGAGAGACTGTATTAAATGACAGATTTCTTTTGGTTGATTTCTTTGAACAAATTACACCCAACAACCAAAGATTAGGGACTCTTTCCCTCTCCTCTCCTCTCCTCTCCTGCAGATTGATTTCACCCGCAGACTTGATAATAACATACTCTTACCCAAACTCAGAGAATAATTCTTTAAACTAGAACCTTCACCACAGATTTCTTCACCATTTTCGCAGTTTGGGGTTGGTCTAGGGAAATAACAAAAAACACCATATAATAATGAAAATTGCTTTTTTCACTCCTGTAAGTTATAAATACATATTTTCATCCACCTGAGGGGAAATGCAGAGTAGATCTATCTGTATAGGGTCAAAGTAGCAAACCAAAAAGATCAATCATTGTGATTTTGTTTTCCATTTTGTAATGTAAAACATCAGGAAAAGCAAGAGCTGAGGTGCTATTTTACTATGTTCCTCCTGTGTAAAAGAACCCTATATTTTTAGAGATTTTTTTTTATCTCATAACTTATTGAGTTTCCGTTTTTTACCTCAAAAATTTTGACTCTTGATCAATCTTCGGATTATCCAATTTGTTGATAGAATTTACTAATCGATGTTTGTTTATGTGGCTTTACGACAGATTGATTCTACCAAACAATAATCTTATGATTTTATGTTCTTGGGGAGGGAGAATAGAGAGCTTAGAGAGAGAAATATTGTAATGAGGATTATATTGATTGTATGAAAATGTGAGAATAGTACAAGAGATGTCTTATTTATAGGTGTGTGAGCGTGAGACGGCACCTTACGAGCCTATGTGGCTTCCGGTGTTGACGAGGGTTCCTTACCCTCGTCTTGATCTCTCACACTGCTTCCCCTATCACGCCTTGTCCTACTACTATGTCTTAGACTAGATGGGCCTCATTAAAAACCTCGCTGTAAACCACCCTTGTGGATAAACCGGACGGAGGGAAAAAGAGCGCGCCATCGGGGTCCTATTGACTAACAGGCGAGCTCATGGGCGAGCACAGAGGCGGCGAGGTCTTCACGAGGATATGGGGTGAGCTCCAGAATGACAGAGGCGACCTCCTGATTCTCTGATTCACCTCGAGTGGCTCGCCCATCAACACAATTTTAATCTCATTTTCATTAAAAAAAAGTGAATATAACGTCGTTTTCTATCATACACGATGCACGTGGTAGTTAAATTTGGACATTTCTGACATCCTTGCTGATATTTATTATTTTCTAGTAGTGTTTCACTGAAATGGAAAAAATAAAAATATTTATTTGGCAATCATGTCAGTAAAAATATTAAAAATCCTCAAATTCAACCACCACGTGCGCCGTGCATAGCAAATTCACTTTTTCGATAAAAATGGGATAAAAGTTGGACAACCCAAGAAGTCACATATCAAAATCTAAGAGTCTAAAATTTTTCGGGATCAAAAGTGACCACTAGATATATTATGAAAACAAAAGAACATTATCTCGACATTTTACTATGTTGACAAATTTTTAAGAATTGTCATACTTTACTTGGTTATAATGACTGTTTTGTTTCTCAAAAAAACTTTTATGTTGACAAATATTTAAGAATTTTCATACTTTACTCGGTTATAATGACTCTTATTGTTTTTGTAAGTACTCAAATGAATAAATGTAAAGAACAACTTGAATGAGGCTTTTCCTTAATCTTCTAAAACAACATATTTTTAAATGGCTACAATCACTATCTATTACGCATTAGCATATATTAATGCGCATATATTTTTAAATGTTTTATATATATATATATATATATATATATATTTAAATCCTGATGTTAGAAACTCAGGAAGCAAAAAAAAAAAAAAAACTTTCTAAGGTGAAGTATTTTTTGTGCAGTTCCAAACTTGAAGTAACACCAACTCCTGCATCTTTTACTTTCCTTCAATGTGTAACTAGAAGAATATTCATCTCTCTGCATTGGGGCGGAAGAAGAAGACATTTTTGAAAGGTCGTAAGTTATTCTGAAGGATCAGGTTCCCAGTTGGCCTCTATTGCTGACGACAGTTCCATATGACAAATACGGACGGCCCCCATTATGCGCTCCGGTAACTCTTCTGTAGTGTTACCCTACCAATTTCATAACATCAACCAAAATTCAACTGGGATATGGATTCTCAACTGGCTTGTGAATATATAGTAGTAACAAATGTATCACATGTTGAGCTAAAGAATACAGTAGGATTGAATTCAATTATCAAGTCCTTCGCATTAAAATTTACCCACTACTTTATTTAAAATACTCCCTCCATTTTGAACCAATTTCCACACTTTCTATTTTAGGTTATCCCAAATTTATTTGCACATTCCTAATAAAGGTAACATCCATTTACGTGCACACTCACAAAATTATATATATATATATATATATATTTACTCATGTGCCACTATTTTATTTAAAAAAATATTTTTTTATTGAACCACGTAAAATTTCATGGGTGCAAATTGGTTTGGGACGAAGGGAGTAGCACACATAAGTTTGTGAATAAATCTACACATACTGTTTATATGTTTTCTTAATGTATCCTACCAAGTAACACATAGGTAACCAAAACTTCTTACCATGTTGTTAAATTTATGGAATATTAGATTGCAATACATCAATCACCTGTATGATAAATGCCATGTCAATAACTAGTGTTGTGATAACACCAATTACAAGCCCCAGCACTCCATTCGCCACCGTGGAAGAACCGATATCGACATCAACCTACATACACAAAAAAGCGCTCTACCTTATTCTTGATTTACTTCAAATTTATGCAAATTGGCTAAATCAACTCACTTCCAGATAACCATGGCCACGGATATAATTGCAATCAACTGATTTTCCTAGTAAACAAGGAGTGCTTCCAACACTCTGACGTACAATCCAAGATCCCTAAAAAGTTCTTTTGTCATTATTAGTCAAACAAAAGCAGGATGTGGTTGCAAAGACAGAATAATGACCATTTAAATCTCGAGGAAAAAATCTCAGGTGCCACATTCATGATAAGATAAAATAGAACAAAAAAAAAAAAGCAGAGGTTATTAACAAAAATATATCATTAGCTCATGGAATTAGAATAGTGTTTGTACTCCTTCAGGCACATGGCAACAAGGAGAAGGATACCTTTGGTACTGATGGAATAAGCTTCAGTCTAGTATTCCGGAATTCATCATCCCCATCAGCAAACCGTTGCAAGAGAGATCCTGGTATAAGTTTCTTGGCTACAAAATAAAAAATCAAGCTGTAGCATGTGGATCCAGGTACCTGGGAAAATGCAAATTCATCAATCTTCGGACAAACATATAAATTTTGGAGAATGAGATTAGCTGCACGGCAACTCACTTGCAGATTAATAACAATAGAGAAATTTCCCCTGTCTGCTGCAACCTGAAATGATAAAAAGACCCGCTATATAATCATACTAGGGAGCAGTTAGAAATCAATTAGTGAAATATAAGTGAACCAGAAATTATGTTTATTCAGAAAATAAAGGAAATCAGATTTACAGAAAGGAATTGAGTTACTATTTGTATGACTTACTTGTGCTGCACAACCTCTACGCTTGGCAACATGATCCATTCTTTTCGTATTTTTGAACCAGTCTACAGCGACAAGATCCAGGAGATGTTTACCACCAGGAATCTAAAATGTCGGTGCAGAAATGTATTATTGAGGCAAGCACATTAGGCTTTCACTGTAAATTTAGCATGTAGAAAATGATACATACCTTTGACTTATCAATGCAGAAATTCTTACTGCGTACTCTGAAATTGTTGCCATCAGACAATGTCCAGCAGTTACGGGCATTATCCTGATCATTACGGCGAAGGTTACCCGAGAACATGGTTACATCTACCTGGTCTTGGGTTTCTTCTTCAGAGGCTTCAGTATGTATAGAGTATAGCAAATAAATAGCAATTTAATTAAGATAATGAATTTATGGAGTTAATATCAAGAATTGTCCTGTAAATTAGGTCGTATCCAATTTTAGTGCTTTTGGTGTAAATTTTGGTCTAACAGGACCGCAATTGAAAAACATTATGACATACCGGACAAAAATTGGACACAAAGAAGGACCAAATTTGAAAAATAACAAACTATAGGACATTTACAGGATGCTTTTTGATATTAACTTCAATTATATATAATTGCATGAATAACTACACATATGACCCACCAATTTTTTTTTCTTCATGAGCCTCAGGTGTAGAAGGAGAAACCTGAAAATGTCCACATAATAAAAAAATCAATCATTGCAAATCTTGAAATTTTATGATTCAGCAGATGTAAAACAACCTCGTCATCAGCATACTGAAAATCTTCATCTTCATCGGAGAATTCGTCCATCAGCACATCATTTCTATTTGCTGCATGCAATTGATCAAGTGAAGGACTGCGGTGATGACCAGCAGATGATTGGTTTTTCTGACTACTCTTTGAAGAACTGGGTGCTGAAGTCATATTAACCATAACTGGAATCCTTGGAGCTGCTGCTCTTTCATCAGTTTGAGAAAAGTATTCTCGCAATCCTGTGGCAGTATAAGCAGAAAGCATTCATCACCCTTGCAAACAACATTGAGTTCATGCCAAGTAAAATTGATCTATAATGCAAGGTTATTAACACCAGTAACTGAATATAAAAAATATCAGTGTCTGTCATACTGCAGCAGAAATAAAATTATAAGGTTTAATTAGTTCACAGTAGCTGAGAATATTAAGAGATTATCGGCAACATAAAAAAAATCGCAAAATGCAAAACATGCAAAATGGATTCAGATGACATTCAACCTTGAGTATTAACAGATAAATGGTTCTGGACAAGATTTTTCCAGAAACACAATTTGTTGCTTAACAAAGATAGCTGCAAAAAATTGTCAGACTAGAAGTCCAGAAAAAGAAGGGCTTGATCTAGAGATCTAAAGAAACAGGATAACCACTAAATTTCTAACAGCTAACACCTTGGCTATTTTTGACCAAACAGAAAAGATGAAACATGGGGAACACAATAGACAAGGTAATTAGGTCTCCAGAATATTTCCTAAAAAAATTCAATACAAAATCTCAAAATACAAAAACAAATTTACTGAAAAAAGTACAAATGGAAGTTTAAAATCTCACCTGCAACACTATTTAGAATCTGAAGAAGACTGTGTTGCTGAAATGATGAAATATAACCTACTCCCCAGCCTTTGAGATCAATTTGCATAAGATGCTGGACTTTTGCTCTAGGCCTCCCATTACAAGGTCTTAGAGGTGATATATTGAAGCCACCACCTGGAATTAGAAAAATCTGTGCTATTTAGTATAACAATGAAATAAAAATGAAGATTTTAGAAAAAGAAAGTAATTTGATATCTATCAGTAGAATTTACTTTCAATATGAGCCCGCACAAATCCTCGTTGTCGAACACAATTTTTATGCTCCCTAGATCGGAATAACACAACTGCAAATTCACAAGAAAGAGGGCAATCATACATCAAGAAAACTAAATGACAAATCAAATGAACAAGGAAAGTCCTCTAAATTACCATAACTTCCATCATCATTTCGACGCCAATAGCGTACATAACAAAGGTCACGAGGCCATACAAACCTGCATTTTACATAGAAAAATGAATCACTCCCTTTGGAGAAAGTATTAAGTATATATAAAAGATGACTAAAAAAAACCTATACATAAATTTTTGGGGATTGGTACCCAAACTCACATCCATCAACTGCAACCTAACCATTTTGGTTACAATTAACTCTGTTCAACTACCGCTAAAGTAGCTTTCAGTAAAAAGAAGAGAAACTAAGGGATGAGTGCTCTGGTCAGAAAACAGCATAAAACATCAAAGGTGTAATTAGTGAGTGCAGCAACTTTACTGGTATTCAGTTTTGCATCAAGGGCCAAAGATCTATATCCCCTCTAGCAAATTACAGCTAACATGACATGATCAGAAAAGGAAACATATAATGGTGGAAAAACTAAGGACACAACGTTAAAAATGATTATATAAATTTTTCATCCCATCCAGAACAAGCTTGGTCTACCATTGGCTCCTCAATGAAGTAATAAACTCGGATTTGATTTAAGGAAGAGAAGGGAGAGAACACAAAACCCAGAAACTGAAAGATAGAAAAGAGAAGGATATGACAAGAACCCGTATTACGTTGGAAACCAGTCTAATTGAAGCCTGTGGTATAAAATAGCAGTATGTCCGTCTACTTCTTCAACCAAGCTACCATATTGAAAGCTGCAATCCCACCTGCATGAATGATACTTTGTTAAATGTATACTAGTAGAAAACCTCAACTTGCCATAAGTATTTTTCATACGTTTGATTTCACCCAAAAGAAAGAAAAATTTCGAAACTAAGACGTTCAGTAATGAAAGTAATTGCTAAAAGTTCTTTTTTAAGAGTTTTTTTGTCACTCCAAAGGTTCAAGAGTTTCGATAATGCTGACAACCTCTAGAAGAGCCTGAGTGAATGGTACCACCTTTGAATCCACAACTCTGAAGAGTAAAATACACCTAAGATGAAGCTCACAAAGTTCCAAAATCTTAACTTCCACACTTCTATTCATCGCTAAATGTTAAATGTTCCTATATGCATCTCTATTACCAACCATGAAATTGACAGTGATATTCATCTTACACACTCCTGGTCAGAGGTCAAGTTGATTTAAGAGTGTATATGAAAAGTAAATGAACACATATATGAAACGTGCCACCTGTTTCGCATTTTCTCAACATCTAAGAAGATCAAACCTAACATTTAAAACAGCAGAAAAGGAACTTACTCAAATCGTGTTGCATCCATGCTCATCACCAGCTCAAATATTTCTTCGCAGGTAGCCTCGACTACCCCAACAGCTTTCATTGCTCTGCTACAGCTCTTTGGCTACATGAATTAAAGTAGACGAATATTAAGAGATATTGCATCAAGTGTTCAGCCAATGTATTCATAATTGCAAAAATCATAAAGACATCCTTACAAGAAAATCAACTTCAAGAAGCTCCTCGAAAATCCGAAGCCCTAACAACTCACATAAAAAAATGTGCATTCAAGAAATATTCAAATATCCCAAGGGCAAGAACTTGTAGTTCATACATTATTACTCCACTTAATGCATAAGTATAGCAACTCACCGTTCTGGCACTGAAGGAGGCGCCAAAATTTTCTAGAAAATGCCAGATGGTCGAAGTTGTGATTAGTCATATCTGAATCAAATTCCTTTGTCCAGTCAAAAACAGATTCAGGAAGGCCTGCCTCACATAAAAAAGCTCATGATATTTCAGTAACGTCACAAACAAATCTACAGAAGCCAAGATAAGGAGGTAATCAGAAAGACCATTTCCAATCTTTCTTTGTGGGGAATTTGGACGGGAGTCGTCTTCATCATCTGGAGCACTGAACCTGCACCAGGAAATTGACCTTTGAAAGTTGAGCAGATCAGCAAGATTAATAGTAACATGCATTCTAATTATTGAATAGTACAGTTTATTAGTATAATAAATGTGCTTGGATAAACACAGTAAGTAAAGGCAGCTGCAAGAGCAGAACATGCCCAAGTATAGGCAATAATACAAGGGCATTGCTAGGCCACATTGAAGAAACAGTTAACTGGAGATAATCAATTTGAAAAAAAAAAAATTTTTAATTATATCAAATCCCAGGATAGCTACTAACTGAAGACTTGCAGACCTACTGAAATCAGGACTGGTGCTCATAAATCACTGCTAAAAATATTTGAAGAACTTTAATTTAGGATTCCATACAAATGCATTATCAACTCTGTTCCTAGAATCCTCACGTATAACGAATTTCAGATCCACCAATAAAAATAACTTATACAAATATAGTAACACTCATGACCAGAACAATATATTTTAATGCTACTAAGTAGCTATATTTATTATCACTTTTCAAGGGGGGTGGCGTTTTTTCCAGACCACCAAAATACACAGATGCCCATTAGTACAAGTAGATGTCTCCTGATCAATATAAAATTGAGTGTCATGCAAAGGCAACCCCTAAGCAACCTTGTCTACAGGAAATTATAACTGAACCCATTATAAGCATTTAGAAGCAAATCAACCTTTCATGAGCAATCTTACAACAGCCACACATGTACTTGGGTATTCATGCAAATAAAACTTACTCACGATCTGATGATGAAGCATTTTTCTCAGTGTCCATGCCAGATTTATACTCAAAAGAATGGTATTTATTACCGCTAGTAGCTTGTAACTCTTCATGCTGCATTCCACCAACATTAATTAAGTTTTTTGGCTATTTCAAATACAAAATCTGAAAAGTATTCTCTTGGCATGCAGGAAAGGATATTAACCTACAAATAGGCTAAAGTAATAAATACTGGGGAGGTGGTTAACATTAAAGAAACCTGATCAATAGTGGTTTGAATTTTTTCTTTCCAGAGGAGGGCCTCCTGAATGTTGTAAGCTGCCATCTGAACCAGGAATATTAATATGAAAACAGCTTAATATCCTAAAATGAAATCTTGCAGGGATTTTTATGCACTTAGAGAGACTCCTTAGTGATAGAGGTCAGATAAAGTGCTTATTCAGGCTATGATGTGTTACATATTGTAAATTTCAGTGATGGATTCAATAGTCTATATTTTTAAATCAACTTACATATATCTCTTTGTTTACTTAAATTTTGAGGACCAAGATGAGCCCTTATTAAGGTCTCAAGATTAAATGTTGAGTGGCCAAGAAAAAACATGACAATCCTTTGAAAGAACTGTATCATAACCAGAGGAAAGAAAGGGGGAAAACTGTAAAAAGCTCACTGTTCCGAAAACAATTTCAGTCGCACGTTATGATTAATGAGCATATAATCTCTTTCTTTTGTTTGAGAACTGGAGACCAAAATGGACCAGAGATTACTATTTTTTCAAGATTGAGTCATCATGATCATCCTTTTGAAAGAGATGCATCATGAGTTAGAACACAGAGAGTCAACCTCTTGTAAACATTACTCTCACTGTTCCCTATTCAATTCCTTGAAAAGTTATACTTATATATAATGAAACACTTTCTTACAGTTAATAACTATTTGGATTGAAAAGAACACAAGTGCAACTCGCACAAAAGTAAGTCTAACACATATAGTATGTCTTGCATTCATCAACCTATTATTTTAATAAAGAACATCTCGCCGTGAAAAGACCTTTATAGTGATGTTTCATGTTTTTGAAAGAGTTAATTGCATCTTCAACAAACAAAATTACTGGAGTAATATATGGAAAAAAAAAATACAAAACAAGAGAAGAGTTCAGTTCCCATAAAGCAACTTGTACGAATTGAGAAAAAAAAAATGTCAATTTCCATATATATATTAAGTTAATAAGTCGTGTAAACCATTTCATGGAAATTCTTACATCTACTTACCCTAATCCCTAACTATTTCAAATTACCGAGGATTATTTATCAAGAAAAAATACATTATAATATATAAGTGCACAATTTTAATAGGTTTCTCCCACTACATGAGATCACAGTACATTTTACAGAAGAGTTTCATTACCAAAGCAATTATTGGTTACTCCTGCAGTGCATGAACATTATGCAGAAAGTAAGAATGACATGGGAAATATCCGAACTGAGATCCCTTTTGCACATAAGAAAGGATCATATTAATTGCTTATTAGGTGCATGGAACTGTGTGGGGAAGCAAAATTGATTGTGAAAGTATCATAAAAGATATCTCTGTTACACACTCAAGGAGTTGTGCTGCCAAACTTAGAATTTTCAGTAATCTCATATATATTCAAATTTTACATACCGTCATTCGCTGGTAGCTCTCTTTCTTGTTATAAACAGAGAGAACATAAACCATCTGTCAAAAAATTAGAGTTTATAAAATTATAAATGCATTACCAGAAAGCATGTGTGAACTGTAAACTATAGGCATCAGTAAAAGAATATTAACACATCATCACTCTCATGTGCTGATACAGCTATTATGATTCTCAGTTATAAAACTTCAGGTAACGGAATTGTTCAATACAACAGCACAAAACAGTGTTTGTGGTTGCTCAAGAAAAATATGAACTAATATCAAGCCAACAGAAAGAGACAAGATTTACGAAAAAAATGGGGAATTCTATAACCCATTGATGAAATAATTAGGCCCACATAAACATAATAATATCATAATTCAAATAGGGTTTCACGTGGCCCAATGTTGTAAAATACTTTGATTTATTGAAGGATAAAGCTGGTGAATTCCGTATAGACTTGCTTAACTTAGATGGAAATATGAGCTCCAGTTGACATATGAAGATGAATATAGGGGTCCCATTTTCATATGCAATCATCGACAACTGACGTCCAAAAGATATAAATAGGAATACAGTAAGAATTTTATACAGCCTTCTGAAGAGATAAACTTCCAACTCTCCCACTTTCCTAATCTTTGTTACTAGTGCATAGGTAGAATGACAACCAAAGCTTTTCACATAGATGCCTCAAGACTTTCCATTAAGGCGATAGAGTTAAAGCTAACTGTAAATAGGCAGAGATTATTAGTTATAAGCAAAAAATATTTTGCTCTAAGTCATTCTCCCTTATAATGAACAGAAATTCCCCAATCCTAAAATTTCACAAAATTTTTCTTTTACTCTTTTAATCCTTCATCTCAATTATCCACAGATTTCAATTTAGTATATTATTCTTTAATGAAGTCCTTTAGTTAGCATGTATTGTATCTCAGAAACTTATAAACCAAGAGAAAGTGCGAACATGCTCTGTAGGTTGGAGATTCCGCCTCTAAACCTGATTTAAACTACAAAACTAATTTTTTTTTATCGGCATACAAAACTAATTTGATAATAACTTATAGTCATAAATAAGAAAACATTTACCTTAGCCTATTCAAATTTTTTTTTTTTGGAAACAATTACATACCTAGTCAAAGATCAACTCAAGTCAAATCATCAAGACAAGAGTTGTTGAACAATCTAAATCCGTTCTTTTATCTAATTTACCTTTTTATTAAAATTAAAAGCATCCTCATAACATCATGATCAGCTTTTCCTCATGCTTGTGCCAACCTAAATGGAAACAAAATTTCATATTTGTGTCACATGAAACACCATCTAAGACATAGAGTCAGAGACATAGGCAAGCATTTTTATTTCCTTAATTCAGTAGGACGTAACCTAGTGAGAATACTCAAATTGGGAAAGGGAATATGTCAATCCCTCTTTTGCTAGCTTGGTGTGCTAAAAGATTGCATAAGTGTACATATTCAAGTTATATAAGACTCTTCTCAACTGAAAAAACCGTTAAATTTTCTATGAGGCATATCCTTGACCTACAACTCGTGCAAGGATCAGATAAAAAATAACAATCCAATTGCGCAAGAACTTGTGATGTTCTATCAATAAATACACTTTGTTTCAATATGAAAAAGTATAACAAAATTCTAAGCTTAAATGTTCCAATCATTGAAGCAAGCAAACAAAAGCTGAAAAAGAATGTCTCCAGATTCACGGCCTCTCTAAATTTGATTGTTCAATTTGAGAGTTAAATGATAGCTACGAATTGCAATTAATTTTCTTCAATAATACAGAAATCAGTAACCGAATTGAAAATAATAAATGTACTAGCTCACATGGCCATGATGAGACTTCAGTCCTTGGTCCTCCACTCTACAGTTACCATCAATAAGAAGAGCCTTAACCGGCACCTTACAACAGGAAAAACAGAAATCATAATTTTTAAAAAAAAATAATAATACCGATCATGTAGCACTAACAAAGTAATCTCTTGTATCCACAAAAGGTAGTGCAGAGATATACTATAATAATATAAGCCAGTAAAACAGAACCTGTAACTTCTTTTTTCCATTTGAACTGAAATATTGGTGAGAATACTACGAAATTCATTAGCATGTGCACTAATAACTCGTCATCACCCACTTTCCATAAAAGAACATCTAACATCCATACTAAACTAAACGAATCGAAATGCAATTAATTACCATGCCATCTTGGGGCTTCTTCTTGTAATAGGCCAACAACCGAGACTTGAGCACAAAATATCGCATGTGAATATATGATTTTCCAATCTTTCTGCGACCATACCTCACAAGCCATCCTTCATACACGACCTTCGAACTTGGCATCTCTACCAACTTTATTCGGTACTTCCCCTCAAAATCAACTCAATCACTGGAGTTTCTCTTCTTGCTCTTAAATTAGAAATGTTGTTTGCACTCCTCAAAAAGTGCAGAATCATGGAAGAGCAATAACTCTTACTTCCGAAAATTCAACAAAACCTAGGCCGCTCGTCCTGGATCAATCACAACAGAAGAATGCAATAAAGCAAAATTCAAAATCAAAATGCGCGATCATCGACAAAGTATTGCTAAAAAATTTATTTTAAAAAAAAAAACGAAACTCGAAATCACGAAAACAAACACTAAATTAGCAAAATATTACACACTAGAAGGGGGGGGGAATCAAAACGTCCACCTGAATTTGCATCGATCGTCCATGAAATGACAAATGGTGGATCAACCGCGAACGATTAATGCTCGGAATTCCTGCAACACCAAAACTCCCAAGGTTATATACAGAAACCTATACAGGCAGAGAATCCAGCGTGCACATATTTGACATATGGGCACATGTATTGTGAACGTATAATAACTGAATGTGCATTTGCAAACAAAAAATCGTACTTGTATGTAGACAGTCACAGAGAGATCAGAGAAATACAAACATTGGCCATGGTCGAATCAAAATCTTCTGAATTCTCTCTATCAACCAATAATATACATAACTGTAAATAAATGTTTACGTGAATTGAGTGTGCTGGTCTGATGAGAGAGAGAGAATATTTCAGAAACTTGATCCAAAAATATATATGTTCTTGACGGATAGATATTTTTATTTTCCGAACCAAATGAGCCCTCAGAGAAAATCTAAAAATAAAATATTTATTTATAATTAAAAACAAAGAATTGTCTTTTTGGATTTATTGTTATCGATAAAACTAAATAATAATAATTTTTTTCTAAGTTTGCGTTCGATATAATTTTTTTGTCTAAAAGTTTTCTAACAAAAAATATTATTTTTTTAGCAAAATTATAAATCTTTTATCCATTATATACATTTTTTGTTAGTAAAAAATAATTACACTTGTGTATAAAAGAAACAAATAATATTAGCGAAAATAAATAATTTGATCAATTAGTATTTCAACAAAAATAACTAATGTTGCTCTACAAAAATAATATCTCAACAAAAATTGTTAATACAATTCAATAAAAATAATTAAAAGTATATTGCATGATAAAATTGGTATATATAAAAATTGAACAGTTAGTGTTGAAATGGTCGGCTCGGGGTTGTCTCTTTCATTGGAAATCAACGGCTGGATTAACTCCAACGTTACAAAATCAAAACTAGAAATTAAAAACTTATCCAAAATTAGAATTTGATTGGTCATGATAAAATTAGCAACCATTATTCAAGAATGGACTACTAATAAACTCCACAAATTTTAGTATGCACTCGGGTGCATAGTATGCAGGGACGGATTTAGGAGTGGACTGCATAAGTTAACCCATATATATATACAAGACTCAGTTTAAATGCACCCACTTCTTTTTGAAGTACACCACTCTTTAAATTTTATTAAATATTAAATGTCACAAATACCCCAATCATTCTACTCCTTTAGAAAACACATGCACCCACCTTATTTTTTCAGAAAAAACTTTACACTGCAATAAATAACAAAAAAATACTGAGTATCAAATAATGAATAAAAACAACTCAAGAACAAATTCTCCAAAAAATAATCCATTATAATTAGTTACGAAAAATACTTTATTTGATTAATTCTTTTGAGAATGAGCATAAAGTATTGTAGATTATTAACAACAAGGAATATTTTTTTGGAATTTTTGGAATTAAGGTTTTCTTAAAATCTTTCACCCACATCATTCAAGATAATTACTTTTTAAAATACATTTAGTATATTTTGTTTATGATATTTTATGTTATTATTTGGCTTGTTAAAGATAAATGTGTATTTAATGTATTTAATTATATTATATAAATTAATATTTTAATATCAAATTTGCTAATGTTTAGGTGCGAATAATAGATTAGGGCACAACTTATATGAGCATCGAAATATTTTGTTATGTAAATATTTTAATGTGTCGAAGCATTTATTTTTCAGCCCACCCCAATACTAATTCATGGATCCGCCCCTGATAGTATGCACTTTAATTTTAGTTTAATTTTAAATTTAATTTAATTTTTCCAGAAACACATACTACACGCCACATTATGTGTTTTTTAATATAATAAGTTTTTTGGACTTTGGGTATTTTTATTTGGTCTTTGGGTATTTTTATTTGGTCTTTGGGTATTTTCGCATGGGTATTTGATCTGTTTCGGCGCCGACCATGATTCGGCCCCAGACCATACCAGAAAAAATATCACCATCGATTATGACTGTGGCTTATTTGATTTTGTTTCTTTCTTAATTTAATTCATGAATTTTGGTGGTGGATAAACGGGAAAGGATTATGTTTTGGGAATAACATTTGTAATTCACATTTTGAAGAATAGAAATTTAAGTTGTGTTAGATTTTGATTTGGGATAGAGATTAGAGAAAAAAAAAAAAAGGATCGTGGGGAGGGTGAAAAAGAGAAAAAGAAGAAGAAAATGGTAGTTTGTGTATTTTGTGTGTGCCGACGTGAGGAAGGAGATGGGAAAGAAATTAGGAATTTTAAGGATAGGGTAAAAAGGATATTTAGTAATAGATGTACTGATCTTTTTAACATGTGCCTTTGGGTATTTTTATTTGGCCTTTGGGTATTTTTATTTTGGGTATTATATATTATTTTTTTAGTATTAGAAATTGTTCTTTAGGTATTATAAATTATTTTTTGGATTTATTTATTTATAAATTATTCATTGTATATTATAAATTATTCTTTGGATATTATAAGATATTATGTGGGTATTATAAATTATTCTTTGAGTATTATTTGTTTATTAATTATTTATTTATTAAATATTTATTGATTATGTGTGAATAAGTTAATGAATAAAATGGGTGCTTAAACTACTGATCACAGTAATGTGGTAATTCCTATTATGCTTTTGTTGAAATTTAATAGTTAATTATCGTCTTATTAACACTTCCAGTATTTATGAGTTTATTGCTTCCGATCAAGTTTCAATTTGGTGGAATGAAATTTAATCTGGAAATAGTCTAAATTAAAAGGTGCATGTCATGCACCCAGTTCCACAGTAGAACCACTCAATAAACTCAACTAGGCGGATTTAGGGATGGGGCCGGGCAGTCGTTTTCTTTGGAGTATTTATATATTAGTTCAAAAAATATAATTATATTTATAAATTATAGTTTAAAATGTTTATATTGATATATAAATTTTTTTTATAAAAGTATTTTTTTTCCATGAAATTAATTTATAATTCTTATCATTTTTTGAATTATTTTTAATTTTTTTCATATATTAAATGTATAAAAACTTTGTCAATTTAACTCCCTTGCATCAAGAAATTTAATACCTTTCATATTTTGTCCTTTGGGGACGTAGTCTTCTTGGATACATTTATGAACTCATTATACTACAAGTCTATTGCGTTAGTGAGCTTTAGGTTTCTGTGAAGCGAGGGACCGTTTGATTTTTAAATTTTTTAAAATTAAAGTCATAGTAGAGTTATTCTAAATATATACTATAACTTTGATTATTATTACTCACCTCCAAAATTTACCAACCAAATACCCCCTGAATTCATCGTGAACTCTATTTTAATATGATCCAATTTTAAATATTGAATTGATCCGCAATTAGAGAAATAATCGTGGTTAATTATTTTTGCACCTAAGTGGATGGAAGAAGTTGGCTGTCAGAGTTCTTTTATTATATGAGAATGATAGTAATAAGACATGACAGTCATGACAATGATAATTTTTATTAGACTTTATGCATTACAGTAACAGATTTAATGCAAGAAAGTGATAGACATAATAACATTGATATTCTTTATGCGTAACAATAATAATCATAATTGAAAGTATATATATATATATATACACACATATATAAAGCTGTGAAATCAATTCATTTGTTTATTTTTCTAATATTCCCCCTTCACTTATGACCTGAACTATCAAATTTTTTCCTTTGTGGAGATCCATGAGTGGCCAATTTAATATGAGTAGAGTTGCTTTTAGTGAGAATCGAACTCAAAACATTGAACGATCTTAAACTTTGATACTATGAAAGAATTTAGCCTTATTTAAAATCAGAACTTATAGAAAGGTGTGGAATCAATTCATTTATTTATTTTTCCAACAAACATTATAACACCATTTGATATATTTTTTACAAACATTTGAAAAAAAAAGTTATTATTCCATTCGTTCCAAAACTACTTTCATAGTTGTCCTGGCACGCGAACCTAGAAAAATTGAGTATGTGAGTGTAAAGTTAAATAAAAAAATAAAAAAATGTGTACTTTATTGACTTTTCTAAGTGTAAAAAGTTTCATTTTTAGGTATGTGAAAATATAGTTGAGACGTTCAAATAAAGCAAGTGTGAAAGTTGTTGTGGGACGGAGGAAGTGCTTTATATATGCATTTTATTGTTAATATACTTGAAAAACTTTAATTGAAAATAATTTTAAATAATATCTTTATTATATATTATTTTATTTTTATAAAAATTTAAAATGTATTTTCTTTGTATGGTTTTCAATTTACCTGTTAATTAGGCATACATATAAACACCACTTATATTTTGATATAATTTGGTTTTTCTATTTCTTAATATATTTAGAAATATATTAAAAAATATATACATGACCATTTGAAAATAAATTAAAGATACAAAATGACGTAATTTAATTTAGTTTTGATGAAAATACCTTTTTTTACATTCTATTTCAAATTAATTAAAGTATTTTTTCAAATATATTCCCTCCATCCCACAGAAATTTGTACACATTTTTTATTTAGATGTCCCACACAAATTTGTGCATTATTAAAAAAGAAAATATTGATTTGTGTGCATACTTACAAATTTATACACATATTTATTCATATGTCACTACTTTAAAACATAATTTTCTAAAAAAAATGTGTCATCTCGTAAAATGCAAATTCCTAAGGAAATGAGGGAGTACATTTTTAAAAAATTATATTGTTAAGAATAAAATATAATTTATATTTTAATAATTGATAAAAACTTTAAATATAATGTAAAATTAGGTGAAATTTAAAAGAGAGAATAAAAAAAATTCTAAAATCAGAATTACTTTAAATTAAATACGCCCTCCGTCGTAGAAGATATTGCATATTTTCTATTTTGATCTGTACCACATAAAAATTTTATACATAAAAGTGGAAATTATTTATTAAATCTCACACTCATAATATATATAATATTTATAAATTTACAATCTAAAAGTAATGGATTCAATTTCATAAAGTGTTCTGTTTTCATATCCATGGACCATGCATGAGCAGCCAAAAAGGAAAACCCCTCCTCTTTTTTTCTTTTTTTTTTCTTTAAGAAAAAAGAAATTAATTTGATAATTTAATAAAATTGGTAAAGCTGCATGGCCACGTATGAATCATTATCCATGCAGCAAACAAACAGAAAAAGGAAGTTTATGAGTATTTATTTTCTAGAGAGAGAGAGGGGAGAGAGAATAATTTATGGAGTATTAACTAAAAGTCTAAAACAACAGCTAGGATTTTGGAGTTCAATGATGTGTCTATTATTGCCGTCTGCATTTGACCCCACTCAACTTTCCACGATCCCATCAATACAAAACCTCCTCAATTCAATTCTTCTCTCTCCCAAACGCGTCCGCCATTTCGATTTCACTAAATCAGAGGCATAAACAGAGCAACCCATGGTAAAATTTTCCACTTGATGCAAACTGTTTTTTGCCATCACGATTGATGATGGGGCTAACATGGAAAAAGTGATTTTTATTTTTTTTATTTATCAATTCGTCGAGTTTTCGATCATATTTTCCATGTCTTTGGAATTGGAGATCTGGGCTTTGAATCTTGACTGTTTTTTTTGTTCCTTTTAGCCAGCATTATTGACCTTGTGCTTAGAAATCTCATTTTCAGTCTGTTCAATTGTTTTGACTTTTTGTGATTCAATGTTTTGCATGTCGCTTTACTGCTTTCCCATTTACTTTTTCATCATTAATCAAGAAACTGTTCTTGGGAATCCCTGTTTACATCTCTGCTGAACTGTTTTCGTAACAAATTTTCGATTCAAATAGCTTTCTTAGGTGATGAAATTAAGAACTCTCTGTATCAATTGTTTTATGTTCTTCTTTTTGGTAATTGCAGACAGCCTAAACCTTGAGAAAGAGGATTTTGGTTTTCATAAGGTATCAATTGGTGTCAGAAAAGGATTTATTCTACTAGTCAGTTTCTCTATTACAAATCAAGAAGTAGGGCTAAAGAAGGATTTGAAATCCAAAAGAGGCAAAAAATATCAGAGCTAGTTTTTCAATTGGATGGTGTTATAGAGGTGAAAATCAGGAAATATTGTTGGAGAAATACTTGTGAAGGATGGGGTCTTTCAAGGGGCATGCTCTTCCGGGGACATTATTTCTGGTTGTTGGTTTGTGGCATACATGGTGCTCCATATTCAGATACGGATCGAATCCCAAGTCTTTCCGGGTCAGGGTATGGAACCCTGTTCCAGGTTTTAATGGCAGGCTTAAGTATTTGGAGCTCTATGTCATCGCAATCGGATCTTTCATCGATCTTTGCATAGAGTTTCTTTACTCCACACATCTAAAGATCATAGTTCATGGAGTCTTGAACCCTTCTCACATGAATGACTTTGAGCACGCCGGAATGCTGCTCATGTTCTTCATCTTCGGTCTCGTTGCAATTCTCTCCGAGAAAACAAGGTATCCTTTCTTGCAATCTCTGTTACATTTGATCATTCAGCTTATTTGATTACGGTTCAATAAAAACAATTAATATCTGCCAACTAACGCCTTTTAGTAAAACGACTAATAAATGCACTTGAATTAAGCGGTGCAATAAGTGCATAGAAGTATTTGTCTGTCTAATTAGTAACCTTGGTTTAAAAAGCTTAATGATTTTCTTGGATTTGCTCCATTTTCAGCTATCTGGCCTTGCCAGAAGGCGCGTTATGCTTCGTTGCTTCAGCAGCATTCACAGCAGAGTATCTTCTGTTCTATTTCCATTCAACTTCACACAAGGGACTTGAGGGGTGTTACCACTTTATCCTCGTCCTTTTAGTAGGCCTCTGCATAGTGTCCACCATAGCTGGAGCTCTAATGCCAACCAGTTTCCCAGCTGATTTATGCAGTGGAATTGCTATAACACTTCAAGGCCTTTGGTTCTATCAAACAGCCTTCGTTCTTTATGGTTCAATGATGCCAGATGGATGTCAGCTCAAGGGCAACGAGATTTCATGTATTTCAGCGGAACATGAGATTCGTGGTGAGTTGCTCGCTAATTTCCAGCTGTTTGTTCAAGTTTTAGGTGTTCTTGTTGGTGTTGTAGGAGCATATATGTATGTTGAGCCAAAGTATGGTCGGCGCTCCATTCAGATGAGTGAGGATAGCTGATATGAAACGTGATACTTTTACAGGCACGCGGGGCTCTCCGTGTTACAGTGATGAACATGTTTTGAGTTTTATTTATTTATAATGCTAGAGGAGGCATGTTTTTGGCACCATACTTGTCCTGAGGTTCTTTATCCAGTCTTCTTACATGCTCTTGGTGTTTAAGTTAAGGTAGAGCTATAGCTTAGAACAGTATTACTCTAACATCAAGAAAATAGTTATGTTGGTAATTGCTGATGTTGGAAGTATTACAGCTTACATGTAGCAAAATTCTTTGGTTTGAGGTTTTTGGTCTCTAATGGAAACACTCCTCTCTGTCGGTATCAGCTGATATTCCTTGCAATTAGAGAAATTATATTTCATCTCGTGTTTCATTTTGCACGAAAATACATGTTATTAAAGAACGCCGAGATATTAAGTCAATAAATGCAACCAAAACCTTTTATATTTTGAGGTTAATGGGTTGACACAACATGACATGAACACGATACGAATTTTTTATGTCTTTATTGTGTCAACACGATAATTGCAGACACCGACTTATTTTTCGTATCATTTTCATAGTCTGTCATCTCCAAAATCGTCATTCTTCCTCTTCAAGCACAAAAGTAAAATAAATGCAGGATTAAAAGAAAAATTATCATGCCACCACCGTGAATCTTTCCAATGGTAACTGGGAATAAAAACAAAGGATATTAAGATGCTGCTGTAAACAGATGTATTCCAAGAGAGATGTAAATCAATGTTTCATGATAACTCTGCTACTGTGATCAAATTCGTGGATAATTTCCAGCAAAGTTTCATCAAATTTTGAAAAGGATAATAAAAGGCCAAACCAGTGCTAAAAGTTATTTAGATCGTCTGACGATTTGTAGCAATGTCATCAGTTGCTGGACATGAAAAAGTTTATCACTAAATCATCTTTTCACAGGGTAAAACAATGATGAGAAACACATGAATCAGTGGAATGATATCCCCCTTCTCATCACTTGGTTCATCAAATAATAGTATACAAACAAACTTGTCAAGGCAGTTAAGTATGACCAAAAAAAAGCCTCATTCGAAGCAGCAGCTAAATTCTTGCAACAGGATATGATACAGTTACTGAAGCTGCAAATGAACGAAAAAGCACTACTTCCAATATTGTTACTGGGAGTGTAAGCAAACACCAGCATCTCTAAATATGTTAGTTCAGATAGATGAGCGTAAAAAAGTGCTCAGATCGGGACAATGGATTCTATCAGCTCTTGGAGTGGGGCAAGTTCTTTCTTGTCAATCAGTGAAAATTCCTGCACCATCAAGCCAAACATTAGTTGCATGAGGAGAAAAGAAATTATAACAAAAAATAAATAAATAAATAAAGGCCTTGAGGAAACTAAACCTCTGTTTATTTCTTGCTTAAAAAAAAAAAAGAAAATCTAAGGTAACACGTGGTCCCCCAGAGATCACTTGAAAGTTTGGAGCCATAATGATGTCCAATCCCCCGTTGGGTTATTCAGAATCTCAAGAAACACAGAATACTTGCAAATATATATATATATACTCCCTCCATCCCAATTTAAAATTGCTCAAATGAAAATGACACAAGTTTTAATAAGAAAGTTATTTATTAGTACTGAACGGTGTAAAGTTGAAGTATATTGGTCCTTTCAACCTTATGAAAGGAAAGGTATAAATAAGAAATGTTTGTAAGGGGTTAGTTTAGAGGTATAGTTACTTTATTATCATTTTATGTAATGGGAAAAAAAAATCTTTCCTTTATGGACTTTTGAGCAATCTGAAAAGAGATGGGGGAGTAATACTTTTGATCTATTCAGCTCATCTTCCATCATTTATAGGAGTATTTAATTTAGTCAATGAAGACATGCAACACAGTTTGCTTGCTGACCGTAGATGAAAACAGCAATTTCGTGTAATGTTTTAATCAAAACAAGCCATTTGAGGCATAAAGTGAATCAAAATCAAGATTTAAGCGTGAATCAAAATCAAGATTTAAGTTTTCTTCGAGCAACGAAAATAAACTTAAAAGCATGTCATCATTAAAATCAAAACTCTATATCATCATTTTCTCAGGCTTGGCATAGCTTAGTAAGTGAAAGATTTAAGGAAGGGCTTACACAGGTAAAGAGTATAAAATGCTTGAAACAGGTATTTAGATGGGCCTCCTCTTTAAGACTCACAATCTTCTGAAAATGAGAGTGATATATGTGTGCATATACACGAAACAGACGCTTGAATATGGTCTTCACAACTTCCCTGAAATTTGGAGGAAATGGTGCACCTGCAAAAAAATCTTTCATCAATATTATCATACATTATGTAGGAAGACAAACCTATGAGAATGATTATGCGGATGTGTAACCAAATATGAAAAAAATAGTAATTCACTAGAAAAGAATGTGAATGACACCAAAACATGAGGTTTCTCCAGGAAAATAATGATATAGGCAACATTATTACCTAGCTTTTGAGGAAATATTGATTCATCGTCTAACTGGGTTTCAATCCAGTCCATCAAATACTCAACATATTTAGGAGCTGAAACTTCGATAGGTTTCTTAACTTGCACACCATCTGCCCATCTGTACTCGTACCTATAAGAAGTTTCCACACATTAAAAATAGGGAGAAAATCTTTTTTGGCCTTTTCCTACCCCTCATGATCTATTTTATTCAAATTTTGAAAAAATAGATCTATTTTACCCTTTGATGATGTCATCAAGTATAAGTTATCTCATCTTATATTCTCAAAGTTACTCTTCCAAACAATACCTCCATACTTTTTATTAAATTAATAATAGTAAATATCTGGAAATTGGATAGATCAGTAATCTGGAAATCAAGTGGGGGAAGAAACAGAGCCTACGAAAATGGTTTTGGAGAAGTTCACGGGTCGGCTTCAATTGTGGTCTGATTTCAGACAGTGATGGTGATGGCTGTTGCTTCAGTGATGGTGGCTTCAGGCGTCAATCTCCGGCGGCAGGGGCTTTGATTTGAGTGAATTCGCATCTCAGACAGTGGTTTTGATCAGTGTTGGGCGAACTGGACGTGGAATTAGGGTGATCCTATATTTGTTATTAATTCCAAGAATCATTAATTCCGGCGAACAGCTTTGAAGATTTGGACAAAAATGGAAGCTGGCTTCAAGCTGTTGATTTATGTTTTAGTGTTTTTAATTTATGTTTTAAGTTAACTTTGATTTGTAAATTTAATATATAAGGGGGTGTTTGGTGAGGATGTGTGGGATGGGATGGTGGAAAGGAGGTTGGATAACGATGACATCATCAAGGGCAAAATAGATCCTTTCTTCAGAATTAGGACAAAATAGATCTTGTGGGGTGGAAAAAGGGCAAAATTGTGCTTTAAGTCTTACAAATATTTCTATTTTGTAAGAACTTATTTGTAATGTAGCCTAATATCCAAAAAGTTGGAAGCAATAAGCATAACTGCATTTCTTGTACAAGATGGATAGTAATAGTAACATTGATATGAGATAAATCATGGATGCTTGCAAAAGAAAATAAAGAAAACAATCAAGGTCCAACATACTTGGGGCCAGCGGACATGGTAGGGCAGTTCTCGGGAGTACAGAACTCAGTGAGGGTACCATAAAGCAGATTCACCTGGTTGAAGAAATCTACAGCTGAAAATTGAAATGAATCAACTTTTTCAATTTTTAGATCTTCTGAATGAATCTTATAGAAGCACATACCAAGGAAAGGGTACTAAATTAGTATATTTTGCATCTCAAAAACTGAACCCCAGAGCATTAAAATGCATATATAGAGCAAAGGGAACATGCTATCATGTGAATTCAAACAGACATGCGCTGTTTCATGGAGGCCCATGTTTCATCATATCCACGGACATGCATGCATGGAAACACACACACACACACGCAGAGAGAGAGAGAGAGAGAGAGAGAGAGAGAGAGAGTACTGTTGACAGCAAGCCATTCATTCATGTCTTCTCCAGGTGGTAATCTTACAGCTTCTCTCAAGTTCCCACTACCTAAAGTGGCATCAATGTGTTGTCTCAGCTGTGCCCCCTGCAACATAATCATAAGCAATTCAGTGGTAGGTAACATGACAGTCAAGGATACCGTATAATAATATGCAGGATTTCCAAATAGGTTATATAAAAATAATAATGGTCGAAAATATATATATATATATGACCTAAGTAACCAAGAAAACTGATAATTAAACACGTTGAGAGACAGTATCCTTCATGGAAGAAGAATACCCAAAAAACTTATTTTAAGTTTTTCTTTGAAAACTTAAAGATGCCAGTAGGACTCAACAAGCTAAAGATAAATGCAGGAGAGTACTTATAAAACCAAGAAAGATATCCAAAATAATAAATAATGGATGCAAGCATGTGTTTTTCAGCTTGGAAAAGAAATCCACCTTACTGCCTGATGGGGCACTCTTTTTGGGGCGGAATGTTCTTTGGTTCCTGTTCAGAAACAGTAAATGAAGCATTACAAATGACAAAGATAAACTCCAAGGAAAATCAATTTGAGGAACTGGTTGTATCAGAAACAAAATTTTGGATGCATTTCATGATAGTTATTAAGAGATGGAACAAAAGGCAGTAGCAGACCAGTTTACAATTATAGATATTAATAAGTTCGGCAGCAATCAATTTGTTCCCAAACTTTGTGCTGAGCATTAGATTTCATTGATACATGGATTTATGCACATGCTCGGATTGTAACCAACTTTAAATGCCAAACTCGTAAAGTGTGAATACTACATTTAATAGATAAAGACAATATGACGTTTTTATTTCCTATTCTATTCCAAGTATATGTTCAATTATGCTAATATTCAAATGCTTAACTATCATGAAATGAGTAACAAAAGAGAGAGGGAAGAGATCACAAAAACTAGCATATTCCAAACACCCTCATCAAAGTTAACTAAAAAGTACTGTTCGGAAGCATAACAGTATTTTTGCATTTTATGCTGCGTTACTCAAATTAATCAAGTGACTGGACACAAGCCAGCTAAATCATAAAATATTCAAGGTGGATAATGATAAAACTTCAAGTTGTAACTTTATTCAAAAATGAAAAATCAACTCATTCAAACGAAAGAGAGAACTTATTCTTTGAATTTTGAACTACATGTATTTATTAAGTTAAGTTACTTCAATTTAGTGAACTCGGGTTTCAAACACTCAAAAGGATAGAGATTAACGGTTTAGGATATTTGATAGCCATATAGTCCTTCATAACATTAAGGGAGTAGAATAATTTGAAGAATCTTTGTCAATCCTCAGGATTGTGCTGAGCCATGTATATCTTATAGTTGAAAATATCAGTTGGCCATTGGGAAAACACCATATTATTAGGAAATAATTAATATCAATAGGAAAATAAAAGAAGATACTACATTGGATCACTGATCAAAATTCCCAACTCCAGCAACTTAAAATAAACTTCGTTTGAACTTTCTGTAAAATTGAAACATAAAGCTTCAATTTCGATCCTCATCAACATGCATCAATAACTAATTGGCTATGTCGGCTTCAACCACATAACACTTTTAACAGATTCTCCTCATTGTGCACCCTATTCTTATTCGGAATTCATCCTGGGAGGTCCAATACATCTTCTTCTTAAATTTCATCAACGCAGAAACAACACCCCAAAAACAAATACCAGGCTCTGATAATAATTACAAAAAAATGATCACCAGAATACAAATTAACCACAAAAACGAAAAGGAAGCCCCGTATATGACAGATCAAAAAGCACTCGTGCACAGTAATCGAAATCAAATTGAAATCATTCTAGGAAAATTTACCTGCCGAGGCCGAAGAGACTCATGATTCTTTACAGAGAGAGAGATTGAGAATGGTGATGAAAAGGGGCGATTATTGATTCCCCAGAAAGGAATATGTATATGTATACGCGCGTGTATATGTGTATTCAAAAGTGGGCAAAAATATTAATGGAAGTATCGGAAAAAGCTGTGAAGCAAAGATTTCGCATCCAACGAAAACAGTTCAGGCCTGTAATTGAAATACATCAAGCATTTGTTTGGACTTTGGACATAGGGATATGTGATTATGAAATAACATTATATTATTTATGTATTTAAAATATTTGATTTTGATCTTAACTTACATTATAAAAATTTTAAATATTTCATAAAATCATTAATTATTTAAAATTTATAAATTCTAAAATTAGTTTATTTGTTTTTTAAATAACTTTATTCAAATGCAATTTGAGGTTTTGTTTGGATGGAGAGATTTAGGGACTGGTTATTGATTTTAAATTCACAATCTAAATTCATTTCTATTTGTTGGAGTAAAATATTTTTAAATTGATGATTTTTTTAATTTTGATTCTAGTTTATATTGGAGAAAACTTTAAATACATAACAAAACTATGTAATTTGAAATTCATGATTCTAAAATTCATTCATTTTTCAAATTTATTGAATTTCAAATGACTCTATTTCAATGCAATATAATTTGTGTTTGGATGGAGGGATTTGAAGTATGAATTTTAAATATTTAGTTTTAACTCTAATTCAAATGGACAGACTTTTAAATATTTAACAAAATCATGTCATTAGAAATCCAATGGATTATTCAAGCTATTCATTTTCATATCTCTTAGATTTCAAAAGACTATATCGAAGTGCAACCTAAATAGTAATTTAATATTTTAATCTATATATCTTTTTTTCAGTTAGTCTTATGTGAGATCGTTTCATGACATGATACAACTACATAAGGTATAAATTGAGCATGACTCATTATCACTTTAGTATGTGTGAGTGTTAATTTGTGTTGTCTCATGTCATGAGACGGTCACACAAGTTTTGTCATTTTTTATTTGAGTCAATCTCACTATGTTGAGAAAGTACTGAAGAAATTTAATGCATTTGATAATCCAATTACAAAAACACTCATGGAACCCAATGTTCACTTGAGCAAAAATTGAGGATCTCAGTAGATTAGTTGGAATATGCAAGAGTCATAGGAAGTCTGATATACATAACAAATTGTACACGTCCTGATATTGTATGCTTAGTGAATAAATTAAGTCGTTACACCAGCAATCCAAGTGCTGAAAATTGGAAAGCTCTCATAAGAGTGTTAAGATACTTAAAGTATACACTCGATTATGGACTACATTACACGAAGTATCCAGCTGTACTGGAAGGGTATAGTGATGTCAATTGGATATCAGACATTAAGGATTTTTCTTCCACTGGTGGATATGTATTCACTATTGGTGAGGTACTTGTGTCCTGAAAATCCACTAAACAAACGTATATAGCCAATTCCACAATGGAATCAGAATTCATAACTTTGGATAAAGTTGGAGAAAAAGCTGAATGACATCGAAATTTCTTTAAGGACATTCTATGTTGGAAAAATCATGCACCTTCAGTTATGGTACATTATGATTGTCAAACTGTCATTGGCTGAGTATTGAGCAATATGTACAACAAAAAGTCGAGACATATACGTCGTCGACATAACATCGTTAGACATTTGATCTCGACAGGAGTTATGTCTACTGACTATGTAAAGTCAAAAGACAACATAACGGATCCGCTTACAAAAGCAATTAATCGAGATCAAATGTATAAACTGCTGGAAGGAATGTGTCTAAAATCTATAAAATGAATTGAAGTCAGTGATAACCCAACCTTAGTGACTGGAGATCCCAAGATCTCAGTTCAATGGGACAACTAAGCTTTGGATATTTGGCTGAGTCACTTAGTAAATTGGCCATTTCTTAGAAAGCACAACACTAAGTGTGAAACATGTAATTTGTGGGGTAGGTTAAGTCTTCAACTTTTAATGAATCCTCAAACCTTGTTTAGGTGGAGTATGACGGGGTACTTTGAGTAGGAGTTCGCCTATATAAGTAAGAGGTGTGAGCTGCCTCGACAGATACTTATGAATTTAAAAAGTGTTCAGGGCCGAGACAAAGGTTGGGTTATCACTGACTTCAATTCATTTTATGGATTTTAGACACATCCCTTCTAACAAAAACTTGAGAACTAAAGACATATGAGATTTGGTTGTGTTAGCACTTTTAATTCAGTGTACACTATGATGGAATAGTTCAAGGCATCGTGTCCACTAGGCCGCCGGTATACTCGATGGTGTTTGACTACGGAAGGTTAAAAACTCAAACTACCTCTCCGAAAGCAATCATGTCTCTGGTTAACTGGATTGTAGTTTTGCATAATTATAGGCGTAATTTTCACTCGTGTGGAGGATTGTTGGGAAATTGTTTTGAATTATTTATTTATCATTAAATAAGGTCGTGTAACGCTCATCTTTAATAAATTAAAAAAATCGGTAAAATTTTAATTTCTAGAAAATTAAATGTTGTAGAATCGATCTACTTATGGAGTAGATGATCGTGGTATATTTGAAATCTCAAAATTAAATTTCGATGAGTGAGAAATTAATGTACGAAGTTGAAATGTCGCAAATATTTAATAGAGTGATATATTGTGTTTGAATAATTTACTCAAAGTTAATTATTCCATATTGGAAAATGAGACAACATATTAACTCCTAATTAATATGGGGTTGGAAGTTAATTCCTAACTATAAGGTTCTAAGGAATACTCCGTTGAGCCACACACTCGCGCGCGCCACCACCACCACCGAGCCATGTTGAGCCGTGCCCGTGGTCCGTGATCCTTGGAATTTAGCAATTGAACTTTGGGTTGAGTTTGACCTATAATCTTTTTGGGCAACCGAAAATATAGTTTGCTTATCGTGATAATGTTGAAAACTTATCGGTTGATAACCTATCAGCATGTATGATAAATAGACTTATGCGCGTGATTGGTGGAAGTCAGAAAGACAGATCGTAAATGGTGCTTCGGATTTCAGGAAAGTCTGACCTTGAAGAAAGGTATGTATGACTCTGATTCCCGAAATTCAGGAATACTGAAAGGAAAGTCAGACCTTGCTAGTTTGGAAGATTCGAACGTGGACAATAGGCTTTCCAGATACGTGAAACGTTTCAAATTAAATCTGATGGTTACAAATTGCTAATTTCCCTCTCCCATTATGGCATTGATGGGCATTCAATTCGGGAAACCTGCATTAAGTGACTTCATGCCTATAAATAGGGACATGCATGCACATTTTGATTAACTTGAAAAACCTACACAATACATTTGATTTCCTGTCCCGGTGCCTTCGTACTCTGTGGTGCAACTAGTACAAAAGACGAAAGTCGTTTTACCTCTTGAAACATCATGTTAAACTGCATGCACTAGTTGGGACGTGTTTGTTTTGGGGGAAAAGATTTTACCCGGACTCGACTTTCCCATTTTCCTTCTCCTTATTCGTCTGTACATGACTGAAGTAGAAGTCTTTCGAAAAGGCTTTGGAGACTAAGAAAACTGCAGTTTCTAGAAGATATTGTAATCTTTTCTTCTTTTTCTTTTATTTATTTCCGTTGTCTATTTACTGTAAGTCATCATTGGTGCACTATAAACCTAACACTGTAGAAGTTTAGAAGAGTTGTCCTTTTGGAGCAATGTGACAAAGCTGCAGATGGGACCTGTCTCGTATAACACAGAATCCAGGTACTCTTTTGTGGTTAATAGTTTAACTAGCTCAGCAATGTGTCTCTTTTGGCTTTTGGGGCATAAGTTCTTTGTTTATAATCCTGTAAAGACTAGAGTCATATGATCCTAGTGTGCTCTGTGTTATCGTCGATGCGAAAGGTGATCAGGTTGAGTTAGAGGGAGTTTATTGTGGGGCTTGGAAGTACAACTTGAATCGATCCATAAACGAGTCTGCTTTTGCAAATAACCTAGATGTTTTTAATTTAGAGCTCCAATACTTGGCCGACAGTATTTGTCCCTAGTTCAAATCGCTAGTCTTTTTACTTGTACATTTTTGCTGGCATTTGATGCAATATCCCTTGGTGAATCAGAAACCATTCTTTTTTTCCTAATTCTCTTCTCTCCCAGTTTTGTTTATGCAGACTCCTGATCCAGATGAGGTCAGTTTCTCTCAAAAAGCCTCTACAAGGGTAAGATGCCTCGGTTTATATATGTTCTACGAGCTCCACATAAGAACCTTTTTCCAGTTTACAGGGCAATTCTTCCGATAAAAAATATATGCCTCGAGGCTTTGAGCCAATCAATGGTAGCTTGCCAAACTTCTTTGGAAGTGATACTGCTTCACCAGGGATGCATCTTATCTTCAGTGTATGGCCTGCAAATAGGGAATCTTGGTCCAATCTTGATTATGATCAATCAAATCATGACGTCTCTTCCTCTACTCAGCTCTCCATCTCAATTCCTTGGGCATCCTCTGACCTCCCATCACGGATTGCTTACTCTAGAAATGACAAGTACAGTAAAAGGAACCTCTAGTGTACATGCAGCAAATAATATCCCTTTACTGAACTTTGTGCAGATGCTTGAAGTAGATAGGTGACTGCAGAAATAGTCCCAATAGGTATATGCATATATCTCCAAGCCAACCTTATATCTTCCTTCTAATTCGTTCCCAAAGGGAATCGAACCCGGATCACCCACTCAAGTGAGGAGTCCGATGACCAGGTGGGTGAGCTAACCCACCTGGTTTATATAAAGGTTTTTGTACTGTTTATCAACATATGTTAATACTCGTATAATTTTGTGGTAGTGTTCAGTTTAGTCATAAGGCAACTGTTGTATTTGTATAATAATGTCTTGCTTGTAGCAAGTGCTGTTCCTTTATTTGCTTATGTTTGTTCAAAAGCAGGAAGATTCGTATCCAGAATTTCAATTGATGATAGCTGGCATTTCAGGTTTCTAGTTTCTGTACAAATTTTACTGTGATGTATGCGAGGGGGAAACTAAAATTTACTGTAATAGCTGCATGCAATGCTACAAAACCGTTTAATCTAATCTCAGTTATGAAATGATTTTCTTTATAAAAAAAATGCACGACCTTTTAAGTTACTACAGTCGAATATACGTTTTAATTTTCAACGTAAATTTTTTAGTATTTTTTCCGGTGCAGTCAGTGCATTAGTGCTTGAATCAAAGGCAAGAGAGGAGCCCAGTCTTTCTACTCACTCCGTACTGAAAAAGTTTTTACACCTACAGAATCGATAATTTTCCATAAACTTTATTCACATAATACTTACAAATTTATACTAAATATCATTACTTTTAAACACGTGTATATACAATCCAATCAATTTTTTTAAATTTTATATATAAAATTTTGCTAAATCATTCCTTTAAAAATGCATTACTCATTTTCTTATCTCATGTTTCCTTTCTGAAAGTTTTCATGAGACGGGGGGAGAAATTATTTTATTGTAAAATAGTAAAACTGTATTACATAAAGATCAAGTCTTGAAATTTAATGATTTGCTAACCTGGATCATTTGAGGAATTTTCAATACAACGTTTACGCCTAACAAGATCATTCCATCTCTCATAAACTGAATGTAGCACAATACATTACAAATTGTTTCTATGTAAAATGCCAATAAAATGAACCCCACCATGAAAATTACCTAAAAATAAAACAAACACAAATTGCTCAAGCTATACCAAATCTCAATCGAAATTTCTTCTGATTACAGTCCAACATTTCAGTCAAGCTACACACTACGCCCTTTTGCTTCAATACTTTTTGCCTCGACTCTAATGTTTTCTTCAAACCATGGCTAAAAAACTCGGGATAATCAACAACTTCCTCGATTTGCCTTCCCATCACCTGTTCCAGAAACTTGATTCTGGGACCCAAGGAATTAGCTTCACTCTTGATCAGAACTGGAGGATAGCCCGCCACCAGTGCCGCAATATGGTTTGAATTAAACCCACACGATTTAAGATACATAACCTTAGGTCTGAGGATCTTGTCTACATCCCTACACAAAACTTCTGGATAGTTCATCGCTACCCTTTGAAGCTGGGCGTCTGTTAGACCTAATGATCTTAGAAATTCAGAAGTTGGTAATAACCGTTTATCAACACTATAACCCATAATGAATGGATGCTTAACCATGAGTTTACCAATCACCCCGTTTCTTGAAAGACCAAGGCTAGCAAGAAAATCCACTGTCTGTGAAAGCTTGGACTCAATGCTGTAACTGACGACTCTAGGGTTTAATAGTATCATTTTACCAAGCTGCTTTTCAGGAGCACCGAGAGTTTCAAAGAAGGCAAGAAGAGGGCAGAGCTTCTCTTCCAAACTGTGTAAGAGTATGTGTGGGAATTTAGTTATGGCAGAAGCTACCTCTTTCGGTTTTGTCCCTAATGTTGTTAAGCATTGAACCATTGGGACGAGTTTCTCATGAAGGTCGAGAGTGAGAATTTTGGGACACTTCCCAATAACTGCTGGAAGTTTCCTCTCTTGAATGCCTATGCTTTTCAAGTAATCCCAATTTTCTGAGGCTCTCTCCCTATCAATGCCCTCGAGACGCTTGCACTTATTTGACATATTGTGAATGCTTGTATCATCAAAACCCCTGTCTCTGAAGAACCACATAATGCTACTACCCTGGCAGCTTGTTTCCATATCTACTGTAGGGTTTTGCGTAACCACAGATTAACCCAGGGATAACAGCTCAACACCAAAATCTATACAATAAAGGAAAGCAAGCGCATTCAGCTAAATAGGTGATGCTTCATAAGCACCTTAACAAAATGTTGTTGGGCATATTCTGTGAAAGTGATGAGAGTTCCAGCCTTGTGATTATACAACATTTAGATGTCTTACTGAAGTCCAACGATCAAGTAGCACCAACATTGATTTTTATGCTTTTCATTGTTTTAAATATGCCACAGGGATGACTAAGTGAATGTGACAATAACCAAGAATACCAAAAGAAGACTATTTGTGCAATAGATTCAACATAAGAGAACAAATTCCACGGATTTCCAGAAAACGTAAACAAAATATGCAGTTCAGTTTATTAACAATGAATGTCACAGTAACCTTCATCGATTTCAGTAAACCCTGTTCATTGACTAAGTAATGTGGATACATTTCGAACATAATTAAACAAAATTTTCTTCATAAGGTTAATTTCCCCATTCAATTTCCCGAATCTCGAACAGGTAGTATGAGATATCCACACAAGCACACAAAAAGGAAGAAAAAAGGAAAACCACTAAATTGCATTTCGTGAAATTCTCAAGAAGTTATAGTAATTAGTAGAGCAACTTCCGAGAAATAGATGGAACAAAAGAGAACCAGAGAATAAGGACGAAGGGCGGCGGAAAGTGTGGCTGAAGAGAGCAGAAACGACGGAAGACGGAGAAAAAAGAGTACCTGCGGCTGCGGCGGAGCTCCCCTGGGTTGTAGATGGCGCAGTGACAATTCAGTGTAGACGAGTCGTAAAAAGCCCCTTAAACTTCATCGCTTTTCCCAATTCTCGATTTGTTATTTTATCCATTAGTACAATTTATCTGCATTTTCGTTTTTCTTTAAAAAAAACAATTTTTTTTAAAAAAAAAAAAAGCCAAAACAATATCCGTTGTTTTCATTATTGTCAGTTGACATGAGTCGGGTTTCCGACTTTTTTAACACTTATCCTTGTAGTTGGTTTTACATCAATCTTGGCGCCAATATAATACCTTGGCCGCTATATTTTTCATTTGTTATGGGTGAATTTATTTAAGTTGAGAAGTTTTTAAAATTAATTATTAAAATAGGGATAAAAGATGAGCTTTTATGAAATTGAAGCAAGTCGGTAATATGACAACCGACTGGTGATGTGGCTAATTTAGGAAAATGTGTCAGTCAGTACGAGAGGTTGTGAGATATATTTTTTCTCAGTCTCAATAAAATTAATAGTGCATGATAGGTTTGACTCATTATTGGATTTTTAATGGCAGATTTTACTGTATTAGTGGGTTGGAAACTATTAAAATTAAGAAAATCTAATTGAATTGTTTTCAATATTGCATTTTAAAATAAAATATTATTTAATATATATTTTGTTCATGAAAAGCATAATTAATTATTTACACATATTTTAATGTAATGTATCAAAAATATTATGGGATAGTATGAATAAAAAATATTTATTTATGATGAGAGTTAATTTAATGATCAGAATATGTAAATAATTCTAAATCAAATCTAATCTTAAACTTAAATCAAATTTAATCTTCCATGATAATTTAAATAAATAATAAACATCAATTGAAAAATATTAATCAATTAAATCTCAAGAGAAATAGTGGCACATCACCCAACAATTGCTACTATAAAAAGTATAAATAAATAGGTGAACCTGGTAAAAGTGATTTTTTAGGATAAATTTTCAAATGCTACTATACAAAATATAAAGAGTTAATTCTATATAAATACACCACATTTTACTCAACTTTCAATTTAATCCTGAGCTTCACGATTATTGTAAAAAGTCCAACCTTTTAAAAAGTTTCAATTCGATACACTTTTTTTTTTCCGGCCAGCAACTGATGACGTGTCTCTCCGGAGCGCGTGAAATGTTGTCACACTGGCGTACACGTGCGAAATACGTTTTTTGGTTAATTCTATATAAATGCACTACCTTTTACTCAACTTTCAATTTAATTATGAGTTCACGATTATTATAAAATATCCCAACTTTTTAAAGAGTTTCAAGTCGATACATATTTTTTTTCCGGCCAGCAACTGATGATGTGTCTTGCCGGAGCTAGCAAGTGAAATATTGTCACGCTGGCGTAAACGTGTGAAATTATTTTTCTATATTTTTTTTCCACGTCATATATTATATATATATATATAAAAATTTATATTAAAAAATATTTTTTGAATGAGAAATACTATGGAAAAAAATGTTTTCCACTATATTCAAGAGGGACTTGAAAAAACTGTGTTAATGGTACCGAATTGAAACACTTTAAAAGGTTTGGATTTTTTATAATTATCGTGAACTCAGGATTAAATTGAAAATTGAGTAAAATGTGGTGTATTTATATAGAATTAACCAAAAAAATATTTCACACGTGTACGCCAGTGTGACAACATTTCACGCGCTCAGGCGAGACACGTCATCAGTTGCTGGCCGGAAAAAAAAGTGTATCGAATTGAAACTTTTTAAAAGGTTGAGATTTTTTATAATAATTGTGAAGCTCGGGATTAAATTTAAAATTGAGTAAAATATAGTGTATTTATATAAAATTAACTCAAATATAAATAAATAAGTGAATGTGGTAAAAGTGGTTATTTTAGGATAAATTACCACATTCACCTATTTATTTATACTTTTTATAGTAGCAATTGTTGGGTGATGTGCCACTATTTCTCTTGAGATTTAATTGATTAATATTTTTCAATTGATGTTTATTATTTATTTAAATTATCATGGAAGATTAAATTTGATTTAAATTTAAGATTAGATTTGATTTAGAATTATTTACATATTCTGATCATTAAATTAGCTCTCATCATAAATAAATATTTTTTATTTATACTATCCCGTAATATTCTTTGATATATTACATTAAAATACGTGCAAATAATTCATTATACTTTTCATGAACACAATATATATTAAATAATATTTTATTTTAAAATGCAATATTAAAAACAATTCAATAATTTCTATTTCTTAATTTTAATAGTTTCCAACCCACTAATGCAGTAAAACCTGTCATTCAAAAATCCAATAATGAGTCAAACCTGCCATGCACTATTAATTTTGTTGAGATTGAAAAAAAAAAATCTCACAACCTCTCGTGCTGACGGTCACATTTCCCTAAATTAGTCACATCACCAGTCAGTTGTCATGTTACCAACTGGCTTCAATTTCATAAAAGCTCATCTTTTATCCCTATTTTAATAATTAATTTTAAAAACTTCTCAACTTAAATAAATTCACCTTTGTTATGCTGTGTTTTTTTTTCCTTTCCAAATAGTCACTTTTTTTTCTATAGTAACTTCTTTTAAAAAATAAAATAATATTAAAAACATAGAAGTATAGAACAAGTGTAAAGGCACTCAATCTGTACTAAGAGTTTCAAGGAAAAGAAGAAAAGAAGAAAGGAGCAAAGATCCTACTCTCCACAAATTCTCCCCCTCAATAAGTTACAAGTAGAACAATGACATTTGTTAAATTGTAAAGCGTAAATAAGATATTTGTAAATTGTAAATTATATAGTGTAAATAATCGTGATTTTTCACGCACGTTTATATACGTATATAAGAGAGAGAGAGATGAGCAATCTAGATAACACCTCTAGTTAAAGAATTCGGATTCTCCAACACAATATAGGGTACATATCCCGATTAAAAATTAATTTTTTTTTATTTTTAAATAAAAGATAGGCTTAAAATAAAATAAGATAAAGACCAGAACAGTGAGCAGCTAACATCAACAAACACAAGCAAGACTGAGTTGAAACTTCATCAACGTTCCAAATTTTTGATCGAACAAGTACATCAAGAATTACTTACAAAATCCGAAAAGAAGAAAAAAGAATGGATAAATGTACTAATTAGCATAAGGAGCAGAAAATGTTTCCATATTCTACTCCTATTAGAAACAATAACATTGTCCATATCAAATTGCCCATTTCAATGAAATTCAATTCATAAACACTGCTAACTTCCCACCAAATTGTCTGGTCAACCAGTTTGGCTTCGCATTCCTTTCTCATCAGATTTTCCTTGCTCATTAGTGAAGACTTGTTCAGGCCAATAATGATCTATCTTGGTGCAGGAGTTGACAGCTGTCGGTAATCAGCTTTGATGCGTTCTCTCATCGGTTAGCATAAAGATCGCCTGCTGGATAACTTCACTCCGTGCAAGACATGTTCATCCCTTTCAATAAAATTCCTGTACTAAACTCCTTGTTGATTCTAAATTACCATTGAAGGAGTATTAAAATCATAAAAAGAGTATTACCTCATATAACTCAGAAATTGCACAATAACCTATTTTCTCATGTATATATTACATATAGATTCATCAATACACAGCAATATGAAAATGGATCTGTTGCAAGGCTGAGCGATCCGTGTTGTCAAGTCGTGGAACCTGTAAGAAAGAGCGGATGCAATAAGTTTAAGCATCTGCATTTGCTCACAGGTTTGTCCAGAATCTGTGACCCTTTTATTACTTGTCGGCATTGGATGATTTGATTATGAAATGATACTAAATATGAGTGACCTTTCTTCTCTTCTAGCAATGAGAACATAAAATCACTGTTTCCTATAATTATTATGCTCTACTTTTCTTAGAATTTCCAAAAGCAGCCAAACTGACAATGGTGCAATAGCAGGAAAACTAATTTGAAACACAAAAAGGCATTTATAATCTCAACTTCATGTATCTATTGTTGCCATCATCAAAAGAAAAGGAAGACTAGGAATTTGATGAAAAGAGGGTAGATCTCTTTCTTTCAGAGGAGAGAACGTTTAAGGATGCTTTTCAAAATGCAGAAGTTTCAACTTTCAATCATATACCTCTATCCCATGGACCAAAGTGCCTGAATCTTTGTAAACGACCTACAATTTGTTTAGCATTAGAAACCAATGTACTCTTTACGCCAGATAAATCAGTTATGCTCTTTTCCGGCCAATCTCCAATGTTGAAGCTGGAAAATGATGCACATGGATTTTGTAGCATTTCAAAGATGTGTCCACGGCCATCTAAACCTTTCTTCCCTAGTAGACATCCAGCCTGAGCAACTTGACATGCACCTTCTCTGAAAGCTATCATAAAAACTTCAGAATTATGCCAATTTTATCAAATAAATGAAGGTGCAAAACAAAAGTTCACAATCCTTCTTATATTGACCATACTTCTGTAATAATTAATAGAAATTTGTTAGCTAAACCAAAAATGATATCAACTGTAGGAGATATACATACCACTATAAGGGACTTCTAGAAGGTAATTAGCTGGAAGACCAATGCCTAGACCAAGAAAAGTGATCCCAACACTAAACCCAACACCACAGCCGGACCCAACATAACCGATCACCTCTGGGCCAAAGCCCGGGCCCCATCCTACACCGCAACCAATGCCAAATCCAACGCCCCAAAATGCTCCAGATGTTGGATGCACTGGATTCCACCTCTCATATCTCCTAAAGAGACTCTTTATGATCATTTATAGCTGAAACTGAAGAAAGAATGAAGCTAGCATTATAATTTGTACTAGCAATCAGGGACACTCACAATGTTGTGCATAAGGAATGCGGGATAAATTTATTGTAATTCCTGAATAAAATCATATCATTACAGCTTCATGGACTATAAAGAGAACTACAATAATAATTTATGCTCGGGGTGAAAAGGCAATAACTATACACCAGAAATTCACTCCTACATCAAAGAGAAACTAAAATTTCGACTTCAATTTGGAAATCGTACATTGTTTGCTGGTGGTTCCTTCATATGCTGTTCCGTTGGGTAATCAATTCTACATATAGTTTCGTAAATGGAAACAAAAACAGCAAAATTATAAGAACTTAGATCCAGAACCTATTAACAAAATCACACAAGAAGATCAAAATTGCACAATCTCGTTATAAAAACTGTAACGCATCGTCGACATATATATACAACAAATGATCTCTACCCAGAGACGCGCAAATAATCAAACGGCTGAGTACAAATAAATACAATAAACGCTGAACAACAAAATCATCGAAAAATCAACACGATATACAACTACGTGCACCAAATAGGAGAATTTTTTTGGTAAACTCATACTCATGATGCTGCATGAAGGATAAAACAGTTGAAGAATTGAAATTCCATTACTGATTAATAATATACCCATATTCATATTCTGGTGATAGAATCTGAAAAAATTGAGAAGAAAAACCTGGAATTGAAGAGATGGCGATTGAGCAGAAGCAGAATAAGCTTCCGAGTTTTCAATTCCACCGCAAATTTTTGAAATGGATAAACTTGATGCGGTTTTCTGTTTCCAACAGTTCCGGGTCGGGCAGAATAGAGCCCACTAATTGTCGGGGCACTGCAGTTGGTCCTAAAGATTAAGCCCAGTATTGGCGAAGGACAAATAGTAGGCCCAAAGCAGCCCACACAAAAGAAAAGTCCAATAATAAGCCCAAATGAACTCCAGTCCAGTGTTGTTATTTAAATCAAATCGAGTCAATCAGAGTAGAGTAGTACTTAAAAGTTTGAATTCTCTTCTCGAGTCGAATCGAGCTTAATGAACTCTCGTATTACATGATTAAATACAAAAAATTTCGCATATAGAGTCTGTCTAACAAGTTGGAACTCGAGTTGATTCGTCAGAAAATCGAATATTTTATAAATTTAATTTATTTATCAAAATAAATAAATCGAGTTATTCAAATAATAGCTTTTAAAAAATGGGAGAAAAAGCCAAAACTCTATTTACAAGTCGATTATAGTTAATTTTTACTAGGCATTCCATTATTTCTTAGAAATTAGAATTAACAAGAGGAGCACAACATGTCTCTCTGCAAATTTTTCTTCAAAGTCGTTCATATTCGAATTTGGGTCATGTGCATGTCACGTGCATTATAAATACATGGAAGATTCAATTGGATATATTTCATAAAACCAAATACATTATAAATTTTATTTATTTATCATGTATTATTTTGTGTTAAACAAATCCAGATCCCTCATATTCAAGCAAAAATCTAGTTTGGCCTTCAAAACAACCCTCACAAATTCCACCTCCATTTTTTCACCGTCTCAATAACTTTCACACTTTATTTTTTAAAATATCACACAACAAATTAAATACCCACAAATAAAAATAAAATATTCTCATAATATTCATTTATTTCAAAATTTTCTTTGGTCCAAAAAATCAATCAATCAGTTTTATTAAAAAAAAATGGTCCTTACTTCTTTTACATATGAAAAATTAATAGGAGATGAAAATGGAGTAATTATTATACGCTACTTCTTTCATTTTCGTTCCAAAATCAGAGTCCAACGCTATGACGCCTTCCCCTTCAACATTGTTATTCAAGCTAAGGCCATCTCTAAGAAGAATCTTCAAAGTGAAAGTATTTTATCCTCCATTAAAGAGTGTTGAGTGCTCTATATTAAAAATCATCTCTAATAACAAATACTCTACCCTTAAATATATGTGTATATATATTTAACTTTTAACTATTGAAAAATTTTATGTAAATGTTACTAAATTATAAAATTGGTATATCCAACTCAATTAATTGATATCGAGATTTTTTGTCAAAGTAGTTTTATTTATTTAAAGTTAAAAATTGCAAGTCATACAAAATATTCTAAGATATGTATGTATGAAAAAATTTAGGACGAAAAAAGAATTACAACTACAACTTTTTTTTTTTTTAAACAACATAAGTTAGGAACTCTACTATTCCGGGTTAAAGAATCTAAAAAGACGATTAGAAACTCTAATACTTCAAGTTGGATAAGTCTATCCACAAATGATCAATAAAAGCATCTCGAAGTACATAGTGGGTCTTCTTATCTCTAATTTGACGATGACGTGCAAGAAATTACTGAAATTGAGTGCACACATCATGTGTTATTTTAACCTCCTGGGCAGGTACTTCATGATAATCAGTAACAGGTGTCTTGATATCTCGCTCATCTTTAATAATCCTAATTTTTAGTATTTCTGAAGAATATATTAATACACTTAACTAAATATTTAATACTTTAAAATAATTTTACAATAAAACATCTTTAGGTAAAACCTACACTCAAGTGACTATCCGCTTTAACTTACAGCAGAGTTGCCTTTAATTATTAATATTACTTGGTTTGGTTTGTTGTGCAGCTTTGAAGAACGATGAGGTATACCATATTCTTTTATCATTTTGCATGTTAAACTATAACTATAATGGGCCGCATATATATTTTCTGGAAATGGGCCGGCTTTAATCAACAGGCCCACTCAGTTACCGTGCTAATAATTATGATGCACCGTCCGAAATGTTTGTTATCTTTCATTTTCATTTATCAAGGACACGGATATTCTTATCCCAATTTTTAACTACTTCACCCTCACACTTAATTTTTTTCATTTCAAAATATATTTTAAAGACCAAAATACTCTTTTGTTATATTTTTTCTAATTTATAAATGGATCAATTCACCATCATGTTCTTCATATGAAAATTTTACTCATGATTTTTGGGATTTTATTTTAAAAACTAAAAGGGGTGAACTGAAAATTTAGGATGGTGAGGTAAAAAAGGGGTGAAGTAATTAAGAATGGGTGAAGAATATCCGTTGTAAATTAAAATCCATAAGGGCCATTATTCAAATATCATTTTAATAAAAGTACAACCTCAGAACCCCATAAATATGGAGTACACACCCTATTAATAAACTAATATACTTTTATTTTCTTCTAATCTAAAAAACACATTACACTCACAAAATCATTTTCTCCTCTTCTTCTTCATCATGTTTTTTCTCTATTCTTTTCACCATAAAATTGTATGTACATGGGCAATAATGTATGCTCATTTTTCTTTCTTCACTCCTTCTCTTATATTCCATCACTGAGACCCAGTGTAAAATATAATGATATCAATGAATACATCTAATGACACCAATAAATATATTTAATATTATAAATTTCATACCATAAAGAAATTTCGTGAGAGCCCTACTCATCTTTTATAACACAAGACATATTTAAAAATAGAAATATAATGGTGCACATTGCAATTTATGCAAAATAGTGGGGGTGGAAATTAAAGTAAGTATAGCATATATTGAAAGCAATGAATCATTGGGAATAGGGAAAGAATTGGGGATTGATTTTAGATTGAGATCTCAGTCACATAGTCTTGCACTTTACAATGTGGTGATCCATCCACAAATGGCTTTTTTGTAATCGCACTTTTCATTTCTTGTCATTCATATTTCCTATTCCTATTCCTTACATCAATCGACATTCCAAACGTTAGAAGAAAGCCTAATCTTCCCACACTTTGCTTTTTTCCATGTTTATTCTTTTTTATGCCTTAATTTATACTAAGATTTTGTGGGTCTTTTTTCTTTAACTTTTCCTACTTTGGTGTCGTTTTCAAAAAAATTCCTGTTCATTAAAGTGCATTTAATTAAATAAAAATACACTAGTGCATGGTGTTTCTCATCCTATATATTTCAAGAGAAATGAAATGTGAAGAGATTGAAATATTTAATTTGTTAATTGTCCCAAAAAATTCATTACGGGTGATTTCATACATTTGTAGACGTGTAGATAAAACGAAGGTGTAGAAGAAGCAAAAATATTTTAAGGGAAAATTACAAACTAGTTCACAAAATTGACACTAATTATAAATTGGTTCTATGCAGAAAAAAAATATATTTCTGTGTAGAAAAAAGTTATACTTCTGTGCAAAAATTGTAAACCAATTTGCAAATATAATTATTTTTTTTAACCAATATATAAATGACACATATTTTAATTACTTATTCTAAATCATGAAATAAAGTTACGCAAATCAAAGATTATTAAATGACGAGTGAGTTTTGTATATGAGAGGGATTTTTATTTTGAATATAGTCTGATTGAATCATATTTAATTTGTTTAAAAATATGATTAGTTCATGTAATGTTTGGTTTTATAGATTCTAGTAGGATGTATAAACCAGCAAATATTTTATATGATCTTTATATATAATACTGATGGATGTTGTGTACTGTAGCTGATCGTATCAATCTAATTAAAATTTGTTCTTTTGGTGTTGGTAACCTTTTTTACCATTGAAAACTTTTTATGTTGTAAATTGAAAATAATGCAAACATTCAAATAAATTGATGGGAGTGATCGCATGTCCATCTTTAAATTTATATAAGTATTATTAAAGGGGTGATATATATACTATTATTTTAAGGAAAAAATACAAAATGGTTGAATAAATTGACAAAATTACATATTGTTCCGTGCAAAAAAAAAAAAAACCCCTCCATACAAAAAAAAAAAAAAAAATACTGCCGTGCAAATTTTTTGTACAAATTTATAAATATAACCAATATGTAAGTGACCCTTATTTTAATTGGTTGTTTATATGGGCTTATCTATTACCACGGTGATCATATAAATTTGTGTTCACCTATAAAAATGTATTTATTTTGGACGAAATTGATATTATATGTGATTGGTTGAATAAAACAGTAACTAGGCAACCAAATTTGAATTAAAGGGTGGGTCTGGTCAAGACAGCATTAGATGGCCCCATATAGGCTCAGTCGATGTACTTAAACTGAATTATTATGACATAAATAATGTTGGTTATATGTTTCACATTATTGGGCACGCCCGTTTGGCAAATCTTCAAAAGAAGCAACTCTAGAAACAAAAGCTATGAGAATAATGGAAAAGTTGCTTCCTTCAATTTTGATTTATTTGAAAGTGATGGATTTTGAAATCAGCAATTTGCTGGCTGCCAAACAGCTGCTAATTAAACACATGAATGATTGCTTTGGGCCTTCACTATGCCTTTCTTGCCTAAGAAGATCTTTCAAGTGTGAAGAGGAAATCCATACTTAAAGAAACAAAAGCTCAACCACTCATCCCATGCCACGTGTCAATCACTGATTGCACAGTTACATGTTGTAACACAATCTAATTCCATGTAATCAAAATGGGTAATCTGTGTTATATTGCATGAGAGATGACTAAAAGAAAAGTTGAGCAATATTTCACCAACCAAAATATGTCAGCAATCTCTACAGGAATATAAGTTTGGACATTTCAATTTTTTTTTTTGCATTTAATAAAAAATAATCTACATTCACAAAAGTCAATAAAATATATTTTTTTATTTTATTATTTACTTTAACACTTAAATACTTTTTCTTTTCTTTTTTGTGTGCTATCTCAAACTGTGAAAGAAGTTTGGAGACGGGAGGAGTATTATTTATGAAGAGTACAAACTATTTTCGTTGAAGAGTATAAGTTGAAGGGATATAAGAAATATTAATTATTATTACTAAAGAGTACAATCAAGTTTTACTACCCAAGAAAATTATCAATTATATATATTACAAGTTTCACATTATACATGCTCAAAACTACTCAATGCGAACAATTATAGAAGTAGAAAGGTTTACTAAACAGAAATTAATTATGTGCTAATCTTATGTAAAGTAATTTTATGGTGACAAATATTGAATATTTTTTTATGAAACCATACTATTTTTCAGTAAAACAATTTAAATACACAAATGCAAAAGTAAAAGTGATTTAAAAGTTCACAAGCATCCGTGGCCGGCAACAAAAAAGGCAAAGTATAGAATGCTCCTGCAGTAAAATAATTTTGAAACTTGAGAAGTTTAATTAAAAAAAAATCATGAAAGGGGGTTAATATATAATGCTTGTTTGTAATTTCTACATGAATTGAAAAAGTGATATTAAGTAATTTTAGTAACAAAATAAAAAATAAGGAGTGTTTTAAACTTATGTGATTTTAAAAAATGATTAAAAAAAATGTGTTTGCAAAAGAAATGCTTTTTAAAAGGGTATTGAGTATTATTTTCTTGGGGAATGTGTAGAAGTACTTAAGTAGAAGTTAAAAGCTAAAAATTATTGTTTGACCAAAAGTAGTAATAAGCACTTAAAATAGTTATTGAAAACATGTTTTAAGTTTTTTTTTTTTGAAAAAAAAAAAACACTTTTACTTTTTATGTTGAGTTTGAAAACCGGCACATAATTTGATATGATTAATTAGGGTGGCTTCCTTGTTATTAATCTAAGCATTTGTGTTTGCTTAAGGAGAGGTTAGCCCTAGGAATAAAGCAGAAAGGAAAACACCAACTCAGTGGTTATAAAGTTGGTAAAGTATAGTATTTATCTTCCCTACCTACCAAATTCCCATATCTAAATTAGTATGTTTTTGAAATTAATTTGAAACCCAAAATTTGTAAATACATATTGTGCTATTTAAAAGATTTAATGACTAAGTTATATAATTAATTTGACGAAATTTAATTTGTTCACCGTGTAAAAATGAATTCATTTAATAATACGATTACATGCATTCAACAATATTACTGCTCTTATAAACTGATATCATTGCATTTTAAAGCGTGCACAAACACATCACACTATGTGAAAAAATGTTACTGCACAGGTAAACAAATTTTACCAGAGAATAATTTATATATGTAAGTATATTTTGGGAAAAAAACTTATATTAAGAAATATATGAGCATGCATTAATTATATCCCAAAGTTGATGGAAAAGTGAAGGGAATCTGAAAACTTGTGTGGTTGTTGCATTATCTACAATGCACCTTCATTTTCAGTGTAGCACCAAAACTGACAGGAGACAACATCAGGTAATATATACACAAGTGTCAAAATCCAAAGAATCTTTTCCCCATAATACTTTTATTTTTTTATTTTATGCACTTGAATTGTCAAAATTCTTGCCATTTAATTTAATCATCTCATGTTTTATGGTTTTATCTTGGTATGAGTTTCATACTTCCATTTTACAAGTATATATATATAGCAAATGAAGTCATTGTAATTTTTATTTGATGTTGTTACTCCTCCATCTCTTAGAGAAAAAACTTCTCATTTTTATTATTTTGGTTTGTTACAATAAAAGAAATTCATTCATTTTTTAATAAATTGTTTCTGAATATTTATCCTTACATGCTTGCTTTCATTTATATAGTATATATTTTTTGCACTCGATATTCGGTCCAAAAATCGACTAATTCGAGAGACCCATAACCCTAGTCCACTAACAGGAAAAACCATATCAAGTATGTACTGACTCATCTTAGAAATTGATCACACCTTATAAATTTTGAATCTAATACCTAGAAAAAAGTGTACTCCTTATTACCAAATTAATATTTTGAACAAATTAATATTTTGTTGTTATACATGTATAAATTCATAAACAAATTAAATATAACAACGTGTGCATGTCGAGATTTTCTTTTAATTAAAAAGCCTATTAATCTAAGTATTAATAATAAAACTGAGCTAGAGCTAGCTAATGAAGATTCTATTACCATTAATGATCTTTATTGAAACAATCAATTGCTTAACCCATAAGAAATTATTTGAAATTTCATAAATGCTATATATATATATATCTATGGCTTCACCTATTGAACTACACGCAATGCTAACGTGACAGGGGTCATGTTACCTTAGACTCGAAAGTCTGTATTTAATTTATTGTATATATTGAGTCACCTTCCGGTGAAACTAATTATTAATATTATAATATTTTATGATTCAATATATATTCCTGCTCTTATAGATTAATATCTGAAATGCATGTTTTACATAGAATATTAATTTATAAATTTAATAATATCATCAAATAAATATTATAATATCATTTAATAAATAAAATAGTATAAATTTTATATCATGAAAAAAAATGGTATGAATAAAAATATGCGTTTGTACAGTGAAAAGTATGTTACGTACTTTCCAATATACCAATTGCTTCTGCCAAAAAAATAATTATAGTAAATTATTTGAATGAGAATTTGAGGATAAAATTACATGGCTATGCAACTCTTGACTAATTATGAAAGAAGCGAACAAAATGAATATACTCGATCGCTACACCAACTAAAGAAAGTCCAAGTGATTTTTACTAATATTTGTAACAGAAATTCAGTTGAGGAGAGGGAGAAGTTGAATAACTGCATTTGTGCTCTGTTCAGTTAAAATTGAATTTCCCTGACTCAGAACCGGACAGCAAACTCTACACTTCAGAAATTCGCGACATATCTATCCTTCACTTAATTTTTCAATTTACAAAGCCTTCAATTCTCCACCTCAAATGCAATGGTGTCATCCTAAGACACAAGCTTCACCTTCTTCGAACAAAACCTAAATTTTGTACAAGGCAGAGCTTTAGTGAACACGTCTGAGTCCTTTTTCTCAGTACCTATCTTCTTCTGAACTGATGCAACCCCTTTCTCCATAATATCTCTAACAAAATGAAGCTTCATATATACTTATGGTGCTTTGATTATGACAGAAAATGGTAACAGTCTACTCTTGCACACCAAAATCTCTTACTATTCTTCCATTGAGTCATATTGCCTCCTTGATAGCTTCAGGCCACCACAGGCTAAAATGATGACTTCCAACTTATGGTTGCGGGTAAAGATGTATATATCTTGTTAAGGATTTCCTTGAGTCTATGTTTCCTGCAAAATCAACATCCACATATCATATCAACTGATCATTCATATGTGTTGTTTAGTCCAAGGTCAGATGCTCCATTTAGGTATCTCAGGATCCATTTCAATGCAGTCCAGTGTTCATGTCCAAGATTACCCATGAATCTACTTACCATAGTAGAGGGGTTCAGATGTAGTTTGAGTGTTGAATTTGCTCCATTTGATCCTCCAAGGCTTGATTGAATTCATCCATTTGATCTCTAATGAGGTCAATTCTGCTTCATATACAATCAATTTGAAATTGATTTTGTGAGATACAAACTCTTTAACTTGTTCCAAACATCAAGACCAGTCTTCTGCTTGGCAGCATCCCTTATCTGCAAGACACAGGATTAGCATACTATGGGCCTTAACCATGACTTCTTCTTTCTTCGAACCAACAATAGAAGTTGAATCATCCTTTAGTGCATCTCCCAGGCCATGCGGAATCAATAACTCCTTATCTTGATGCGTCATAACATGAAATTTTTATTTCCATTTAATTAATTTATCCACTTCCAGTTAGAAACATTTCATGTTCTTGAGCTTAGTATTTTCCCCAGATGGTGCCACTTGTTAAGATATTCAGTCAATTTTCAATCCTAATCTCAATTAAGCTTTGAATAACAATAACACAATACTCAATTTTAGAAACAAAAAACATAAAATCAATAAAGAATATGAGATTTATGTAGTTCGATCACTAACGATCTACGTCCACTCAATATCAATCAATCGATTGCAAGTTACAACAATCAATTGCTTGATTTTCCCAGAATTCCTCTTGTTTGTGAAGAACCGTAATAAACACAATCTAATATAACTCTTGACTGATTATGAAAGAAGAGAATAGAACAATTATACTCCCTAACCAGGTGAGTTAGCTCACCTGGCCACCGGGCTCCTCACTCGAGTGAGTGACCTGGGTTCGATTCCCTTTGGGAACGAATTTGAAGGGAGTTATAAGGTTGGCTTGGAGATATTCTTGGAGTGTAAGGAGACTTGGTGAACTAACTTCTAACTACTAACATTTACCGATAAAAAAAACAATTATACTCGCTACACCAACTAAAGTGTTTTATACTAATATTCATAACAAAAATTCAGTTGAGAAGATAGAGAAGTTGAATAACTACCTCCGTGCTCTATTTATTTAAAATTTGGTTAAAACTGAATTTTCCTGAGTTAGAACCAGTTTGAACCGATTAGGCAAATTGGTCAGGAAACTCCGCACTTCAGGCACTCATCAATCTTCAGGAATTCCTGACATATCTATCTGTCACTCAGTTCTTCAATTTGCAAAGCATCGGTGCATTTAATCCTTCAAAGTCAATTTCAATATATGTAAAAAGTTAATATTTAACAACACGATGCATTAGTTTTTTGAAATTAAATTTAACATACAAATGAATTTATATTTAGAATTAAGAAGTAAAAAATATCTTGTTAGAATAAAAGTTAATGCTTCAACCATTTTTAAAATAAAATTTACTTTTTGTCTTTCAAAATAAATGATAATAATCTAAAGTCTTAAATTCATTATGCCTAAAGTAAATGATTCCAACATATTCAACATAGAAAGTTAAATAGTTAATTTGCAATTATTTTATACTAATATTCAGGATTAGCCTAGTGATAAGGATTTAATATTAATAAATATGATTTTCTCCAGGTTTTAAGTTTGATTTTGTTTTGACTTTGTTGTTAGTGTATCCAATATTTATAAGGAATATTAAATTGAGTGGCTTCCAAAGATCCTAACAAATAATAAATGGTGATTTACATATTGGTTCAAAAAAATCACTATATTTATAAATTGGTTCACAATATTTGCATTGAAGCATTACTTTTTTTCTGCACAGAAGCACTTTTTTTTTCCTGCACAAAACCATTTTGTAATTAATGTCAATTTTGTAAACCAATTTGTAATTTTTCCAATAATAAATGATAATGATTGGTGTTTAAAGCTTGGATCTACAATAAATTTTCAAGAACACTAATAATAAGCATTAATAAAGACACAAAAAATTATCAATCTAGCTGTTGTAGATTTGGACTTGAAATTTTTTTATTATTTCTTTATTACGTGCTTAAAGGCAGTATTTATAGTTAAAAGAATATTCTGTGTGTTGTCCTGGTATTCTAATGAATCTTTGCATTAAATGCATGAATTCTGACAAGTACAGGATCTGGACTAAATCCTTTGTACAAAGAAAATTTGGCCCAATGAAATGGATAGCAAAGCATCCGTACTTGACCTTTTATAGTTAAGATAGATATTTCCTAGATTGGGTTCTGCCCAGCTGACTCTATAAACTCTATTCAATTACAGATTGTAATAAGTATCATCTTTTTAGCCGATGTACGAGGTCTTTATGTTGTTGCTTCTGGGAGTTTCCCGATGCTTGGTGAGGTCTAGCGAAGTAGATTCTTCTTGGACCTTGCATGATCACTTTGAGGCCTGGAATTAAAATAATTAGATTATTCGAACACAACAATCCAGGGTACACAACTCTAACTTTTAAGTGAATTTAATTTTAACTGTTAAACAATACTCTAGAGTTGCATCATGCAATAGATGCACAAGAGACTTATCTGTGGACGACGGACTATGTCTCCCGAATTAATATATCCTTTGACTGGATATTGAGTCATAAAAAAACAGTGCATTTATACTCTCTGTCTCGTATAAGTTAGTTACTCATTTTGCTAATTGTGTGTCAAAATCAAAATTATTCACTTTCTTATATGATAAGATGTATCCTTATATCTTATATATCTTTTTGTTTTAATCATGTATCCATTTGACTACATATTTAATACTTACATTTTTTGAAGTTTATGGGAGAATAAAGAATAACTTGTACCGTACATACGAGTAGAGGTATGCATCGGTTGGTTCGGTAATCGAATTAAATTATAGTATAAGTAATCAAAATTGAATCGAATTACTCTAAAACCAGATATAACTAAAATTGAAATTTCAATTTGGTTTCGATAAGAAAACAAAATAACCAAAATACTTTTCTTTTAACCGTAAAATGTAAAATAACTAAATATTTGTCCAATAAACTATAAATTACACAAACACTTTAAATTTATTCAAATAATAGTGCATACCTAATTAAATTATCTAATAAACTCTAGTTATCTAATTTGAAAAAAAATTAAGCTAACAGTGGTGTTCATGATGAAAACAAGAGTCTAGAAGTCTAAGAGGTAGGCTCACCAAGAACAAGACACTAAATATAGAGACATGAAATTAATATATTTATAATCTATATTATATAATTAAATATGTATATATTGACATTTATTAAATACATAATTAATTTTGGTTCGGATACCAATTAATTGAAATATTTCAAATCGATAAACAAACCTAACTAAAAATCAAAATTTTATTAAAAAAGTTGAAACTGTACAAGATATATATTATGATAAATCGAACAGAATTTTATATTAGTTCAATTATCGAATACCCACGAGAAACAAATTAATGCATATTCTTACGTGCGCAAGTCGCAGGTAGGGGTGCATACCATACCGTACAGGTCATACCATTCCGTACTACATACTACATCGAAAATGTTGATATGTATTTTTGCATACTGATACCGTATCATATTTTTGGTATACCAAAAAATTATACCACATATCATACTTAACTTTCGATATGTCATATTGTATATATTGATATTTTGGTATATATCGATCCACTGATTCGTAACATAATATCGACTATATCGGTCCATATAGTCATACAGGTTCATACCGAAAATAGTAAAAAAGAATTTTAATTAATTATTTAATATAAAAATAAATTAAATATTAAATTTTAAAATTGAACTATCCGCACAATATATACCGGCATACCGAAATATTATCGGTATAAATCGATATATACCGAATATATTTTGGTATACAGGTGTATATATCAACTTATGTCGAAAATATTTTGATATTTATCGGTATACTAAAACTTTTTAAATATTACCAAAAAATTTAATATATTCAATAATTTTTAATATAGTAAATACAATATACTGATTATTTTATATTCATGTCACCCTTGAGCGCCATTGTGAGATTATTACATTATACCCCTCATCCTTTAAATATGTATACTATTATATTTAATGAATTTTAAAAAAGTAAAAATATTATAAATGTATTAAGAAACTTATTTACGAATGAACAGTCTAATCGTTTTATATTACAAAAAATGAGAAAAATACGAAAAGTAAAAAATAATAACTAATCAGTTCATTCATTCATTCATTCAATTGACATACAAGACAGGTAGGGCCCTCCTGTCCACCCCAGCTTTGCATTAAAATTGACCACCTAATGCAGCTCTAGGAAAAAAATACATCTCTAAATTAGACTCAACGTACAAACTCGTGATGCAGCGCTGGAATCACGGCGTTTGCACATACAAGATACTCCGTTAGATAACGACGTGAGATGACGGCGTCACATCGTTCTATAAATACCACAACACCACCTCAGGCTCGGTTCTCTTTCCTTGTCCCCCTTCCTTCTCATTCTGTTTCCATTTGTAAACAAAGAAACTCTCTCTCTCTCTCTCTCTTAGATATATACATACGTGCATTTGTATGTATTTTTTGCATATGTGTAGAGGGGAAAACGAAAATCAAGAATCAAAGCTTGCCAGTTTTGAAGAAAAAGAGCCACTAAAACACACACACATATATTGGCATGAAGAATGAGAGTATATTGCTTGATCATTTGGTTGTTTCTACAAGGTGAAAGAGATCAACATTTTGTGGGTTTTTTGCAATTTGAAGCATCTAGTTGTCTCCAAAGGTTCATTCTCGAGGTAAGAAATATCTAAATGATTATATAGTATTTTGCAACCTTCGTTACCTAGGTAGGAAATATTAATTGTAAAAATTCTAAATAAATTATTATAAAAATGCTTGTTTTCAACAAATGAACGGTTGCATGCTGATTTAACTGAACAGTTATAGTTGAATTGTTTTAACTGTTCATTATAATCGATTCTAAGAATAATCATTTATAACTGTTTAAAAAAAATAGTTGAATTTTACAGTGAACTTTGTAGGCTATTTAGATCTTCATCTTTGTTTCTTGTTCAGAGAGAGAGAGGTTTGAATTGGACGAAAGAAAGTTATTACGAATAGTAATGAAAAGAGTACGGAGTGATATGTCTGAAAATGCATTGACCAGCCGCTTTCACAACTCGACAAATGCCGCATTCAATACCCTCTCTCTCTCTCTTTACTGGTGTGTGAGAATAAAAAACCGATGAGAATCTTGGGGCATGTGTTGTTGTAGAAAAAGGAAATAAATGATTGTCCTCTAAACAACAAAGTTTATTGTTTGTAGGCTTTTGGAATTTTTGTCTCATTGAAAATCTAATAAATCTTGTCACACACATTAATCTCTCTCTCTCTCTCTCTCTCTCTGTATATCCAAATAAAAACTGATTAATCCATAATACAATATTTATATTTTATATATATATACTTGTACTGTTTGTTTGGAATATTATGGCTCATGCATCAAGAGTACTCTCTACATACCTACCAAATCTTGTAAAGAGAAATTCGAAATAATTGTGGATCCAATCATGCATTAATTGCACTAGTATAGATATGATCTTTATTTTAAATAAAAATAAATAAATGAATGTAAACACATTAATTTCTTTCTTTCTTTCTTAAAAATAGGGTATTGCAGGTGTACAAAAGAAGTAAAAAAGAAAAAGAAGTGTGGTGGAATATTGAAAAAAGAAAAAAAAAAAAAAAAGATGTTGACATGTATTACATGCTCAAAGCAAAGAGTGGAAGATGAGGAAGATGCCCCGCGTGGGACTCCCAATACAAAAGACGCCGTCAAAGGCCTGACTACGCAGGTACTCTCCTCCCCCCCCCCCCACCCTACCTACCCCCACTGTGTATATATAGGTGTATATATTGGTGCTATGTATAGGCAGGAAGGGTTTTTGGGACACGCGAAATTTGCATGCTACAGAATATTACTCCCTTTATCCATATAAATTTCTCATTATTTTTTTGACCAACGGATTATATTAAATATTAAAATAATAGTTATACTATAAATACTGTGATAAAAAGTGAAAAAATATTAAGAAAAGTTTAAAAATAATTAAAAATAATAAAAATGTAAATGATAGACGAACCAAAATGATAAAACAGAAAATTTATAGAGGGACTGAGGGAGTACATATTTTTTCTTAAAAAAAATAAAACCTCTGTCCCACAAAAATTTACATATTTTTCTTTTTAGTTTGTCCCACAAAAATTTGCATATTCCCAAAATTGAAATATTATTTTAAATTTTCACCTTTAAATTTTTTTAACTCACAATTTTCACCATACATATTCTACTAATTACACTTTTTCTTAAAAGTCGTGTTTTCAAAAATATCGTAATTCTTTGGGGATGGAGGTATTATTTTTAAATAAAATAATAATATATGAATAAATATGTGTACATTTTTAGTGTGATAATATTAAAAGTACGCCGGATTAGGAGGAGATTTTAATTCCAATGGAATTAAATCTCTTCTGCCCAATTGCAAAATTCAAATAGAACATTGGGGGATTAAAATGTTAATCCACCCCAATACAAATTACCAAATACACCCTAAATAAGTTTTATAGAAAATTTACTTTCAACTTTATTTATCATTTTATATTTTGCTCCTATATATTTTGGGATGAAATGCCGGATCCAACCCTCACTCTATATACATGCGTGCACGTATTATGTATAGGTTTTATTATAGGGTTTACGTTTTTTATTTTATTTTTCTACTTTGCTTTTTTTCGTCAGTTTCTTTTATCCTTCTTGTTGAACACAAAAACAAAACCAGAAAAGTACATCCGTTTGCGACTCTATTTCTTTAGCTACATGCAGAGCGGGGCCCACTTCATGCCTTCTTTTGTGGGCCCACTTCAGAATGTGAAATTTTTGTAAGCTTTGGTCTTCTGTGGTATTAATATAAAATTATAAATGATTGATATATATATACATATACATAAATTAATTTCTATCATATCTAAAAGGTTGAGGGGGAGTTTGGTTGGAGACTTTCATTGGTGAGTAATGGTAATCAAAGTCATAGTGTATGTTTGGAATGACTCTGCTATGACTTTGATACTAAAAAACTAAGGAATCAACCGTAGTTCAGCTATACGAGAACTATAACTTTCATTCCATACCATTTTCATTTCTTACGATTATACTAAACGACCCCTAAATTTATCATATTATCAGCACAGAATCTTGATTTTAATTTCAAACACCCTTTCATAAGCTTGAACTTTTAGATAAAATTAAAAAATTTCAACAATTACAATTTTTTTATGCACAATATTAATTTCTTATATACGCAACAGTAATATTTCGAAATTAAAAAAAAAATTAACGTGAGCCTATATTTGGAAAGTTTTTTGTCAATTTTTAACATTGCAATTTTGACATATCCTAGCGGAGATGTTTCATAATATAAGATCAGTTTTTCTATTTAAATGTGTATAAACAAGAGATATATGAATATGGCAATGTAGAATCCAGCTAGTGTTGGTTTTTTTGGCTATAGGCCTTTGTCAGGTAGGGCAAAATGGTCTTTTCATGAACAGTAGACTGAAGAAGGGAAGAATCTCTTTGGTAAAAAGAAGCAAAATGATAACAACTGGATGTGACTTTTGCATGGAAGGAGAGGAGAGGAGTGCTAATGCAAGTTTTCTTTTTATTTTATTTTTTATTAACTCTAACTCACTGTTGCATTATTAAAAAATTACACAATTTATTATTTAAAAAATTATATATATTATTTATTTAAAAAATATATTTTTAAAAATAAACTTTCAGTAATAATGTAATTAACTTTTCAGTAGTATTTTATATAAATTTTTAAGAAATATATTTGAGTTACACAATGTACCCAGCGCATACAAAACTAGAAATTTATTTTTATATATAAATGAAGTTAACTGCAACTTGTTTGCACATGCTTTATATATATAAAAATGTTAATAATTACTTGTATAAAGTGCTAACTAACAATTTTATGTACTAATTAATGACTCATAATCGTGCAGTTATGTCGCAATATAAAAATAAAATTAGTCAATACTCTATCGCTCATACATATAATTAAGAAATATAGTATTAAATGGACAAAAATAGAGATATACTCCTTCCTTCTCACAAAAATTTATAGAATTTTTTTTTACATCCCACAAAAACTTACAGATCCAAAAAATAAAGTTATATCATAAATATTAAATGGACAAAAATAGAGATATACTCAATTCTCACAATATTTATATATTTACATAAATTATCATTACATTTTTATTTTTTGGTCTCATATTACACTGAATCCAACTAACTTCTTCACTTTATACATAAAAATTTATTAAATTATCTCTTAAAATATTACTCTTTTAATTTTATTCTACTTTTTTTTTTAATATATATGCCCGTGGGAGGGAGTATATAGTAACCACAAATATGTACGAAATGGACTAAATCGGAAAAGATAAAACGTTTCAACTTGAGGGAGTATTGAACTCTGGCAACTAAAGTGGCCCAAAAATAAAAATAATACTCCCTTTGTCCCTAAATACTTTGCACACTTTTCTTTTTGATCCGTTCCACAACACTTTGCACACCCTATAAATGGAAATAACTACTTTAACTTTATCCTTATAATATTCACATATTTACACAAAATGTCATTATTTTTACTTTAAATCCAACTAATTTTATTATTTTAATAATATAACTTTACACATCACCCTCAATACTCTATTCTTTACATATTTTTCTTAAAAAGTGTGTAAAAAAGGTGTGTAATCTTTTCAGGGACGGACGGAGTAGTAATAAAAGAGAGAAAGATTGGGTTAGATTGATATAGACATTCTCATGCCAAACATTGGATCACGTGTCTCAAAATCTTGGTCCCACCATATTTGGTCCTGTCATAGCATGCTTTATTTTATATATATATATATATATAATTTATCCTATTTTATTAAAAAGGGATTCATGAACACAACATGACTATGTTTGATATGGGGACATCACTCTGGTCCATGATGTACAAAAAGTTCAAGTTTCATAGAAGAAATAATTAACCTTTAGCTTCTACAACTCCCTTCTTCAATTTTTCTACATCTATTTTCTATTTTAATTTATTTAATAAAATTAGTTATATATTTTAAAAAATAATTTTTTTTTCTATCAACTTTATTTTTACACATAATATGCCTACTTACTTAAAATCTGTGCAGCATGAAATATGACTAATAAAATTGGACAAAATGAGTATTATTTTTGACTGAGTTAATAAAAGTTTGGATTAATTTAATTTTGTTTTGTTGTTTAATTGTCTATTAACAGAAGTTTGCATGAACTTAATTTTATTTTGTTTTTTTTGGTGAAAGTCATGATGCTTTTTTACTTAGGTTATTTATTATGCTACTTCACTCATTTGTCTTGCATAATTTTGTAATGTTGTACAACAAAATTTTGTTGAACACTGCAAACAGAGTAAGCATTGAAAAAAATCATAATCTATATAGCAAGCAAACAACAATAACTTTCAGCTGGACAAGATAGCTTTGGCCCTAATCTTTTTTAAATAATCAAATGTGAGATTTTTGAGTGTCGAGGGATATTCACAAAAGATAACCAAAGCATGTTTTGGACATCATTGAGTTGAGCCTTGAAATAATGGCCCACCATTGAATTCCTGTCCTTTCCCAACTCACTAATTCATGATGAATTGAGTCAATATTTGGTTTAAAATTTTAAGAGAAAATATGAAATAATAAGACTCACCTATTTTGATTAATTATCACTCTTTTAATCACGGGTGATTTACATATTTGTAATTAATGTCAATTTTGTGAACCATTTTATAATTTTCTGAATCACATTTTCTTGGAGTTAATAGAATCACACGTTTCCCATTTTGGTCACAGCTTAAGGATATGGCACTGAAGGTGTCAGGAACAAGCAAATGCAAGCCAAACCAAAACTTCAAGATGGATCAAAAGTCATTTTCAGGATATGAGACCACATTTTCTGGGGGAGTCCCCTACCCGAATTTCCAACCCGGAACCTCATCCACTCCGGGTTGGAACTTTACGGGCACTGGCTATCGCGACTCCACCTACACTGCATTTGGTGGGGACGACATGACTCCCCCTCGACAATCATCACGTTATGAAGACGTGATGTTAGAAGACGAAGATGGACCTAAAGAGTGGATGGCTCAAGTCGAGCCCGGTGTTCAGATCACATTCGTCTCTCTCCCTCGTGGTGGAAATGACCTTAAACGCATCCGTTTCAGGTTCGGACCAATCAATCTCTCTGTCATCATAAATAACTTCAGAAAAGTCTGATCTGTCGGCATGTCTAAGTTTGATTTGTCAATCGAATGTTTCACCTCTTACAGCTAGTTATCGGATTAAAATATCGAAAAAATGAAAAATTGTGGGACTATTTCAATTCGGATGTACATAATTCGGGTAAAACAGAACCAACAACAAAAAAACAGATTTGTTTGTTAGCACTAAACATCTGAAGTGCTCTGCTTCTTATAATTTGATGTTGTTGTGATTGAACAATGTGTGTGAAGCCGGGAGATGTTCGACAAATGGCAAGCGCAGCGATGGTGGGGCGAGAATTTCGACAGGATCATGGAGCTATACAATGTGCAGAAATTCAATCAACAAGTCATGAACACACCATGCAGATCAGAGGATGGAGTAAGTGGTGATCACATTTGCATGCATGCATGCTTTAACAATCTATATATCTTTGTGATGATCATGATTGATTAATAACAAAATCAACGGTTGTGATTAACTGCAGAGGGATTCAACATATTCTAGGCTAGGGCCCGCAAGGGAGAGCCCGCGAATGACACCATCAGTCAACACCAGATACAACAACAACAACAACAATAACAACTACTACTACAATGGTGGTGGAGGAGGATCAAGCGGAGGCATGGACGCATCAAGGACGACGAACGCTTCATCCAGAGACGAGCCTTCGCTTTCCATAAGCAATGCAAGTGATATTGAGTCAGAGTGGATTGAAGAAGATGAACCAGGCGTCTACATTACCATCAGACAACTTGTCGATGGAACAAGAGAGCTAAGACGCGTTAGGTTTAGGTAAAAACGAATGCCCTCATTCATAACGAGACATGATATTTTAGCATGTTTTTGCCATACCAAACTATCAAAAGTATCACAAAAACATCTAAAAGTATCATGTCTTGAGATGGTCTCGTGCAAGACTTTTTCTTTCTTTTTGAGACATTTTTCGTCTCTTAGAAGTTGTACTTATTTGTTCGTTTTGCAGTCGTGAAAAATTTGGCGAAGTGCACGCGAAAGGCTGGTGGGAGACGAATCGGGATAGGATACAAGCTCAATATCTAAGTTAGCAAAAATCAGAGGTTGAATCAAATCAATGGTGCAAGAGTATTGAACAAACAAACGTTCCATTTTGATCATAATCTAACAATAGGAGTTTTTTTAAAAAAGAAAATACAAAATGTTGTTTAAAGAGCATATATAGTTCAGAGCTTTGTGGTAGCTACTTTCACTTTGCAGCATACAACAATGGTTTTATTCTACTATGTGTAATTATATACTATTATATATATCCTGTCTTATTATTCAGTTGAGAAATATGTTCCCATTAATTTATGATCAAGTATAACAACATTTTTTCTTGACTTCTTCTCCATTTTCTTTTCTAATTTTGGGTCTTCCCCTTCCTCAATCATTGATTATATATATGTTCTTACATTTTTTGCACAGAGAATCATTTTTCAGATGCTAAAGTGATTTTTTTTTTTTTTAACTTGGTCTCATCCGTTAATTTTCAAGATCAAAACTACATGATCAAAAATATCGAAAAAAAAAGATCATTTTATAAAGCATATAGTAATACGTCGAATTGATTTTTTTTTTTTAATTTGATATTACTCTTACTTCTTTAAGTTATTAACAAAATATAAAGTGACATGCCGAATTGTTTTTTTTTTTTTCAATTGGGTATTATTTATTGTTTCTTTTGGATATTACTAATAATTTCTTAGATTATAGTATTATACTAATTATTTTTTGGGTATTACTCATTATTATTTTAGATATATTTTTCAAAATATCATTACTTATCATGAACTTGAGTGCAAACAAGAATCACTCATAGAATTTATCTATGTATTTTTATTAATATCTTGAATTCATATAATTTTATTATCTTGCTCCTCTTAGATTAACTTTTTTTTACCCTATTTATATTTTACTCCATTTGAAACGAAATTCTGAATTCTTCCTGTTGATACATACCCTACACAAACACATTATTAATTATATCGGGAATACAATGCCACAATCAATGTTGCACGGGTGCAAACATGCGATTGCAGAGGCAATACAATAAATTTTGTTTTGTAATTTAATATTTTCTTGTAAATATATTAGAATTGTATTGATATAGTATTAGTATATATGCTTCTATTAATTATGTGCATTTAAATTTTAAATTTCTATGTGTATTTTTTTAATGTGAATTGGTATGTGTGTGTTTCTATAAATAATATTTTATTAAAATGCTAAGTAAATTTAAAAAATTCATAAGAAATCATATGGCACAACATTTGTTAGGCTAAAAGTGTCGTGAATTTAAAATCTTAATTTATGATTGCGTATTTTCTTTTAATTTGTGAATCAATCCACAAGAAGTTGATTTATCTCAAGTATTATGGATTTAAATTTTGATATTTTTATTTGTTCTTATTTAGTCATTCTGTAATATTTGTGAATCTTTTCACTAGAAATTGATTTATCCCAAGTGTTGTTAGTTTGAACATTAATGCTTATATTTGTTTTTTTGTATGATTGGCCATATATATACTTATTAATTGTGAACTATTTCACAAGAAATTAATTTAAGTGAAAACATATTAAAACTATCTATTAATATAGAATATTATTAGTTGGGATTATTACAGTAAGGTTTATATTTTCCTTAGAGGTTTAAAACAAGTTCGTCAAATTTTTGAGATTACAAATAGGTTCACATATATATATATATATACGCCCTGATCTCTCTCCACTCTTTAACTCTCAGACTTTTCGCTCTCTCAATCAAAGATTTCAAAATTTGAACTAGGATATAAACAGCAAAGGGCGTCTGTTGCCACCAGCGAAGGGAGGGCGAGTAACAGAGTAGGGACGGTGGCAGAGGCGGGCAACATGAACGAGGGGACGATGGTTAAGGGGCGAACAGCCATTGGTGGGGCGCAGGCGGCTACGGCAACTCGAGACTCTCTCTCTATTACTAAGCTAACTATAACTTACTCTTTTCCAAGGATAAAAACTTATACTAATAGGACCTTAATTTGATAGATGCATTATTTTAAAATATATTTAGATTAAGTGGATTTCAACCTTGAATTCCTTGCACAGTTTTTATATTATTTTAATTATCTTTTATTGTATTATGTATCATATTATCAATTCTTTTTTATATCAGACAATGTTTATATAGTCTATTATCTATATATTTATTTTAAGCATATCAATTTTTTGTGATTTTATATGGAACATGTGAATAATAATATGTTATAATAATTTCTAAAATTTCATGTTAAATTTTCAAAATTTTAATAGTGTTTCCGTTATTTTTCTAACTTTTTGCGATATCAATATATCCATCGATATTTCGTAAATTTAAAGTTGCGATTTTACTTGCGATAGTGATATTTTCAAATAGAACACACAAGCTCATTTCAACATAATCACAGGATATAAATCACATATTACCATAGCGCCTTCTCGAATCGTATCTAACAACAATTAATTACAAATTTTATTCAAATCTGCTAAATAATTAACTTTATTCAAACTTACAGTTAATTAATAAAAACACAGCTAAATTTTATACACAAAAATTACCTAAATTAGCCTTCAACCAATACGGCTCGATTTTTTTTTCCCTCTCGCGTTTCTTCTATCTCCGGTGACTCTCTTCTCTCTGGCACTTTCAAGTGTGAAAAAGTTTTGAGGTATATGTTGAATGGCGTGGAGTTGGGTTTATAACCCAAGCTCCACCGCCTCTTTTACTTATTATTGCTCTTTTTTTTTATACTATTAACTTAATTGTTAGCTACTGGATAAGCAAGTAAAATATTTATATTTATATAAAATATACTCCCTCTGTCCCACAAAAATTTGCACACTTTTCTTATTTGAACGTCTCACACAAATTTGCACACTACTAAAAAAGGAAACATTAATTTATATCAGTGTTGTTAAAATAAATGAGCTGCTCGTGAGCTCGGCTCGTTAAGGCTCGAACTCGGCTCGCTCGAATAGCTAAACGAGCCGAGCTCGAGTATCATTAAAGCTCGTTTACATTAACGAGCCGAGCCGAGCTAGCTCGCGAGCTACTCGTTAAGGCTCGAATAAACTCGAAAGTATAGGGATATTTTTGTAAATTCATAAATATATATTATTTTCCTAAATTCCTAATTCTAACCCTAGACCACACCACACACACCTAACATCTCAATTCTCAATTCTAATCTGTTGCCCCTTCTCCACAAGACGGCGACTCCCAGGCTACAGCCCACCGTGCTGCCACAGCAAACGCCTTGGCCACCGCTGCGCTCAGACCACCGCCGAGCCACCGGACGCTCAGCCTCCGCGACGCCCAGCCGCTGCCAACTCCCTGCCTCCTCCGACGCTCAGCCTTTGCCGCGAGCACAGCCTCAGACGCCCAGCTACCGCGAACGCCCTGCACCGCCGACGCCCAGCCACCGCGAACGCCCTGCACCGCCGACACTCAGGTTATTCATTCAAAACCCTAGACTTTTTCTAATGCTTGAATTAACTGCACAAGTTCCCTTAAATTTTGTGTGCTTTATCATGTATTTTGTTTCCCTTTTTCTTATGGTTGCATTGTTATTTGCAGTTTGCAGATTTGCTTGAGCTATTGACGTTCACGTCATCAACTCATTACCATTTATTATTTTGTCTACTGGTAAGTGGTAGTTATGTATTCAAGATTTTGCTGTATTTAATTGGATTATCATGATGTTAAAAATTTCTTATTTGCTATTATATAATGTTGAATTCCTTGGATTATCATACATACATAAATAGTTATGTTGAAGCAATAATGAATTTTGTGTTGCAGTGTAGGTTGGATTCCTTATTTATTTATCAACATAACTAAATAAATTGATTCCTTATTTGATCAAAACTTGGATTCCTTATTTGATCAACATAACTAAATAAATATATAATGTTGGTTCCTTATTTGATCAAACATATGGGATTACATCTGTAGCATATACACATACATGTCAACCTGATGATTTTCGCACAAGCAAAACACAGATGCAGTATAAAATTATATTATATGTAGAGAACAAAACTATAAGCTGAGAAGACACAATTTGAATTCACAACTAGAAATACTGTGACTATTAGAAGGCACCCTGGTGAACCAGTTATTCATTTCCAAGTTTCATATTGTCTTATTTGTATTTTTAATATAGTGACTTTGTTGTTATATTTTGTAGGATTCATTGGATATTGAAGAAATTGTACTCTCTGATCAAGTGTGAGCTAAAAGTTCAAAAGTGAAGTGGTGCATGAAAAACAATGATTCATCATGTTCTATGTTGATATTATTCAAACTTAATTATGCGTTGCAAACTTGTGTTTTATTTGTGGATTTGTGTTGAATAGTTGATTTAATATGAGATTTCTAAGATGATGAATTTATGTTTTTTGCTTTATGGATTGATGGTTTTTGCTTTATGGATTAGTTATTCATGTTATAATTTCAGGTTATGTTATTGTGCATTAATTGTTGATGATTTAAAGTTGAATATGTAAGAGTACAAAAATTTGCAAATAAAAAATTCGAGCTCGAGTTCGAGCTCTATCGAGCTTAGCTCGTTTGGCTAAACAAGCCGAGCTCGAGCCGAGCTTACTCTTAAAATAAACGAGTCGAGCCGAGCCTTCTTTTTAGCTCGAAATGTTTAACAAGTTGAACCGAGCCTAGCTCGAAATGTTTAACGAGCAGAGCCGAGCCCTAGATACTCGGGCTCGCTCGGCTCGAATAACAACACTAATTTATATGCACACTTACAAACTTATACACATATTTACAGATATGCCACTACTCTATATATTATACTCCCTCCATCCCAAAACTATTTTCACACTTTCTTTATTTGGACGTCCCAACTCTTCTTTCACACACCTAAAAAAGAAACTTTTTTCATTCACAAAAGTCAACAAAATACATTTTTTCTTATTTTATTATTTAACTTTACACTCACATACTTACTTTTCCTTATTTCACGTGCCCGGGACTACTATGAAAGTAGTTCCGGGACGAAGGTAGTATATAAAATACATTTTCTTTAAAAAATGTGCCGTCGCATAGGATGTAAATTCCTACGGGACAGAGAGAATATTGGCTAATAAGTAATGAGTAGTGAAAAATTCGGTATGGAAGCTTGGGTATAACCTTGCTGAACACAAGTACGATACTATTAGATGTATACCTTATCCTTTTCCTTTTTGCCAGGTGTAATTAATACTAATCACAAAATTAATACTAATTACAAAATAGTTCTATGCAGAAAAAAAATATGTTTTCTTTGCAGAAAACAGTTATACTTTTGTGCAGAAATTATGAACCAACTTGTAAATATAGTCACCCTTAAAAAATGTGTTATATGAAAATCACGTCAAGAATGAGGTAAAATAAAATAGTGAAACTGGCATTCAGCTTATTTAAAACAGAGTCACATAATTTCACGTGATGTCCCCATAGCTTTGATATCAGGTAGATTGGTATGTTTTATTACAAGAAAAAGAGTAAACAGCAAATGGAAACCATAGCACAGTCGGCCATGGCACCTTAACCTAAGTTGGCCTCGTCAAAACCTACTTAAGGAAAAACCCGGTGGGAAAACCTTAACCAGGAAAAAGAGTACCAACCGATCCAGAAAATCCAGATACGTATGAAGCTAAACCACTGCCTTCACGAAACATACAAACACCTGAAGAACCACATTGATACAAACAGCAGAAAAGGCAACCATGAGGACTTGTATTAGCAAAAACTACAAAAGCCGATTTAAATTGAGTAACACTCTCGCAGCCATTAAACCTTTAGCAATTCTACAATCAAACACCTCAATATGCCAAAACTTCACACACCAAACGAAAATGGTAAAACATTTATTCAGCTTACCACATAGATAACTGGGGTCGCTTTATCCAGCAACCTTCCGTATATACGATCCTCCAGGAAGAAGTTGTGATCTTTCAGCAAAATCAGATTTCCCATGCCACCCTCCAGCTTTCATAGGTGGAGGAACCTTAGAGCTCACTGTCATGTTCGCCAACTTCTCCACAGCATCAGAAACTCCACGCGCCTTTCCAACGTAACCAGCTGTATTTAAGGATATCCAACATGCTTGTGTTATATCACAACATATTGTGCGTAACTAAGTTTGTATATATGATAATCACTAAATCACATACTAACACTGTTCCGCAATAAGTGTCTTTTTAGAGAAGTACAATAAATTTTACATTTCCATCCCGGCATAAGTGTCCTTTAGATAACAGAAGATTAAAAGTGGGAGATAAAAATTAAAAAATACTAAAGATATTTTAGGCGGAGAAAAATTAGGAAGAAATGAGAGGGAAATAGTCCAAGGACAAATAATTATGAACAAAATTTGGAACCCCAAAAGACACATTGGGAACAGGAGCTAGTCTAATTCCAGCATTGTAGATAATTCATGCATGCAAATCTGGCAGTGGTACATATTGAAATATTACAAATCCATTTCAGAACAAAATCCCAATTTGAAAGCGGCACGTAAATCAGGTAATATATGTCCTCACTTACGTGAGCCATTCATTCCAGGAGGCCGATACTTGGGATGTTGTCTCACATTGTCCTTCAGGTTTTTATCATTTTTTGGGATATCCTGATTATTCCAGTCCAACTTTCTTTGTACACCTGGATGGAGAACAGAATTAGGTTAACATCTTATTCATTTTATAAATTATAACTCCACTGGAAAACAAGGATATTAATTCCACGCGCACAACAGTTTATAGATAAAGTTAACAAACAGGAACGGAAGTGCTATACTTGAGCTCAAAGATGTATGTGGCTTTGCAGAAGCAAAACCATCCATGGGTTTTGGGTTGGGTGATCTCCCTGGATATCTCCTACCATAGTTTTGGTCCAAAACTCCTCTAGATCCAACTGCATGAACACCAAATAAATGTTCAATTCTGTTCGTATTCAGAGAAAAAAATACATAAAGAGCATCAATTGCAAAGACTAACATGGAGGTGTTTTCGCTGGAGCATCTTTCAAACGTAGTGATGGTGGAATGTAGATGCAACTCTGCATCATTGTAGAAGAGATTGTTATTTCAATCTGAAAGATCACTAAATTAAACAGAAAATACCTCTAAAAATTTAACTAATTCTGTTAAGGAAGTTCTAGAATCATATCGACAGATACATCACCTGGAAAAATGGATGTTGAAGTGCTTGCATGGCTGTCGGCCTCTTGAATGGATCCCATGAACAGAGTGACTATATCAGGCACACATGTGAAAAGTAATTAGATATAAAAGATGCTCATGAATATTTCAACATGTAAAACTTCAATGAAAAATCTTCCAAAACTATGTTAAAAGGTGCAGAAATTCTGAACATGTTAGATAATTACATACAGATATAAGATTAATTGCATCCCCACTGACACCTGGTACAAGTGTGGACAGATGTACTCCAGCAACCTGTCATGCAACGATACAAACACATAATGTAACCGATAAAATAAACCAAAAGCACGAAAATAACACCTTTTATAAGGACATAGGAATACAACATAAAAAATGTATTTCAAAAAGAAAAGGGAAATGAGCCCTCACTTGAGGGAACTGGTAATTTATAGCACTAGCAAGTTTAAGCCCATCAGCCCATACACTCTTTGTTGGGCTGCCAATCACACAACATATCTTGTAAATTTCGTCGGCCTCACTGCACCAAAACATGAGGAGCACACCAATTACTTCAAATTCCATTAAAATTCAATTAAATAAAAACACAATATAAAGAATACTATCAAGGAGACTCGTTATACCTTGTACCCGGAAATAGTGGATGCAGTGAAAATAACTCGGCCATTATTGCACCCATCGCCCACATGTCTGAAAGAAGTAATATTGTTATCTCCACCAAAAATATATAACAACAAGAGCTGTTGATCAAATCTACTCACCAACTGGAGGACCATATATTGGTGACTGGAGCAGAACTTCAGGGGCTCGATACCTGCAAAAGAGAGCATTGAGTACCCATAAGAAAATCCAAAATGGAAGTAAAATGCAGAGGAATAAATTACTCACCACCGAGTTGACACATATTCAGTGAATGGAGGCTGACAGTTGATCTCTCGAGCAAGACCAAAATCAGCAACTTTAATGATATCCTTCGATACTAGCAAGTTTTCTGTTACAGGCATCAAGAATATAAATGCAGAAGAATGTGTCAAGATTTGAGTAGCCAGAAAATGAACAGCCTCAGAGATTAGTAAAATAATAATTAACCACCAATATGGACATTCCAGGCACAACCAGCAGCAAGAGATATTTCAAGAAGGCGTAAAAGGTGATATTTATGAGTAAAAAGCTTGTGAAATTATAAGTATATTTCAGTTGAACAGTTCTTTTACAAAGTAATTCAGAATCAGGTGCTAGAGGAAGTTTCAAATCATGCTAAGCTCAATTCTGTGGTAATGAATTACATGCAGAAGACATGAAAACTTAAACTGAATCATCATTAAAATTGAGAAAACAGAGCAGTAATAACCTGGTTTGAGGTCACGATGGAAATAACCCCGCTGGTGTATACATGCCAAACCTTGAAATACTTGGAAACACCAGTTCCTCACTTGAACTTCTGAAAAAAGTTTTAGTCTGTCCTTCATAAGCTGGTATAGATTGCATTCCTGAGAAGGCAACACAACATATAAGTTTTTGGGACAAAAAGCATCCAACGAAGCAGAAAACGCCATGAAATGGAATGCATACCATGTATTCGAAGACGAAGTACAACACATCATTTTCCCTGATTACTTCCTTCAGCTTTATTATGTTTGGATGGTTCATTTTCCTCAGTGACTGTCAAGAAGAACTCCAACAGTTAGTTTACACAAAAAATTATGTTCAAATATGAACCATAAAAGCACTACTATTACCTTGACTTCTCTCAGATTTATACATTCTTCCCATGAATAATATTTCTTCTTCATTTTTTTAATTGCAACCTGTAAAACCAATGGATTAGATCATACAATAGTTTCCATTTCGCAAGATTATACTTATCAAATGGAGAAAAAAGCTTAAGCATTAAAATGAAATAGCAATCCAAGCAAATATGGCACATACCACTTCACCAGTTTGCTTGGATAGAGCCCTCCAGACACTCCCAAATGTACCATTCCCAACTTCCTTAATGATTGTGTACCTGTATTGGCCATTATGACAATTATACCAATTTAAAGCCGAAGTGACAATAGTTACACAAAAGTAAGATTACAATTTGGAAAAAAATATACCTTTCCATTCTTGAATTCTCAACTGATGTTATTTATTGGAAAAGAGGCGTTTCAATGTTTATAAACAGTGAAATTACTGCAACCAGTTCTTCAGTAAAAGAAAAACCAGGGGACTTCAGTATCAAAATTGTAGAACTCGAGGCTAGTCAGATCTGACTGATTACAGAAAGTACTAGCCTACAGCTATCATCCCAACATATGTTAAACAGATCTTCATACTTCATAATCAATTCACTCTGAACTTGAAGCATATCTTCAGCAAACCAAATCTTGTCACTACCAACAGGACATCACTTGTGAAAATTGACCATCTCTATACCAAAAACACTGCAGAAAAAATGCCATGCAACAACCTATCTAACTTCCTTCTAATACCTGTCAACTTTGATCCTGATTCAACCAAGAAAAATGAAAAGACAGATAAGTGCAATAGTACAACGAGAAAAGCAAATAACCCCTCGTACAATAAAGAACAGAAAATACCTCACAAACTGGTTTGCACAAGACAATTGATAGTGTAACTGGATGGACAGGATAGCCAGACCACTATATATTACTGTGCACAATTCACTTCTACAAGTGCACTAAAGAAGACCCCAACATCTATATCAAGAGAATTATATTTTTGCCTCCTGTACTGATCATTCGATAAAAGATGTTGACTAAGTGCAATTGACAAAGGAAACAAGAAAATCTCCAAAGATGAGAAACTCCCAATCAAGAAATTCCTGGAACTTAAAAACCCGGAACTGATAGCAATCTGACCAAGAGCAAACTTGCGCCATGTCCTAGATAAAATTAACCCCTTCAACACGTAAATTAACAACACCTGATAGAATAAAGAAAACATTAGAGCTATAAGAGATTTTAGTACAGATATAGAGGGTAAGTTACTTGCGAAGCAAACAATTAAAAAAATTAAATTAGAATTAAATAAGATACAAAATGTTTTTAATAAAGTCAAAGAATAACACCATGAAACCACATCATCCATAGAAAATCACTGTATCTGCAACTCACGGCAATCAACCTAACTTGCAACTAACGAAAGCAAAACACATCAATTGAGAAAAATGTCGATCAATATCCTAACAATATCCAGTCACAATTTCATCTCAAACAAACCAGCTATACAAGTTAGATAACTCAAGATTTGCAACGTACTATTGTTTATCATTTATAACATATACGTACCTCAAGAAAACCCAAATAGCAACATTAATTTTTTCATAGACAACACAGAATTTCTACCCTAGTTTCGTTTCCAGATAGATATGTATATATATACACATAATTACACCGTGTAAACGATGAAGATAACACAAAACTATCATCCCGTCCGATTCCATTCAACCACATATCTCAAAAATACAAGAACAAAAGAGACAAATTGAAGATGCCATTAAACCAATTGAAATTGAATTATATCAATAGCGAATTTTCAATCTACCCACAAAAACCTCGAACCAGACGACCATGAGTATAAATTAAAGCGGGAAAACCCACCCCAGATCGCAGAACATCAATCCAAAACAATCACAAACCCAAATCAGATCCACCCACAACACTAAATTGCTCCAAGGAAAAGAAACACTACATATCACCTGCAATAACGACCCAATAGAACAAGAAGGGTATAGCTGTAGGGAAAACGGCATTACCTTCAGAAGCGAACCCGGGATGCCTCTTTCTCTCTCTAACTCCCTCTCACCTAATTGACTTTAGTGCGATATTTTATGGGGTTTCGAAACCACCGCCCCTATATATATATCGCAAAGTTAGCGGTGCTGTTGATCATTGATGTGTAATGAACCAATGATGGGCGCGCGTATATATACATATACATATTTGGAGAAAAAGGTGAAAAGGAAAAAGAAATTTGATTCGAATCCCTGGCTTTGTGTCCAAGAAAAGGGTAAAAAAAAGAAGGTGAAAAGAAGAATTTCCCCAAGGCGGGGAAAGGGATCGTTGTATTTATCAATTTATGGGAAGAATCCATTTAAGCTTATCTAGAGATGAAAGAATTTCTTGTTTCCTATTTTTTAGGGATTTTGGAAAGAGGGTGGTTGTCCTAAATTAGGAGAATGGAATTAATGAGTTTGTGATTTTATTTTAGTAGTGAAATTATTGTATTGTTCATGAATTACATGGAGTATGTATACCTTCAAATTTCGCTGTACAAAATAAATATATATATATATATATAAATATTATATATATTTTTTATTTAATTAATATTATTTTTATAAATATAATATTTAATTATAAGATAATTAATTTTCATTTAATTTTTTATACAAATTAAATTTAATATTAATTAAATAAGTAAAAATAATAATTTATATCTTAAAAATAATAATCATTTATAATTGAAATATATTCTATAATAAAAAAAATTGATTTATCATGTTCATAGAGTTAAAATTAGGATCAAAATTAAAATTCTTTATAAGCTTTAGCTTGTCATATTCGAAGAAAGTCAAGAAATATGTGAGATTTATTTTATTATGTTTAAAGGTAATAAAAAAAATATTTGAATTATAACTTTTTATTATTATATGAATATATTAAAAAAATTATAAGATTATTTTATAAGATTCAAAAATTTAAAAATATATTATAAGATTTAGTCATTCTTAAAATGTTAAAAACAAAATAGGATTGAATAAATAAAATCATAATATAATATTTCATAAGGTTTATTTTGTTATGATTAAAAAATAATTTTAAAAAATTGCTATTTATGATAATAACGATGATTATATATTGCAAAATATCATCCCATGTTATTATACTTTGCAAATACTAATAAAATAAAATATTATTATCTTTTTGAATAATATGAACACATTAGTAAGTATGAAAAGTGATGATTAAATTCACATATAATATTCATCTACGAATGACTTAACATCTTAAAAATAATGTGATGCATAAATAATAATAATAATAATAATAAATATGATTAGATGTGCAAATAATTTATAAAAATAACAATAAAATTGAGACTAAATATAAATATAATTAAACACATTACGATCAATACATTACATACACAATGAGTAAATAAGTTACGGCGTAAACAATCAAATTTGAGAATTGTAATGTTGTGTAGATTTTGATTTAAGAGTTAAAAATTTATATAAAGATGTGAATCAATAAATCTTGATTTCTTGAACTTAACAGTATATCAATTATATATATATATATATATATATATTTGGAAAATATTTTTCCATTAGAATCCATGGGGATTCTTTGAATCTAGTATCATCTTCTTCAAGAATTAATATTAATTCTTTCTTGGAAGAATTAAAGTAAGTACAATGTCATCAATCTTTTCTTTTCCTTTTTCAATGAAAGAAAGCCTAGATGAGAAGTCTAAATTCTGTTTTTGAAGAATTTTGACATTGTTTTTTAGATTATCAATCTCTTGAACTAAATCATTTATAGTGATAGGGTTATTTTTAATATTCCTAAGTTTGAGAAGCTTATCAATTTCCCCCATATTATAATAATTATTATTAACCTTATTAGAAAGGCTAGTCTTATTATCACTAGAACAGGAATCATCGAATTGTTCGATAATTTTATTTCTTAAACTAGGGTCTTTAACCTGTTTAAGAAATTCAAGAATATGATTATCAGTTAAGACATTAATATTCATGTCTTGAAATTGACTCATAAGCTTATAGAACTCATCATCAGTTTTGATGCTATCAGTATCATTGATACAATTAAGACAAGGTTTACCAAGAGCGCAATTATCACACTCAACTTTGTCAGACAGAGATGAAATATCATCATAATAATTTTCAGAAGAGTCTGTAAAAGATTCATTAGAATCAATCTCGTTTTCAGAATTCATGACGATTTTGAAAAGAGTTTCTTTTAAGTCATCACTAATATCAAGATTTTTAATCTTGTCTTTAGCATAACATTGGTTAGCATAATGATCATTTTTGCCACATTTATGACAAACAATTTTATCAAGATATTTTTTATTTTTAAAAAAGTTTTTCTTATTTTTATTACGAGTTTGATCATAATACTTTTCTTTCTTCTGTTTATAATCAGAATGTCTTTTTCTTTTTCTAAAATTAGATTTATTAGAAAAATCTTTTTTATGAACTCTTTTTGGGTTAGGATTGTCCAAACCAAATTGATCACAAAAATGACCTAATTGTTTTCTTTCTAAAAGATTATCTTTTTTTATTTGATTACGCAATTTGATTTCATTACAAAGATTTAATCCTTCTTGTACACAAATACTTATGATTTGACCAAAAGTGTAAGACTCATAAGAAATAGAGTCAGAGTCTTTTCGAAGAACTTTTTTAATTCTTTCAGCAAATAAATAAGGAAGACCATCAACAAATTTATTCTTCCAAATATCCTGGTTACAATCAGGAATATCATAGATACGAGACAGAAAAGTATCTTTGTACCATCTGAAATCAGTAAGGGTTTTACACTTCATTTTTAAAAGAAGAGTTTGGTGTTTTCAGATTTATTGGTAAATCTACCAGTAAAATGTTCTAAAATAGTAAGAACAAGAGAATAAATAGCATTGGATTTACTCTCACCATTTTCGATTTTAACAGAAGAAAATATTTCTTGTTTGTTTAGGGGACTTAGATAATTGTCTCACCAACCCTTCAGTTGGCCCGTAAAACCTACGGTGATAGCCTGAGCGGTTTGAATATCATTATTACCACTAATTCTACAGGCAGAGTTATACATAAGCATACGATGGCATTGAGTAAAAATATGTTTATCAGCACCGCCATCAATGTTCCATTCATAGATACTTTTCCCAGAATAAGAGGTAGTAAAGTAATTTTCTTGTTCCTCATGGAGAACATCCATAGGAGTTGGTCTCTTATAATAGTATTTAGACAAATTTGGCTTGTCAGCCCATTTAATTTTATTCAAACTTTCAGTTTTACTAGATTCAATAGAATCCTTTTCAAAGTCATTATCAAGAGTAGAAATATTAAGTTTTTCAAACTTATGACTTATGATTTTTTCAAAATCTGAAACAGAAGCTTCAATATTGAAATCTTTTATTTCAATAGGAGATTGTATAGAAGAAGCAGTTTTAATGATAAAATTTGTATTATCATTTTCTTTTAAAACATCAAACTTAGTCTGTATTTCAGTTTGAGAAATAATTTTATCAATCTTGCTGTGCAAAGAAATAATTTCTTCACCTAAAATAGAGAGATAAAGATTACAAAAATTATTTTGTTCAATCATTTGATTAATATGTTTAACAGTAATTTGTAAAACATCCTTTTCAAGGATCGTAGAAAATGGGAGGAAATTAAAAATCCTACCTCCCTTTTCAATTTGAAAAGGAACATGGGGAGGGTGCACAGATTTTTGCGTTTCTCCCGAGACGATCTTATAATCTCGTTCGATAACGGAAATATGATTTATATGAAAAGTTTTGATAAACCAAGGAACATAATAAGTAATTTCATTATGTTGTTCACAGAATTTATAAAAACTGTTAACAAAATAATCCAATTCTTCTTTTGGAAAAGAACTAAAATACCAAGTTCGAAACTTTTCCCATTTGGGATCGTAGAACTCTTTATTAATTTGAGCTCTAGGCAAAGAGCCTTTAGAGAAGTCTAAAATAGGTTTAAAATCCATAAAATTATATTTTAAAATTACAATCCGAAATTGTTTCGGGGTTAATACCATCATTGTGGATAATATTGTTTTTATTAACAATAATTCTTTCATTATTGAAATCATTAAACGTATCTTCTTTATAGGAAGAAGTAGAAACCCTAGAATCAGAAGGTAAATTAATCTCATAATCAAAAGGGGAGAATAAAGAATGGCTAGACATAGATCTAGTATGAAAAGAAGATTGTCTTCTTTGATTATTTTGAAAACCAATACTAATTGTTCCATTATTACTTTGCGTAATATGTTGAAAGTTATTATCAATCAAAGGAATATTAGGAACAGATTGTTTAATTATCCAATTATCTGGGAAAGTAATTTCTTCCCATTTAATGGACCTCCTAGTACTAATATTGGATTTTCCAAAATTGGTTTCAGTGAGAATAGTCTCATTTTTGTCATTTTCAAATCTTTTGCACATAGGATTTAAGGTAAACAGAGATTTATAATAGATACGGTAACATATACACATAACCTCAGTACCAGGTATATAATTATAACCATGAGTTTTAACATTTAATGTTAAAGATTCAAGAATATTGCTATCGGATAAAGAAAGCGATAAGTTAGGATAAGCGTCAAAATAGACGGGTCCTAAAGCCAGACTAGACTGGATTATTCCCATAAGGGATTGTTTCCAGTTAAGGTTTCTGCCATCTCTAAGAGTAGCAAGAAAGCTTTCTGGTAAACCTTTTAAAGTAAAAGGCCTAAAGGCAACTTGAATACATCCAATATGAAGAAATTTATGTGTTCTTTTAAAAGGTAAAATATCATTTTTGCTAAGCAATTTGATAACCATTTCTTCTTCATGAAGAGGAATAGAAGATTCAGTGGTTTTAACAATTTGTTTAAAACCTAACTTTTCAAAAGTTCCTAATTTATAAACCATTTTAGGTTCAATTTTTGGAATAGTCCATCTATTTAATAGATCTAAATTTTCAGGAATATCATATTCCCGTGTTATACTGTTCTTAACAGTATCCTTAAATCTGAATAAATTCATAAAATTTAAATTGTATTGAATCATATACCATAACAAAATATATACTCTACTCTCACATGGCTCTGATACCATTGGGATGCAGGATCGGAATCTAGATCATATCAGTAGTATAGCTATTGGACTTTTGCTCAACACAGATTGGAAATTACTGAGGACATCTATAGTTTATGAGTTAATGATTAAGTCGTATTGTATCAATAGTGTCTTACGGACCTTTTCCAAAACAAACTGGCCTAAGTATTCAAGAATCTATGAATTAACCTGAAAAAAGGATTTATGACCACAAACGCCTGCGCCTTCACTCGGCATAACGGCAAAAGGCTACCCCACACGGTTAACTCATAAATCAGAAAACTTAGTTTAGCAAGTTTAAACCTTAAAGACACATCTTGATACGTGTTGGATTATCTTAACTCATAAATATCGATAGAAACCTCAAACCAATCGGTCGAAACCATTCACTACATATTGATATAATCAGATTGGATCAAACAACTTATGATCTTCAAAACACATGATAGTAGGGTAATATTAAGTCAGGTCATGATTCAATACAAGTAAATTAGCCGACCATTAAGGCGGCGATCAAACAAATTTTTTTAAAAATTAAACAGAAAAATAAATAAGCAATATACCTCTTAATGAGCCAAGGCTGAGATATTATAAAACTTAAAAGATTACAAAATTTACAAGAGAGGAGTTTAGAGAGAGAAAGAAGGGGTGAGCGTACTCCAGCGTGCCTCCTTCAGGAATGAAACACACATATTTATAGGGGAAGAACCGGACATGAACCTCGGATTTCATCCCGAAAATAAAAAGCATGAATAGTAAAAAGTTTGAATAGTATTTTACTATTCATGAACAGTTTCTTGTCTGCTGATGTAGGCGATGACGAAATTTGATTTTGTCGTTTCTGAAGATGCATTTTGCCCGGAAATGCCCTTGAAAAATCTTGGCTTTTATATTGCTAATAAAGAAGCCTGCTTTCTGAGAAGGAATAATGTCTTCTCGAGTCTTTCGGTCGGGCGATTAAGCCTTTTAAGAATAGGAATTCCAGTTTCAAGAGTCCTAATCTTTTTTCTGAGAGCTTTGAGATAATTTTTATCAGAAATCCAGTTATTATTTTCATCAACTGCGACATGGAATGGGACTTGCCAAATTTGTGGATTAGTCCTAAAACGGGAAGGCCATAAATGAATGACCCAATCTTCATATGGATTCATAATTCCTTTCTTCCTTTGAGTTTCTCTTTGAGAGAATTCTTCAAGAGATCAAAACTTTCCTGTAAAGAAAAATCTTGATAATCATCATTTGGATCTTGAGCATCTTGAAGATCAGATCAATGCATGGTTGCGTCTGATTTTGAATCAGAAAAATCTATTTCATTAAAAAGATCTTTTTTTATATGATCCATATACATATCCATAATTTTCTCTCTTGGAAGAATACCAAAATATTTCTTAGAATATTCTGAAAAAGATGGCAACATATTAGTGGCCTTTTTATCAGAAATTTTTCTGAATTCATCGATTTTGGATTTGA